>OY992883.1:89830453-89965453 GCA_963921405.1 Cepaea hortensis | reverse complement strand
GGCGGTGGCGGGTGTGTCTGATAAGGCCAATTCGTGCTGTAAATGTTTGTCCACAGTGGATGCATGTGAAAACATGGTCATTTCCTCCATCATGCACCATCTTACGTCTCTCACCCTCTGTGTGTGCTTTATCTGCAATCATGTTCTCCTTTGTCTTTATTCCATTTCTGATAGTTACCCTCCATGCAGCAATGTCCCAATGTGCACTATCAATACTTGTATCAATCATGTCCCGATTACACACATATCTGTATCGCAGTAGACGCCGATCCCGAGTGTGCCTAGATGTCTTGTATTTTGGGCAGTCTTGGAGTATGTGCTCTGCTGTCTGCGACGCCAATCCACATGTGCACATGGCTGTTTCACCTATCTTTAATTGTGTATACATGTGGTTGTCATCTATTGTGTATTGTTTCGAGGCGCAGAATAATGACTTATTCTGGTCTGTCCATAATGTGGTAGTCATCTTTAGCAGGTTTTTGTGGCTTTCTGACTGATTTGATAATTCTTTTCTTTTGGTGGTATGCAACGGGCTGTTCTTCTTTTGCTCCTTCCTTAGCCAATCGATCAGCTCTGTCGTTTAGGGGTATTCTACATTGGGATGGTATCCACTGTAGGGTGAACTTATGCTGACTGTTAAGTTCAGAAAGTATTGTTCTTCATACTGGCAATTTCCCAGACAGGAGCGCATCGAGTACTGATTTTGCATATGTCAATAGCACCACAGGTTGTGTACCATGGCTGGTATTTAGTAATTTCTCCGTTGCTATCTTGATTGCCTCAATTTCAGCATCATAGCTATGGCAGTACTTTCCTGTTGGTACTCTGGCCGTGTCCCTAGTATTATTTGGGTATTATGTGTACACCCCGCTCCTCCATTTCGAGCAGAATTATGTGCTGACCCATCTGTGTAGACTCGGATCCAGAGGTCCTGTGGGTATTCTTCATTAAGGAAGCTGAGAGTGGCTATTCTGCGATGCACACTGTTCTATTCTTCCTTGTCAAATATTAACCTCACTTTTGTCTGGATTAGTAGTGATAGTCTATGTTCATCATGGAGTTCGCTCTGGAATAGTTGTCAGGGAAATACCAACTGTGGGCAGATTGGTGGTTTCTCTGCAGAGTCTTTTGGCTTGGTGGATAAAACTGCTTCTTTTGAACCGCCCCATAGCTAAGTTTTCATATATCTTCTTTATAGTGTGGCCTGGCAAGTTGAGGAACTTTTCTGCTTGTATTAGCGTGTACGTATCTCTGCGCTCTCTCGGTGTCCTCCCCATCTTCTCCATTTCCACAATAGTGGTTGATAGTGGTGGACAAGACTCCGCCCGGGGAAACACCGTGACACAGTAGTACTTTCTTGCTCTTGATTCCTTCTATCTGTACTCTGGCTCTTCTGTTGTGCAAGTATGCTTTCACCCATTTTTACATTCTTCCATAGACTTTACAGTTTCTCAGTCTCTTCATCAGACCTTCTTTCCAGACTTTGTCAAAGGCTTTCTTCAGATCTATCCATGCAGCAAGCACCAGTTCTTCTCTTGGAATGCATCCTCAATTTCGAGAGAGGTAGGTTGTGTGATCTTCCATAGAGTAGCACTGCCTAAAGCCAGCCTGCTGTGGCACAAGGATGTTTTCATTTTCAATGTACCACGGCAGTCTGTGATTGATGATGTGCTCCATTGTTTTGTAGAGACAGCTGGTGAGGCTAATTGGTCTGTAGATGGAGGCAATGGAACTATCTTTCCCTCCTTCTCTCCAGGCTTGTGGAACACTGCCTAAGGTCTATGTATTATTAAAGATCTGCAACAGCTTTGCTTTGGCCTCTGTTCCTAGGTTCCTGATCATTTCATTGGAGAAGCCATAGCTCGTGGTGACTGTCGTATTTTTAGGTTTGATATGGCTAGCTCCAGTTCGCTGATTGTGGCAGGTGCCTCCAGAACGAATTGCCTCCAGAACGAATATCATGTGCCAGGGGTCTATTCTTGGCCCTCTGTTATTTGCCATTTATTTCAACGATCTTCCCTTATATCTGTCATCGCGCTGCGATCTATTTGCAGACGACTGCACAGTATATACAAACGCTATTGATCGTAATGTGCTAGAATTATCCATTATTCTTGCAACAGGAAATAAATAGTGTAGTTAACTGGAGTCTGCAAACCGCATGCAAATTTACATTTCTAAAACAAAATCTATGTTAATAGGAACCAGGCACAGACTTCACGCGCTAAACTCGCAAAGAACTCTACAGATGCACATTGGTAGCATGCCTATAGAGTGTAACCGAGCGCAAGGCACTGGGTCTTATCATAGATCACAATCTAACCTTTAACTCCCATTTTCATTCTCTCGTTAAACAAATAGCCAAAAAATTATACCAACTTGCCAAAATTAACAATATCCTTGACGAAAACACAAGAAAGATATTCTATACTTCCCACATACAAACAGATATTAATTATTGCTCCACAATCTGGGATGGATGCTCCAAATCAATAACAACACACCGTTATTCACTCCAGAAAAGGGCAGTGCGTTAAATTAATAGTGAAAAGCTTACCGACAATTCTAACCTACATAAACGTCTTCGGTTACTGCACATCCACAAACGCCTACTTTTTAATAAGGCTAAACTAATTCACAAAATTATATTTCAAAATGGCCAAAGCTACCTTTGGCCATTGTTTAAATATAACGCAAGACATAGCGAACAACTAAATGTACTTCATGTCCCTAAACCTAGGATTGACCTATATAAATCAAGCTTAGCATACTCTGCCGCTCAGCTGTGGAACAATCTTCCACAAGAAATCAAAGACACCACCAATCATTATACATACATTCGCAACCTGTTTGAACACTACCCCAGTACAGACTACATGCCCTCATAAAAAAAGACAATAATAATCGTAAATTATTTCAAGCGACAACTAGCCAAAAAACATTCCCATATGTACGGCACGTTACACCTTCCTTATGTATTTATAATGCCCATGTTAAACATAGCCTCAGTGAGTCATTTGTTATTGATTATTTTTGCATGCGTGTTAATGCTTATTGTTGTTTTGTTGTCAAAAATGTGCTTCATAAGTAATGTTGAATGAAAAAAATGTATGAGAGGAAATAGAGAAGAAGGCAGAATGTCAGACGGGACTGCGTGCCCAATTCTTAACTATTTGAAAATAAAAATTTCGCGCGTTCGTTCATGTACAGTTTCATTCTGTACTGTATGTTGCCATTACTCTCGAATCTCTTGTTGTTTCTTTCGGCTAATTTCGATAATCTTATCTTGTGCTAATGAGTCCGCAAAGTGGTCAGCTGCTTGATTTTCTGATGTTTCCGTCTTTATGTAGTGCACTTTTTGAGTTTCTCCCTGTGCCCTCGTCGTTAAGTTGTTTTATTAGCTTCTACAACTTCCTTGTGTCTCTTTCAAAGTTCAGTTCAGTTTTCTTCAGCTAGCGTTTCCGTCTAGCCTGCAGCTTAGCCTTTAGAAATTTTGCTTTTGCTTGCTGGTATGTATTTTGGTGCTCTTGGCTGGGTTTGGCCTCTACTTGCTTTCTACACAGTTCCAGTTCACTACTCCAGTAGGGTTTATAATGTTTAGGGCTCCTCTTGGTACTGTTTCTCGTGCTGCCTGTAGTATGCATTTCCCAAATTTTCCAACTACTTTATTTATGTCTTTCTCAGTATTCAGGTTTCTAACCAGTATGCTGGCGCGATGCTGTACAATGCCCAGTCTGCTTTCTTGTAGTTCAACATCGAGAGAGTGCTGCTTTCACTTATAATCTAATTTTCTACAGTTAGAAAGACTGGCCGGTGGTCACTGCCACCAAGTTGTTTCCCAACAATTCGTGTAATGTTCCACTCCAGGTCTGGTGAATGAAAAGCCAGGTCAGATGTAGTTGCAGTGTGCCATGATCCCCAGTAGAAAGTATGTTGGTCGGACGGCTTGTTAATCCAGATGAATCTATTCTTATCTTGCCAGTCTTCTAGTCTCTCTCCTCTCTGGTCCATGTGATAATATCCCCAGTTTTGCCAGTGGCTGTTGAAGTCGCCACACACAATTATTTTTTTTCTGTTAATGGTTGTGTGTCCAGTGCCTGTGGGCGATCACTTGGACAGTAGTAATTGATCAGATGAAGGTCTGTATTGCCTGTCTTAAGTTTAAGTATCTGATACTCAGCCCCTTTCACGTAAACTTCAATTTGGGAAGCAGTGATGTTATTTATTTACAAGGGTCAGTAGCCCACCCTTTCGCCTGTCCTTTCTGTCAGACTGGTAACACTGGTAGCCTCTGATTTTGAAGGCTATATTTTCGTTGAGGTGAGGTTCTTGCAAGCAACATACGCTTACTTTTTCTTGGTCTAATATGTTTCTAGTTCTATTTTGTTGTTGCTGACTCTCTCCGCATTCCAGTGCATTATTTTTAGTCTTTATTTGGTATGGCCAAGCGCTCTATTCTCAGGTCCCCTGGCTGCATAGGGCATCTGAAAAGGACCTCCAGTAGCTGTGGTTGGACCTTTTCGAGTCATAAGGCCCGGCACTGCACCTGCCTGGGGGTCCAAATAAGGACGAGCATCATAACATTTAGCAGTAGTCGACATATTTCATGGCATGATTGCGTGGCATCCTGATTTCTGTGGTGCGCCTCCTGGCTGGTTGCCTCTGTATTCAGCACCTTTCGTTTGCTAGAGTAGACTGTGGTCTTACTCCAGTCTAGGTGTGTAGGAACGCACACACGTGTCTGCGCATGCATGCACGTGCATATACATCTAAAGCGTTCTGGTTATTTCTCGGCGCCTGTGACTCGCCGCCGCCCCTTCTCCTGTTAATTAAAACAGTTCCGCCACGAGAAGGCCAGGAGTTGGACTTTTGCTGCAGTGGTGATGAATGCACAAGCCATTGGGGTATTTTTGCAAGGTTGGGCGGTAAACCCAACCCTGCCACCTGGTACATAACAGCAACATTTGGAACTCTCAATTTTTCTTTTTCGGTTATTATGCCGTAATGTAGTCGCTGTAGTTTCTTACTCGTATTTATAGTTTGTGTTTTGCGTATTTGTTTGCTGATGAAGGCTTGTCGCAGTAACGCCATTTGCTTTCCGTAATTGTGTTCTGTAAAGCTGCATTACTTGTTATTTTATATTGTTTACATGTCCACAGCTGTACCGGACCTTCCACTAATTTTATTTAAACTTTTAATAAAGGAATGGCGACATAACTGCCACATCAATCACTGTTCTGATTGGCATATACAAATATGCGTCTATCACCATATTACTAAACTGGTCAATGCATGGGTATATGCCCTTGTCTTTTCTCCTTCTTTATTCATCACTTAGAGAGTCCCGGTTGCGCTCTGGCTATCACGCTTATTTCGATCTAGTGGTTAACAGTTCGAAACCTTATCAATAGGGATGTTTTAAAAGCGACCTGGTTCGCAGACCGACCCAGCATTAAATGCGTACTATGTATTCTTCTGGGAAATGAAGGTGGTCGTCGTATTATTGACCACATCAACCTTTTAGTGCTAGTAGGTTTAGCACCATGTACCCTCAAACTACTGAGCGTAATCTTGCCAAGAACATAAACAGTAGCTGACAAATGCTGATGCTGACTGCCACGTCCTGTAATAGATATGCAACATTAAAAAAAAAAAACAACATATAACCAATACCCCTCCGAGCGTGGCATAAGGACGGGCTGGAAACAAATTTGCTTCCTTCGTCGTTCCACGGATCAGCTAAAGCCTCTTCTCGCCAGCCGTCTTCGCAGTGGAAGTCAATCAAAGCAGAATGACACGGATGCTCATAGCTACCATCACTAGAGGTAGGCCTGGGGTTTGTTTAGTTAAATAGTTGTTTAGGGGTGCGGGGTGCCACTGAGGTTTTTGTCGCTATACACAGTGCTTGGTTTCGAGCTGTTCCACCCGATAGCACCCGCAGTTCATTACACCTTTTCTCACTAACACACCTACCCTGCCACGACATTTATTCTTTTGGTTACATTTCCTTGAAGCTGGGTGAGGCTTTTTTTCGCATATCCTTTACATGACATCGCTGTCAACATCAGCATCTTTCAGCTGATTGTTGATTTCTTGGCAAGATTACGCCATTGCTTTCTGAGCGACCGGCTCACATACCCCATAAGTTACCCACGCGGAGAGTACCGCTACCAATTCTCGCGCACGTCACGTCACTCACGAGAGGATACGGGATTACGGAGAAAGTCGTGTAACTCCTAGACCAGGGAGACGGCTGGTTGAGGCTAGTACTCTACTAATCGCCCGAAGCCGTAGGCACAATGTGAGGTGTCGGATTTGGTGAGCGCCTCCCAACATTCAGCGCTAACCGAAAGCAGATAGTACCGTGTCATAAGGTAGCCTTGGTTGGCAACTGGTCTAGGATGGAAGGTCCGATAGGTGGACAGTTAGAGCATTATTTTGCTGATCCAGCAGCTTTTGCAGCCTGTCTTTGTCCAGGCGTATTAGTGCTACCTTTTCTCTGGAGTAAACTAAACAGGCCGAGAGAGGGATCATGCAGCATGGGCAACACATGGCCTCTACAATCCAACCCAGGCGTTGTGCTATGGAGAGGTATAACTCCATCCCTGGCTACCGCCATGGGTTGTAGTTATGCAATTTTTGAGGTACAATGTAACAAACTATCGTCTGTCAAGTCGGCAAGTTGCCAGTTCAGTTCAATTCGCTACCACCTGCAGTTTGAGATGCACTGGAAATCAACAAGTTCAGATGAATGGAAAGGAGGTTAGCATGGCCAGATTGGAAATAGCTATCGTTCTTAAACACCCGGCATGCTGATGCTGAAGTAGCCGGTTCAACCCCTACCCCGGTCAGTTGGACCAAAATGTTGACTTATCGTCCTTAACTTCAGGAAATAAATTACACGTACCTCGAAGTCGGAGCGGGTTTTCCTGATGGTGAGGGACACTAGTAATAGGGAAAGATAAGCCACACGCAAAATTCAGCCCAGTGCTAATATAACAGAGACCGCAAGGACACCGCATGACGAGAACACAGAAGAAGAACCATCTGCAAATCTAACCATTAGAGAACTCCTGTTTGCGGACGACTGAGAACTAATAGCAAAATCAGAAGCTGAATTACAAGACCACATGAATAGTCTAAACGAAATGTGTAGAGAACATAACATGAAAATTAGCACAAGTAAAAGAGAGGTATTGACTATAACTAAATAAAAAGCAACAACTATTTACCTAAACGAACATCTCTTGAAACAAGTAAAGAGCTTCAAGTACCTAGAAAGTATAATATCGTCAAATGGCAAATCAGAAGACGAGATAGAAAATATATGCAACAAGGCAAACCAACTCATTGGACAAATGGCACCAATACTAAAGAACAACGTATATCAATAACTACTAAGAAAGCACTTTACAACACAATCTTCCTACCAACTCTATGTTACCAATGCCAAACCTGGACAATGACAAAAAAAAGAGAAAAGAAAAATCACAACAACAGAAATGAGATTCCTGAGAAGAATACTCAATGTATCCAGAAGAGATAAGATCAGAAATGAAGAAATCAGGACTAAAGTGGGGGTTATAGCTGCACTAGATTTTATTAGAAAGCAGCAAGTAAAATGGTTTGGCCATGCAAGTAGGTTACCAGTCAACAGCATACCACAACAAGCAATGATGTACAGACCAGATGGAAACAGAGGAAGAGGCCGACCACGTAAATGATGGACGCAGGGAATAACAGAGTCCATGGAAATATCGATACATGAAGCCCATAAGCGGGCACCCTCCCGCTGTTTATACTTCACCTCGACACCGCAAGGTACAATAGGAACATGATGAGATGAGATGATGAGATGAGATGATACTATAAGTAGCGGGTATGGGTTATGCATGAGTTCAAACCGAAATTTACTTGACACTATAGTTGCAGCGACTTCGGTACCGCTTCCGAAAAACAGAATGGTTGCCTGCGTTTTCAGTTATATAAAATACCGGTGCATGTCCTTTACTGAACATTGCAATCAACCCCAGTATTTATTGGCAGTTTGTGATTTATTATTTAAACACACGAGTCACAATAGATAGGTTGGACCTATTGTGGAACAGTGAAACCTATTGTATGTGTCTCCTCTGTGTTTGAATTCATTAAGGGAATACATTTTTTGCTGTTTAGTTCATTAGTTTGCAAATATGGCAAACTACAGAACGTAAACTTGCCAAGAGATCACAGCTTTAGAATTGCTGGTGTTGACTGCAATGTCATGTAAAAACAAGATATGCACACATAAAAAGTTTGCAACTGCTTTCTGAATGACCGACGACTCATACCATCGAAATCAACGTAAAGCAGTTTGCTTGCAAATCGGCGTTGGATGATTTCGAAACCCCGCCTAGGCATTGCACAAATTCTCTCTCGCTCTCTCCCTCTACCTCTCTCTCTCTGACTTTCTATCCGACAACCTCTCTCTGTCTCTCTCTGACTATACCTGACTCTCTCTCTCTCTCTCTCTGTCTCTCTCTCGCTCTCTCTCTCTCTCTCTGACTCCCCCTCTCTCTAATTTTCTTTCTCTTTGACTCTCTATCCGACTGTTTCCCTCTCTTTCTGACTCTCTCTCTCTTATTCTCTCTCTGACTCTCTGACTCTCTATGTTTGTGTGTGTGTGTCACTCAGTCTCTCTCTTTCTCTCTCTGTCTCTCTGTCTCTCTCTCTACCTCTCTTTTTTTCTACCGCTGTCAATCAACTCAGAGAATGTCTTAAAATGATAATTGCGAAGTTTCCACCATTTAATTAGATAATTTTTTTTTTTGTGTCTTTGTCTTTGTACGGTCTTGGAAAATCTTACATTGTCTCAAAAGTCCGTGATGCACGGGAATTTCCGTATGAGAAGCACGTCACATGATGGAAGGAAAGAGTTCACGAGGACGACAATAAATACTGTAAAACATGTTTGTTAGCGTGAAGTCAATACATTCCAGCCAAAACAGCAAAGAAAATTCACCGCTTGACTTGCCTTATAACCTATCAAACACAATTCCTTGGGTGGGAGTAAATATAAGACGGAAGGAAAAAAAAGTGTCATACCGAAGCAAAGATACCTTTAAACAAAACTGAACGTGAATGAGGGCAAACATTTGGAAATGCACTATAAATAGCAAGCTCTATGCCAAATCCGTGCCAAAGACACATGTATCACCGTATCAAATGTTTCTTATCAAGTGAAGGAATTGGTGTATTCTGGTATTCACATGTACATCAGACTATAAGGTGAAACGTGGATTTTGTTTTTAATTAAGTGGGTTCGCCTCTTGGTGAGGGACACAGGAAATAGAGAAAGCTAACATTCACACAAAAACAGTCCCATAGCAACTACAACCAAACCTTTTCATTTGTATTGCCGTCTACCTCTTGTTTGTTTAGCGTCATCTCTTCAATCCCCTATAATTTTAACAAACGCGCTATGATTTGCAATGTTTATATATTTAAAAATGTGTCACCTATGTCTATTTTGTATCCTTTAACAAACTATCTTTTCATTCACAGCCTTTCTAGAATCTCTACCTAATTGCTTCTGTTTCCGAGAAAATAACATTAGACATAAAGAAGACTGCGAAGAAGAAATGGATGAAACGAATCATGGATAATTAAGCAACAAGCGTGAAATTATGTGGAAGCGGCTGAGATGTGGTTTTATTCAAGAATGTTGAAAACACAGTAGGCGTATAGAAAGCCCAATCCTGATATCTTGAAAGACGTTTACTCACAAAAGGGAACTGGTTACTGGCATCAGAAGAAGTCAGTCCACATACATGTCATGGCAATGGGAAAGATGGAGTATCTAGTCACAATGGGCAAGCTGGAATATCTAGTCACAGGGGGAAGGCTGGAGTATCTAATGACAATGGGAAAGCTGGAGCATAAAATCACAATGGGAAAGATTGAATATCTAGTCACAATGGGAAAGATTGAATATCTAGTTACAATGGGAAAGATGGAGTATCTAGTCACAATGAGAAAGCTGGAGTATCTAGTCACAGTGGGAAAGTTGCAGTATCTAGTCACTATGTGAAAGCTGGCGTATCTAGTCACTATGGGAAAGTTGGAGTAGCTAGTCACAATGGGAAAGCTGAAGTATCTAGTCACAATGGGAAAACTGTAGTATCTAGTCACAAGGGGAAAGCTGGAGTATCTAGTCACAATGGGAAAGCTGGAATATCTAGTCACAATGTGAAAACTGTAGTATCTAGTCACAATGGGAAAGCTGGAGTATCTAGTCACAATGGGAAAGCTGGACTATCTAGTCACAATGGGAAAACTGTAGTATCTAGTCACAAGGGGAAAGCTGGAGTATCTAGTCACAATGGGAAAGCTGGAATATCTAGTCACAATGTGAAAACTGTAGTATCTAGTCACAATGGGAAAGCTGGAGTATCTAGTCACAATGGGAAAGCTGGACTATCTAGTCACAATGGGAAAACTGTAGTATCTAGTCACAAGGGGAAAGCTGGAGTATCTAGTCACAATGTTAAAGCTGGAGTATCTAGTCACAAAGGGAAAGCTGGAGTATCTAGTCACAATGTGAAAACTGTAGTATCTAGTCACAATGGGAAAGCTGGAGTATCTAGTCACAATGGGAAAGCTGGACTATCTAGTCACAATGATAAAGCTGGAGTATCTAGTCACAAAGGGAAAGCTGGAGTATCTAGTCACAATGTGAAAACTGTAGTATCTAGTCACAATGGGAAAGCTGGAGTATCTAGTCACAATGTTAAAGCTGGAGTATCTAGTCACAAAGGGAAAGCTGGAGTATCTAGTCACAATGTGAAAACTGTAGTATCTAGTCACAATGGGAAAGCTGGAGTATCTAGTCACAATGGGAAAGCTGGAATATCTAGTCACAATGAGAAAGCTGGAGCATCTAGTCACAATAGGAAAGCTGGAGTATCTAGTTACAAGGGGAAAGCAGGAGTATCTAGTCACAATGGGAAAGTTGAAGTATCTAGTTACAACGGGAAAGCTGGAGTATCTATTCACAATGGGTAAGTTGGAGTATCTAGTCACAATTAGAAAGCTGGGGTATCTAGTCACAATAGGAAAGCTGGAGTATCTAGTCACAATTAGAAAGCTGGAGTATCTAGTCACAATGGGAAAGTTGGAGTATCTAGTCACAATGGGAAAGTTGAAGTTTCTAGTCACAATGGGAAAGTTGGAGTATCTAGTTACAATGGGAAAGTTGGAGTATCTAGTCCCAATGGGAAAGTTGGAGTATCTAGTTACAATGGGAAAGTTGGAGTATCTAGTCACAATGGGAAAGTTGGAGTATCTAGTCACAATGGGAAAGTTGGAGTATCTAGTCACAATGGGAAAGTTGGAGTATCTAGTTACAATGTGAAAGTTGGAGTATCTAGTCACAATGGGAAAGTTGGAGTATCTTTCCACAATGTGAAAACTGTAGTATCTAGTCACAATGGGAAAGCTGCAGTATCTAGTCACAATGGGAAAACTGTAGTATCTAGTCACAATGGGAAAGCTGGAGTATCTAGTCACAATGGGAAAGCTGGAATATCTTGTTACAATGAGAAAGCTGGAGTATCTAGTCACAATGGGAAAGCTGGAGTATCTAGTTACAAGGGGAAAGCAGGAGTATCTAGTCACAATGGGAGAGTTGAAGTATCTAGTTACAAGGGGAAAGCTGGAGTTTCTAGTCACAGTGGGAAAGCTGAAGTATCTAGTTACAAGGGAAAAGCTGGAGTGTCTAGTCACACTGGGAAAGCTGAAGTATCTAGTCACAATTAGAAAGCTGTTGTATCTAGTCACACTGGGAAAGCTGCAGCATCTAGTTACAAGGAGAAAGCTGAAGTATCTAGTTACAACGGGAAAGCTGGAGTATCTATTCACAATGGGTAAGTTGGAGTATCTAGTCACAATTAGAAAGCTAGAGTATCTAGTCACAATGGGAAAGCTGGAGTATCTAGTCACAATTAGAAAGCTGGAGTATCTAGTCACAATGGGAAAGTTGGAGTATCTAGTCACAATGGGAAAGTTGGAGTTTCTAGTCACAATGGGAAAGTTGGAGTATCTAGTTACAATGTGAAAACTGTAGTATCTAGTCACAATGGGAAAGCTGGAGTATCTAGTCACAATGGGAAAGCTGGACTATCTAGTCACAATAAGAAAGCTGGAGTATCTAGTCACAATGGGAAAGTTGCAGTATCTAGTCACTATGTGAAAGCTGGCGTATCTAGCCACTATGGGAAAGTTGGAGTAGCTAGTCACAAACGGAAAGCTGAAGTATCTAGTCACAATGTGAAAACTGTAGTATCTAGTCACAATGGGAAAGCTGGAGTATCTAGTCACAATGGGAAAGCTGGACTATCTAGTCACAATGGGAAAACTGTAGTATCTAGTCACAAGGGGAAAGCTGGAGTATCTAGTCACAATGGGAAAGCTGGAATATCTAGTCACAATGAGAAAGCTGGAGTATCTAGTCACAATGGGAAAGTTGGAGTATCTAGTTACAAGGCGAAAGCAGGAGTATCTAGTCACAATGGGAAAGTTGAAGTATCTAGTTACAACGGGAAAGCTGGAGTATCTATTCACAATGGGTAAGTTGGAGTATCTAGTCACAATTAGAAAGCTGGAGTATCTAGTCACAATGGGAAAGCTGGAGTATCTAGTCACAATTAGAAAGCTGGAGTATCTAGTCACAATGGGAAAGTTGGAGTATCTAGTCACAATGAGAAAGTTGGAGTATCTAGTCACAATGGGAAAGTTGGAGTATCTAGTCACAATGGGAAAGTTGGAGTATCTAGTTACAATGGGAAAGTTGGAGTATCTAGTCACAATGGGAAAGTTGGAGTATCTTTCCACAATGTGAAAACTGTAGTATCTAGTCACAATGGGAAAGCTGCAGTATCTAGTCACAATGGGAAAACTGTAGTATCTAGTCACAATGGGAAAGCTGGAGTATCTAGTCACAATGGGAAAGCTGGAATATCTTGTTACAATGAGAAAGCTGGAGTATCTAGTCACAATGGGAAAGCTGGAGTATCTAGTTACAAGGGGAAAGCAGAAGTATCTAGTCACAATGCGAGAGTTGAAGTATCTAGTTACAAGGAGAAAGCTGGAGTTTCTAGTCACAGTGGGAAAGCTGAAGTATCTAGTTACAAGGGAAAAGCTGGAGTGTCTAGTCACACTGGGAAAGCTGAAGTATCTAGTCACAATTAGAAAGCTGTTGTATCTAGTCACACTGGGAAAGCTGCAGCATCTAGTTACAAGGAGAAAGCTGAAGTATCTAGTTACAACGGGAAAGCTAGAGTATCTATTCACAATGGGTAAGTTGGAGTATCTAGTCACAATTAGAAAGCTAGAGTATCTAGTCACAATGGGAAAGCTGGAGTATCTAGTCACAATTAGAAAGCTGGAGTATCTAGTCACAATGGGAAAGTTGGAGTATCTAGTCACAATGGGAAAGTTGGAGTTTCTAGTCACAATGGGAAAGTTGGAGTATCTAGTTACAATGTGAAAACTGTAGTATCTAGTCACAATGGGAAAGCTGGAGTATCTAGTCACAATGGGAAAGCTGGACTATCTAGTCACAATAAGAAAGCTGGAGTATCTAGTCACAATGGGAAAGTTGCAGTATCTAGTCACTATGTGAAAGCTGGCGTATCTAGCCACTATGGGAAAGTTGGAGTAGCTAGTCACAAACGGAAAGCTGAAGTATCTAGTCACAATGTGAAAACTGTAGTATCTAGTCACAATGGGAAAGCTGGAGTATCTAGTCACAATGGGAAAGCTGGAATATCTAGTCACAATGAGAAAGCTGGAGTATCTAGTCACAATGGGAAAGCTGGACTATCTAGTCACAATGGGAAAACTGTAGTATCTAGTCACAAGGGGAAAGCTGGAGTATCTAGTCACAATGGGAAAGCTGGAATATCTAGTCACAATGTGAAAACTGTAGTATCTAGTCACAATGGGAAAGCTGGAGTATCTAGTCACAATGGGAAAGCTGGACTATCTAGTCACAATGGGAAAACTGTAGTATCTAGTCACAAGGGGAAAGCTGGAGTATCTAGTCACAATGTTAAAGCTGGAGTATCTAGTCTCAAAGGGAAAGCTGGAGTATCTAGTCACAATGTGAAAACTGTAGTATCTAGTCACAATGGGAAAGCTGGAGTATCTAGTCACAATGGGAAAGCTGGACTATCTAGTCACATGATAAAGCTGGAGTATCTAGTCACAAAGGGAAAGCTGGAGTATCTAGTCACAATGTGAAAACTGTAGTATCTAGTCACAATGGGAAAGCTGGAGTATCTAGTCACAATGTTAAAGCTGGAGTATCTAGTCACAAAGGGAAAGCTGGAGTATCTAGTCACAATGTGAAAACTGTAGTATCTAGTCACAATGGGAAAGCTGGAGTATCTAGTCACAATGTTAAAGCTGGAGTATCTAGTCACAATGGGAAAGTTGGAGTATCTAGTTACAAGGCGAAAGCAGGAGTATCTAGTCACAATGGGAAAGTTGAAGTATCTAGTTACAACGGGAAAGCTGGAGTATCTATTCACAATGGGTAAGTTGGAGTATCTAGTCACAATTAGAAAGCTGGAGTATCTAGTCACAATGGGAAAGCTGGAGTATCTAGTCACAATTAGAAAGCTGGAGTTTCTAGTCACAATGGGAAAGTTGGAGTATCTAGTCACAATGGGAAAGTTGGAGTATCTAGTCACAATGGGAAAGTTGGAGTATGTAGTTACAATGGGAAAGTTGGAGTATCTAGTCACAATGGGAAAGTTGGAGTATCTTTCAACAATGTGAAAACTGTAGTATCTAGTCACAATGGGAAAGCTGGAGTATCTAGTTACAAGGGGAATGCAGGAGTATCTAGTCACAATGGGAGAGTTGAAGTATCTAGTTACAAGGGGAAAGCTGGAGTTTCTAGTCACAGTGGGAAAGCTGAAGTATCTAGTTACAAGGGGAAAGCTGGAGTGTCTAGTCACACTGGGAAAGCTGAAGTATCTAGTCACAATTAGAATGCTGTTGTATCTAGTCACACTGGGAAAGCTGCAGCATCTAGTTACAAGGAGAAAGCTGAAGTATCTAGTTACAACGGGAAAGCTGGAATATCTATTCACAATGGGTAAGTTGGAGTATCTAGTCACAATTAGAAAGCTAGAGTATCTAGTCACAATGGGAAAGCTGGAGTATCTAGTCACAATTAGAAAGCTGGAGTATCTAGTCACAATGGGAAAGTTGGAGTATCTAGTCACAATGGGAAAGTTGGAGTTTCTAGTCACAATGGGAAAGTTGGAGTATCTAGTTACAATGTGAAAACTGTAGTATCTAGTCACAATGTGAAAGCTGGAGTACCTAGTCACAATGGAAAAGCTGGACTATCTAGTCACAATGAGAAAGCTGGAGTATCTAGTCACAATGGGAAAGTTGCAGTATCTAGTCACTATGTGAAAGCTGGCGTATCTAGTCACTATGGGAAAGTTGGAGTAGCTAGTCACAATGGGAAAGCTGAAGTATCTAGTCACAATGTTAAAGCTGGAGTATCTAGTCACAAAGGGAAAGCTGGAGTATCTAGTCACAATGTGAAAACTGTAGTATCTAGTCACAATGGGAAAGCTGGAGTATCTAGTCATAATGGGATAGCTGGACTATCTAGTCACAATGGGAAAACTGTAGTATCTAGTCACAAGGGGAAAGCTGGAGTATCTAGTCACAATGGGAAAGCTGGAATATCTAGTCACAATGAGAAAGCTGGAGTATCTAGTCACAATGGGAAAGCTGAAGTATCTAGTTACAAGGGGAAAGCAGGAGTATCTAGTCACAATGGGAAAGTTGAAGTATCTAGTTACAACGGGAAAGCTGGAGTATCTATTCACAATGGGTTAGTTGGAGTATCTAGTCACAATTAGAAAGCTGGAGTATCTAGTCACAATGGGAAAGCTGGAGTATCTAGTCAAAATTAGAAAGCTGGAGTATCTAGTCACAATGGGAAATTTGGAGTATCTAGTCACAATGGGAAAGTTGGAGTTTCTAGTCACAATGGGAAAGTTGGAGTATCTAGTTACAATGTGAAAACTGTAGTATCTAGTCACAATGTGAAAGCTGGAGTACCTAGTCACAATGGAAAAGCTGGACTATCTAGTCACAATGAGAAAGCTGGAGTATCTAGTCACAATGGGAAAGTTGCAGTATCTAGTCACTATGTGAAAGCTGGCGTATCTAGTCACTATGGGAAAGTTGGAGTAGCTAGTCACAATGGGAAAGCTGAAGTATCTAGTCACAATGTTAAAGCTGGAGTATCTAGTCACAAAGGGAAAGCTGGAGTATCTAGTCACAATGTGAAAACTGTAGTATCTAGTCACAATGGGAAAGCTGGAGTATCTAGTCATAATGGGATAGCTGGACTATCTAGTCACAATGGGAAAACTGTAGTATCTAGTCACAAGGGGAAAGCTGGAGTATCTAGTCACAATGGGAAAGCTGGAATATCTAGTCACAATGAGAAAGCTGGAGTATCTAGTCACAATGGGAAAGCTGAAGTATCTAGTTACAAGGGGAAAGCAGGAGTATCTAGTCACAATGGGAAAGTTGAAGTATCTAGTTACAACGGGAAAGCTGGAGTATCTATTCACAATGGGTTAGTTGGAGTATCTAGTCACAATTAGAAAGCTGGAGTATCTAGTCACAATGGGAAAGCTGGAGTATCTAGTCAAAATTAGAAAGCTGGAGTATCTAGTCACAATGGGAAATTTGGAGTATCTAGTCACAATGGGAAAGTTGGAGTTTCTAGTCACAATGGGAAAGTTGGAGTATCTAGTTACAATGGGAAAGTTGGGGTATCTAGTCACAATGGGAAAGTTGGAGTATCTAGTTGCAATGGGAAAGTTGGAGTATCTAGTCACAATGGGAAAGTTGGAGTATCTAGTCACAATGGGAAAGTTGAAGTATCTATTCACAATGGGAAAGTTGGAGTATCTAATTACAATGGGAAAGATGGAGTATCTAGTCACAATGGGAAAGTTGGAGTATCTTTCCACAATGTGAAAACTGTAGTATCTAGTCACAATGGGAAAGCTGGAGTATATAGTCACAATGGGAAAGCTGGAATATCTAGTTACAATGAGAAAGCTGGAGTATCTAGTCACAATGGGAAAGCTGGAGTATCTAGTTACAAGGGGAAAGCAGGAGTATCTAGTCACAATGGGAGAGTTGAAGTATCTAGTTACAAGGGGAAAGCTGAAGTTTCTAGTCACAGTGGGAAAGCTGAAGTATCTAGTTACAAGGGGAAAGCTGGAGTGTCTAGTCACACTGGGAAAGCTGAAGTATCTAGTCACAATTAGAAAGCTGTTGTATCTAGTCACACTGGGAAAGCTGCAGCATCTAGTTACAAGGAGAAAGCTGGAGTATCTAGTCACAATGGGAAAGCTGGAGTATCTAGTTACAAGGGGAAAGCAGGAGTATCTAGTCACAATGGGAAAGTTGAAGTATCTAGTTACAACGGGAAAGCTAGAGTATCTATTCACAATGGGTAAGTTGGAGTATCTAGTCACAATGGGAAAGTTGGAGTATCTAGTCACAATGGGAAAGTTGGAGTTTCTAGTCACAATGGGAAAGTTGGAGTATCTAGTTACAATGGGAAAGTTGGAGTATCTAGTCACAATGGGAAAGTTGGAGTATCTAGTTGCAATGGGAAAGTTGGAGTATCTAGTCACAATGGGAAAGTTGGAGTATCTAGTCACAATGGGAAAGTTGGAGTATCTAGTTACAATGAGAAAGTTGGAGTATCTAGTTACAATGGGAAAGTTGGAGTATCTAGACACAATGGGAAAGCTGGAGTATCTAGTCACAATGGGAAAACTGTAGTATCTAGTCACAACGGGAAAGCTGGAGTATCTAGTCACAATGGGAAAACTGTAGTATCTAGTCACAATGGGAAAGCTGGAGTATCTAGTCACAATGGGAAAGCTGGAATATCTAGTTACAAGGGGAAAGCAGGAGTATCTAGTCACAATGGGAGAGTTGAAGTATCTAGTTACAAGGGGAAAGCTGGAGTTTCTAGTCACAGTGGGAAAGCTGAAGTATCTAGTTACAAGGGGAAAGCTGTAGTGTCTAGTTACACTGGAAAAGCTGAAGTATCTAGTCATAATTAGAAAGCTGTTGTATCTAGTCACACTGGGAAAGCTGCAGCATCTAGTTACAAGGAGAAAGCTGAAGTATCTAGTTACAACGGGAAAGCTGGAGTATCTATTCACATTGGGTAAGTTGGAGTATCTAGTCACAATTAGAAAGCTAGAGTATCTAGTCACAATGGGAAAGCTGGAGTATCTAGTCACAATTAGAAAGCTGGAGTATCTAGTCACAATGGGAAAGTTGGAGTATCTAGTCACAATGGGAAAGTTGGAGTTTCTAGTCACAATGGGAAAGATGGAGTATCTAGTTACAATGGGAAAGTTGGAGTATCTAGTCACAATGGGAAAGTTGGAGTATCTAGTCACAATGGGAAAGTTGGAGTATCTAGTCACAATGGGAAAGTTGGTGTATCTAGTCACAATGGGAAAGTTGGAGTATCTAGTCACAATGGGAAAGTTGGAGTATCTAGTTACAATGTGAAAACTGTAGTATCTAGTCACAATGGGAAAGCTGGAGTATCTAGTCACAATGGGAAAGCTGGAATATCTAGTTACAATGAGAAAGCTGGAGTATCTAGTCACAATGGGAAAGCTGGAGTATCTAGTTACAAGGGGAAAGCAGGAGTATCTAGTCACAATGGGAGAGTTGAAGTATCTAGTTACAAGGGGAAAGCTGTAGTTTCTAGTCACAGTGGGAAAGCTGAAGTATCTAGTTACAAGGGGAAAGCTGGAGTGTCTAGTCACACTGGGAAAGCTGAAGTATCTAGTCACAATTAGAAAGCTGTTGTATCTAGTCACACTGGGAAAGCTGCAGCATCTAGTTACAAGCAGAAAGCTGAAGTATCTAGTTACAACGGGAAAGCTGGAGTATCTATTCACAATGGGTAAGTTGGAGTATCTAGTCACAATTAGAAAGCTAGAGTATCTAGTCACAATGGGAAAGCTGAAGTATCTAGTCACAATTAGTAAGCTGGAGTATCTAGTCACAATGGGAAAGTTGGAGTATCTATTCACAATGGGAAAGTTGGAGTTTCTAGTCACAATGGGAAAGTTGGAGTATCTAGTTACAATATGAAAACTGTAGTATCTAGTCACAATGGGAAAGCTGAAGTATCTAGTCACAATGTTAAAGCTGGAGTATCTAGTCACAAAGGGAAAGCTGGAGTATCTAGTCACAATGTGAAAACTGTAGTATCTAGTCACAATGGGAAAGCTGGAGTATCTAGTCACAATGGGAAAGCTGGACTATCTAGTCACAATGGGAAAACTGTAGTATCTAGTCACAAGGGGAAAGCTGGAGTATCTAGTCACAATGGGAAAGCTGGAATATCTAGTCACAATGAGAAAGCTGGAGTATCTAGTCACAATGGGAAAGCTGGAGTATCTAGTTACAAGGGGAAAGCAGGAGTATCTAGTCACAATGGGAAAGTTGAAGTATCTAGTTACAAAGGGAAAGCTGGAGTATCTATTCACAATGGGTAAGTTGGAGTATCTAGTCACAATTAGATAGCTGGAGTATCTAGTCACAATGGGAAAGCTGGAGTATCTAGTCACAATTAGAAAGCTGGAGTATCTAGTCACAATGGGGAAGTTGGAGTATCTAGTCACAATGGGAAAGTTGGAGTTTCTAGTCACAATGGGAAAGTTGGAGTATCTAGTTACAATGGGAAAGTTGGAGTATCTAGTCACAATGGGAAAGTTGGAGTATCTAGTTACAATGGGAAAGTTGAAGTATCTAGTCACAATGGGAAAGTTGGAGTATCTAGTCACAATGGGAAAGTTGGAGTATCTAGTCACAATGGGAAAGTTGGAGTATCTAGTTACAATGGGAAAGTTGGAGTATCTAGTCACAATGGGAAAGCTGGAATATCTAGTCACAATGAGAAAGCTGGAGTATCTAGTCACAATGGTAAAGCTGGAGTATCTAGTTACAAGGGGAAAGCAGGAGTATCTAGTCACAATGGGAAAGTTGAAGTATCTAGTTACAACGGGAAAGCTGGAGTATCTATTCACAATGGGTAAGTTGGAGTATCTAGTCACAATTAGAAAGCTGGGGTATCTAGTCACAATAGGAAAGCTGGAGTATATAGTCACAATTAGAAAGCTGGAGTATCTAGTCACAATGGGAAAGTTGGAGTATCTAGTCACAATGGGAAAGTTGAAGTTTCTAGTCACAATGGGAAAGTTGGAGTATCTAGTCACAATGGGAAAGTTGGAGTATCTAGTCACAATGGGAAAGTTGGAGTATCTAGTTACAATGTGAAAACTGTAGTATCTAGTCACAATGGGAAAGCTGGAGTATCTAGTCACAATGGGAAAGCTGGAATATCTAGTTACAATGAGAAAGCTGGAGTATCTAGTTACAATGGGAAAGCTGGAGTATCTAGTTACAAGGGGAAAGCAGGAGTATCTAGTCACAATGGGAGAGTTGAAGTATCTAGTTACAAGGGGAAAGCTGGAGTTTCTAGTCACAGTGGGAAAGCTGAAGTATCTAGTTACAAGGGGAAAGCTGGAGTGTCTAGTCACACTGGGAAAGCTGAAGTATCTAGTCACAATTAGAAAGCTGTTGTATCTAGTCACACTGGGAAAGCTGCAGCATCTAGTTACAAGCAGAAAGCTGAAGTATCTAGTTACAACGGGAAAGCTGGAGTATCTAGTCACAATGGGAAAGCTGGAGTATCTAGTTACAATGGGAAAGTTGGAGTATCTAGTCACAATGGGAAAGTTGGAGTATCTAGTTACAATGGGAAAGTTGAAGTATCTAGTCACAATGGGAAAGTTGGAGTATCTAGTCACAATGGGAAAGTTGGAGTATCTAGTCACAATGGGAAAGTTGGAGTATCTAGTTACAATGGGAAAGTTGGAGTATCTAGTCACAATGGGAAAGCTGGAATATCTAGTCACAATGAGAAAGCTGGAGTATCTAGTCACAATGGTAAAGCTGGAGTATCTAGTTACAAGGGGAAAGCAGGAGTATCTAGTCACAATGGGAAAGTTGAAGTATCTAGTTACAACGGGAAAGCTGGAGTATCTATTCACAATGGGTAAGTTGGAGTATCTAGTCACAATTAGAAAGCTGGGGTATCTAGTCACAATAGGAAAGCTGGAGTATATAGTCACAATTAGAAAGCTGGAGTATCTAGTCACAATGGGAAAGTTGGAGTATCTAGTCACAATGGGAAAGTTGAAGTTTCTAGTCACAATGGGAAAGTTGGAGTATCTAGTCACAATGGGAAAGTTGGAGTATCTAGTCACAATGGGAAAGTTGGAGTATCTAGTTACAATGTGAAAACTGTAGTATCTAGTCACAATGGGAAAGCTGGAGTATCTAGTCACAATGGGAAAGCTGGAATATCTAGTTACAATGAGAAAGCTGGAGTATCTAGTCACAATGGGAAAGCTGGAGTATCTAGTTACAAGGGGAAAGCAGGAGTATCTAGTCACAATGGGAGAGTTGAAGTATCTAGTTACAAGGGGAAAGCTGGAGTTTCTAGTCACAGTGGGAAAGCTGAAGTATCTAGTTACAAGGGGAAAGCTGGAGTGTCTAGTGACACTGGGAAAGCTGAAGTATCTAGTCACAATTAGAAAGCTGTTGTATCTAGTCACACTGGGAAAGCTGCAGCATCTAGTTACAAGCAGAAAGCTGAAGTATCTAGTTACAACGGGAAAGCTGGAGTATCACTTCACAATGGGTAAGTTGGAGTATCTAGTCACAATTAGAAAGCTAGAGTATCTAGTCACAATGGGAAAGCTGAAGTATCTAGTCACAATTAGAAAGCTGGAGTATCTAGTCACAATGGGAAAGTTGGAGTATCTATTCACAATGGGAAAGTTGGAGTTTCTAGTCACAATGGGAAAGTTGGAGTATCTAGTTACAATATGAAAACTGTAGTATCTAGTCACAATGGGAAAGCTGGAGTATCTCTTCACAATGGGAAAGCTGGACTATCTAGTCACTATGTGAAAGCTGGCGTATCTAGTCACTATGGGAAAGTAGGAGTAGCTAGTCACAATGGGAAAGCTGAAGTATCTAGTCACAATGTTAAAGCTGGAGTATCTAGTCATAAAGGGAAAGCTGGAGTATCTAGTCACAATGTGAAAACTGTAGTATCTAGTCACAATGGGAAAGCTGGAGCATCTAGTCACAATGGGAAAGCTGGACTATCTAGTCACAATGGGAAAACTGTAGTATCTAGTCACAAGGGGAAAGCTGGAGTATCTAGTCACAATGGGAAAGCTGGAATATCTAGTCACAATGAGAAAGCTGGAGTATCTAGTCACAATAGGAAAGCTGGAGTATCTAGTTACAAGGGGAAAGCAGGAGTATCTAGTCACAATGGGAAAGTTGAAGTATCTAGTTACAACGGGAAAGCTGGAGTATCTATTCACAATGGTTAAGTTGGAGTATCTAGTCACAATTAGATAGCTGGAGTATCTAGTCACAATGGGAAAGCTGGAGTATCTAGTCACAATTAGAAAGCTGGAGTATCTAGTCACAATGGGAAAGTTGGAGTTTCTAGTCACAATGGGAAAGTTGGAGTATCTAGTTACAATGGGAAAGTTGGAGTATCTAGTCACAATGGGAAAGTTGGAGTATCTAGTTACAATGGGAAAGTTGAAGTATCTAGTCACAATGGGAAAGTTGGAGTATCTAGTCACAATGGGAAAGTTGGAGTATCTAGTCACAATGGGAAAGTTGGAGTATCTAGTTACAATGGGAAAGTTGGAGTATCTAGTCACAATGGGAAAGCTGGAATATCTAGTCACAATGAGAAAGCTGGAGTATCTAGTCACAATGGGAAAGCTGGAGTATCTCGTTACAAGGGGAAAGCAGGAGTATCTAGTCACAATGGGAAAGTTGAAGTATCTAGTTACAACGGGAAAGCTGGAGTATCTATTCACAATGGGTAAGTTGGAGTATCTAGTCACAATTAGAAAGCTGGGGTATCTAGTCACAATAGGAAAGCTGGAGTATCTAGTCACAATTAGAAAGCTGGAGTATCTAGTCACAATGGGAAAGTTGGAGTATCTAGTCACAATGGGAAAGTTGAAGTTTCTAGTCACAATGGGAAAGTTGGAGTATCTAGTTACAATGGGAAAGTTGGAGTATCTAGTCCCAATGGGAAAGTTGGAGTATCTAGTTACAATGGGAAAGTTGGAGTATCTAGTCACAATGGGAAAGTTGGAGTATCTAGTCACAATGGGAAAGTTGGAGTATCTAGTTACAATGGGAAAGTTGGAGTATCTAGTCACAATGGGAAAGTTGGAGTATCTTTCCACAATTTGAAATCTGTAGTATCTAGTCACAATGGGAAAGCTGGAGTATCTAGTCACAATGGGAAAACTGTAGTATCTAGTCACAATGGGAAAGCTGGAGTATCTAGTCACAATGGGAAAGCTGGAATATCTTGTTACAATGAGAAAGCTGGAGTATCTAGTCACAATGGGAAAGCTGGAGTATCTAGTTACAAGGGGAAAGCAGGAGTATCTAGTCACAATGGGAGAGTTGAAGTATCTAGTTACAAGGGGAAAGCTGGAGTTTCTAGTCACAGTGGGAAAGCTGAAGTATCTAGTTACAAGTGAAAAGCTGGAGTGTCTAGTCACACTGGGAAAGCTGAAGTATCTAGTCACAATTAGAAAGCTGTTGTATCTAGTCACACTGGGAAAGCTGCAGCATCTAGTTACAAGGAGAAAGCTGAAGTATCTAGTTACAACGGGAAAGCTGGAGTATCTATTCACAATGGGTAAGTTGGAGTATCTAGTCACAATTAGAAAGCTAGAGTATCTAGTCACAATGGGAAAGCTGGAGTATCTAGTCACAATTAGAAAGCTGGAGTATCTAGTCACAATGGGAAAGTTGGAGTATCTAGTTACAAGGGGAAAGCAGGAGTATCTAGTCACAATGGGAAAGTTGAAGTATCTAGTTACAACGGGAAAGCTGGAGTATCTATTCACAATGGTTAAGTTGGAGTATCTAGTCACAATTAGATAGCTGGAGTATCTAGTCACAATGGGAAAGCTGGAGTATCTAGTCACAATTAGAAAGCTGGAGTATCTAGTCACAATGGGAAAGTTGGAGTATCTAGTCACAATGGGAAAGTTGGAGTTTCTAGTCACAATGGGAAAGTTGGAGTATCTAGTTACAATGGGAAAGTTGGAGTATCTAGTCACAATGGGAAAGTTGGAGTATCTAGTTACAATGGGAAAGCTGGAGTATCTAGTTACAAGGGGAAAGCAGGAGTATCTAGTCACAATGGGAAAGTTGAAGTATCTAGTTACAACGGGAAAGCTGGAGTATCTATTCACAATGGGTAAGTTGGAGTATCTAGTCACAATTAGAAAGCTGGGGTATCTAGTCACAATAGGAAAGCTGGAGTATCTAGTCACAATTAGAAAGCTGGAGTATCTAGTCACAATGGGAAAGTTGGAGTATCTAGTCACAATGGGAAAGTTGAAGTTTCTAGTCACAATGGGAAAGTTGGAGTATCTAGTTACAATGGGAAAGTTGGAGTATCTAGTCCCAATGGGAAAGTTGGAGTATCTAGTTACAATGGGAAAGTTGGAGTATCTAGTCACAATGGGAAAGTTGGAGTATCTAGTCACAATGGGAAAGTTGGAGTATCTAGTCACAATGGGAAAGTTGGAGTATCTAGTTACAATGGGAAAGTTGGAGTATCTAGTCACAATGGGAAAGTTGGAGTATCTTTCCACAATTTGAAAACTGTAGTATCTAGTCACAATGGGAAAGCTGGAGTATCTAGTCACAATGGGAAAACTGTAGTATCTAGTCACAATGGGAAAGCTGGAGTATCTAGTCACAATGGGAAAGCTGGAATATCTTGTTACAATGAGAAAGCTGGAGTATCTAGTCACAATGGGAAAGCTGGAGTATCTAGTTACAAGGGGAAAGCAGGAGTATCTAGTCACAATGGGAGAGTTGAAGTATCTAGTTACAAGGGGAAAGCTGGAGTTTCTAGTCACAGTGGGAAAGCTGAAGTATCTAGTTACAAGGGAAAAGCTGGAGTGTCTAGTCACACTGGGAAAGCTGAAGTATCTAGTCACAATTAGAAAGCTGTTGTATCTAGTCACACTGGGAAAGCTGCAGCATCTAGTTACAAGGAGAAAGCTGAAGTATCTAGTTACAACGGGAAAGCTGGAGTATCTATTCACAATGGGTAAGTTGGAGTATCTAGTCACAATTAGAAAGCTAGAGTATCTAGTCACAATGGGAAAGCTGGAGTATCTAGTCACAATTAGAAAGCTGGAGTATCTAGTCACAATGGGAAAGTTGGAGTATCTAGTCACAATGGGAAAGTTGGAGTTTCTAGTCACAATGGGAAAGTTGGAGTATCTAGTTACAATGTGAAAACTGTAGTATCTAGTCACAATGGGAAAGCTGGAGTATCTAGTCACAATGGGAAAGCTGGACTATCTAGTCACAATAAGAAAGCTGGAGTATCTAGTCACAATGGGAAAGTTGCAGTATCTAGTCACTATGTGAAAGCTGGCGTATCTAGTCACTATGGGAAAGTTGGAGTAGCTAGTCACAAACGGAAAGCTGAAGTATCTAGTCACAATGTGAAAACTGTAGTATCTAGTCACAATGGGAAAGCTGCAGTATCTAGTCACAATGGGAAAGCTGGACTATCTAGTCACAATGGGAAAACTGTAGTATCTAGTCACAAGGGGAAAGCTGGAGTATCTAGTCACAATGGGAAAGCTGGAATATCTAGTCACAATGAGAAAGCTGAAGTATCTAGTCACAATGGGAAAGTTGGAGTATCTAGTTACAAGGGGAAAGCAGGAGTATCTAGTCACAATGGGAAAGTTGAAGTATCTAGTTACAACGGGAAAGCTGGAGTATCTATTCACAATGGGTAAGTTGGAGTATCTAGTCACAATTAGAAAGCTGGAGTATCTAGTCACAATGGGAAAGCTGGAGTATCTAGTCACAATTAGAAAGCTGGAGTATCTAGTCACAATGGGAAAGTTGGAGTATCTAGTCACAATGGGAAAGTTGGAGTATCTAGTCACAATGGGAAAGTTAGAGTATGTAGTTACAATGGGAAAGTTGGAGTATCTAGTCACAATGGGAAAGTTGGAGTATCTTTCAACAATGTGAAAACTGTAGTATCTAGTCACAATGGGAAAGCTGGAGTATCTAGTTACAAGGGGAAAGCTGGAGTTTCTAGTCACAGTGGGAAAGCTGAAGTATCTAGTTACAAGGGGAAAGCTGGAGTGTCTAGTCACACTGGGAAAGCTGAAGTATCTAGTCACAATTAGAATGCTGTTGTATCTAGTCACACTGGGAAAGCTGCAGCATTTAGTTACAAGGAGAAAGCTGAAGTATCTAGTTACAACGGGAAAGCTGGAGTATCTATTCACAATGGGTAAGTTGGAGTATCTAGTCACAATTAGAAAGCTAGAGTATCTAGTCACAATGGGAAAGCTGGAGTATCTAGTCACAATTAGAAAGCTGGAGTATCTAGTCACAATGGGAAAGTTGGAGTATCTAGTCACAATGGGAAAGTTGGAGTTTCTAGTCACAATGGGAAAGTTGGAGTATCTAGTTACAATGTGAAAACTGTAGTATCTAGTCACAATGTGAAAGCTGGAGTACCTAGTCACAATGGAAAAACTGGACTATCTAGTCACAATGAGAAAGCTGGAGTATCTAGTCACTATGGGAAAGTTGGAGTAGCTAATCACAATGAGAAAGCTGAAGTATCTAGTCACAATGTTAAAGCTGGAGTATCTAGTCACAAAGGGAAAGCTGGAGTATCTAGTCACAATGTGAAAACTGTAGTATCCAGTCACAATGGGAAAGCTGGAGTATCTAGTCACAATGGGAAAGCTGGACTATCTAGTCACAATGGGAAAACTGTAGTATCTAGTCACAAGGGGAAAGCTGGAGTATCTAGTCACAATGGGAAAGCTGGAATATCTAGTCACAATGAGAAAGCTGGAGTATCTAGTCACAATGGGAAAGCTGGAGTATCTAGTTACAAGGGGAAAGCAGGAGTATCTAGTCACAATGGGAAAGTTGAAGTATCTAGTTACAACGGGAAAGCTGGAGTATCTATTCACAATGGGTTAGTTGGAGTATCTAGTCACAATTAGAAAGCTGGAGTATCTAGTCACAATGGGAAAGCTGGAGTATCTAGTCAAAATTAGAAAGCTGGAGTATCTAGTCACAATGGGAAAGTTGGAGTATCTAGTCACAATGGGAAAGTTGGAGTTTCTAGTCACAATGGGAAAGTTGGAGTATCTAGTTACAATGGGAAAGTTGGGGTATCTAGTCACAATGGGAAAGTTGGAGTATCTAGTTGCAATGGGAAAGTTGGAGTATCTAGTCACAATGGGAAAGTTGGAGTATCTAGTCACAATGGGAAAGTTGGAGTATCTAGTCACAATGGGAAAGTTGGAGTATCTAATTACAATGGGAAAGTTGGAGTATCTAGTCACAATGGGAAAGTTGGAGTATCTTTCCACAATGTGAAAACTGTAGTATCTAGTCACAATGGGAAAGCTGGAGTATCTAGTCACAATGGGAAAACTGTAGTATCTAGTCACAATGGGAAAGCTGGAGTATCTAGTCACAATGGGAAAGCTGGAATATCTAGTTACAATGAGAAAGCTGGAGTATCTAGTCACAATGGGAAAGCTGGAGTATCTAGTTACAAGGGGAAAGCAGGAGTATCTAGTCACAATGGGAAAGCTGGAGTATCTAGTTACAAGGGGAAAGCAGGAGTATCTAGTCACAATGGGAAAGTTGAAGTATCTAGTTACAACGGGAAAGCTGGAGTATCTATTCACAATGGGTAAGTTGGAGTATCTAGTCACAATGGGAAAGTTGGAGTATCTAGTCACAATGGGAAAGTTGGAGTTTCTAGTCACAATGGGAAAGTTAGAGTATCTAGTTACAATGGGAAAGTTGCAGTATCTAGTCACAATGGGAAAGTTGGAGTATCTAGTTGCAATGGGAAAGTTGGAGTATCTAGTCACAATGGGAAAGTTGGAGTATCTAGTCACAATGGGAAAGTTGGAGTATCTAGTTACAATGGGAAAGTTGGAGTATCTAGTTACAATGGGAAAGTTGGAGTATCTAGTCACAATGGGAAAGCTGGAGTATCTAGTCACAATGGGAAAACTGTATTATCTAGTCACAATGGGAAAGCTGGAGTATCTAGTCACAATGGGAAAACTGTAGTATCTAGTCACAATGGGAAAGCTGGAGTATCTAGTCACAATGGGAAAGCTGGAATATCTAATTACAAGGGGAAAGCAGGAGTATCTAGTCACAATGGGAGAGTTGAAGTATCTAGTTACAAGGGGAAAGCTGGAGTTTCTAGTCACAGTGGGAAAGCTGAAGTATATAGTTACAAGGGGAAAGCTGGAGTGTCTAGTCACACTGGAAAAGCTGAAGTATCTAGTCACAATTAGAAAGCTGTTGTATCTAGTCACACTGGAAAAGCTGCAGCATCTAGTTACAAGCAGAAAGCTGAAGTATCTAGTTACAACGGGAAAGCTGGAGTATCTATTCACAATGGGTAAGTTGGAGTATCTAGTCACAATTAGAAAGCTAGAGTATCTAGTCACAATGGGAAAGCTGAAGTATCTAGTCACAATTAGAAAGCTGGAGTATCTAGTCACAATGGGAAAGTTGGAGTATCTATTCACAATGGGAAAGTTGGAGTTTCTAGTCACAATGGGAAAGTTTGGAGTATCTAGTTACAATATGAAAACTGTAGTATCTAGTCACAATGGGAAAGCTGGACTATCTAGTCACTATGTGAAAGCTGGCGTATCTAGTCACTATGGAAAAGTAGGAGTAGCTAGTCACAATGGGAAAGCTGAAGTATCTAGTCACAATGTTAAAGCTGGAGTATCTAGTCACAAAGGGAAAGCTGGAGTATCTAGTCACAATGTGAAAACTGTAGTATCTAGTCACAATGGGAAAGCTGGAGTATCTAGTCACAATGGGAAAGCTGGACTATCTAGTCACAATGGGAAAACTGTAGTATCTAGTCACAAGGGGAAAGCTGGAGTATCTAGTCACAATGGGAAAGCTGGAATATCTAGTCACAATGAGAAAGCTGGAGTATCTAGTCACAATGGGAAAGCTGGAGTATCTAGTTACAAGGGGAAAGCAGGAGTATCTAGTCACAATGGGAAAGTTGAAGTATCTAGTTACAACGGGAAAGCTGGAGTATCTATTCACAATGGGTAAGTTGGAGGATCTAGTCACAATTAGATAGCTGGAGTATCTAGTTACAATGAGAAAGCTGGAGTATCTAGTCACAATTAGAAAGCTGGAGTATCTAGTCACAATGGGAAAGTTGGAGTATCTAGTCACAATGGGAAAGTTGGAGTTACTAGTCACAATGGGAAAGTTGGAGTATCTAGTTACAATGGGAAAGTTGGAGTATCTAGTCACAATGGGAAAGTTGGAGTATCTAGTTACAATGGGAAAGTTGAAGTATCTAGTCACAATGGGAAAGTTGGAGTATCTAGTCACAATGGGAAAGTTGGAGTATCTAGTCACAATGGGAAAGTTGGAGTATCTAGTTACAATGGGAAAGTTGGAGTATCTAGTCACAATGGGAAAGTT
Organism: Cepaea hortensis; assembly: GCA_963921405.1. NCBI lineage: Eukaryota > Metazoa > Mollusca > Gastropoda > Stylommatophora > Helicidae > Cepaea > Cepaea hortensis. Next base: position 89,935,696 of record OY992883.1, on the reverse strand, counting down.
GGAGTATCTTTCCACAATGTGAAAACTGTAGTATCTAGTCACAATGGGAAAGCTGGAGTATCTAGTCACAATGGAAAAACTGTAGTATCTAGTCACAATGGTAAAGCTGGAGTATCTAGTCACAATGGGAAAGCTGGAATATCTAGTTACAATGAGAAAGCTGGAGTATCTATTCACAATGGGAAAGCTGGAGTATCTAGTTACAAGGGGAAAGCAGGAGTATCTAGTCACAATGGGAGAGTTGAAGTATCTAGTTACAAGGGGAAAGCTGGAGTTTCTAGTCACAGTGGGAAAGCTGAAGTATCTAGTTACAAGGGGAAAGCTGGAGTGTCTAGTCACACTGGAAAAGCTGAAGTATCTATTCACAATGGGTAAGTTGGAGTATCTAGTCACAATTAGAAAGCTAGAGTATCTAGTCACAATGGGAAAGCTGGAGTATCTAGTCACAATTAGAAAGCTGGAGTATCTAGTCACAATGGGAAAGTTGGAGTATCTAGTCACAATAGGAAAGTTGGAGTTTCTAATCACAATGGGAAAGTTGGAGTATCTAGTTACAATGGGAAAGTTGGAGTATCTAGTCACAATGGGAAAGTTGGAGTATCTAGTCACAATGGGAAAGTTGGAGTAACTAGTCACAATGGGAAAGTTGGAGTATCTAGTCACAATGGGAAAGTTGGTGTATCTAGTCACAATGGGAAAGTTGGAGTATCTAGTTACAATGGGAAAGTTGGAGTATCTAGTCACAATGGGAAAGTTGGAGTATCTAGTCACAATGAGAAAGCTGGAGTATCTAGTCCTAATAGGAAAGCTGGAGTATCTTTCCACAATGGGAAAGTTGGAGTATCTAGTCACAATAGGAAAGTTGGAGTATCTAATTACAATGGGAAAGTTGGAGTATCTAGTCACAATGAGAAAGCTGGAGTATCTAGTCCTAATAGGAAAGCTGGAGTATCTTTCCACAATGTGAAAACTGTAGTATCTAGTCACAATGGGAAAGCTGGAGTATCTAGTCACAATGGGAAAACTGTAGTATCTAGTCACAAGGGGAAAGCTGGAGTATCTAGTCACAATGGGAAAGCTGGAATATCTAGTCACAATGGGAAAGTTGGAGTATCTAGGCACAATGGGAAAGTTGGAGTATCTAGTTACAATGGGAATGTTGGAGTATCTAGTCACAATGAGAAAGCTGGAGTATCTAGTCCTAATAGGAAAGGTGGAGTATCTTTCCACAATGGGAAAGTTGGAGTATCTAGTCACAATTGGAAAGTTGGAGTATCAAATTACAATGGGAAAGTTGGAGTATCTAGTCACAATGGGAAAGTTGGAGTATCTAGTCCCAATAGGAAAGCTGGAGTATCTAGTCACAATGGGAAAGCTGGAGTATCTAGTCACTATGTGAAAGCTGGCGTATCTTGTCACTATGGGAAGGCTGGCGTATCTAGTCACAATGGGAAAGTTGGAGTATCTAGTGACAATGGGAAAGTTGGAGTTTCTAGTCACAATGGGAAAGTTGGAGTATCTAGTTACAATGGGAAAGTTGGAGTATCTAGTCACAATGGGAAAGTTGGAGTATCTAGTTACAATGGGAAAGTTGGAGTATCTAGTCACAATGGGAAAGTTGGAGTATCTAGTCACAATGGGAAAGTTGGAGAATCTAGTCACAATGGGAAAGTTGGAGTATCTAGTTACAATGGGAAAGTTGGAGTATCTAGTCACAATGGGAAAGTTGGAGTATCTAGTCACAATGAGAAAGCTGGAGTATCTAGTCCTAATTGGAAAGCTGGAGTATCTTTCCACAATGTGAAAACTGTAGTATCTAGTCACAATGGGAAAGCTGGAGTATCTAGTCACAATGGGAAAACTGTAGTATCTAGTCACAAGGGGAAAGCTGGAGTATCTAGTCACAATGGGAAAGCTGGAATATCTAGTCACATTGAGAAAGCTGGAGTATCTAGTCACAATGGGAAAGCTGGAATATCTAGTTGCAAAGGGAAAGCAGGAGTATCTAGTCACAATGGGAGAGTTGAAACATCGAGTTACAAGGGGAAAGCTGGAGTTTCTAGTCACAGTGGGAAAGCTGAAGTATCTAGTTACAAGGGGAAAGCTGGAGTGTCTAGTCACACTGGGAAAGCTGAAGTATCTAGTCACAATTAGAAAGCTGTTGTATCTAGTCACACTGGGAAAGCTGCAGTATCTAGTTACAAGGAGAAAGCTGAAGTATCTAGTTACAACGGGAAAACTGGAGTATCTAGTTACAATTGGAAAGTTGGAGTATCTAGTCACAATGTGAAAGTTGGAGTATCTAGTCACAATGGGAAAGTTGCAGTATCTAGTCACAATGGGAAAGTTGGAGTATCTAGTCACAATGGGAAAGTTGGAGTATCTAGTCACAATGGGAAAGTTGGAGTATCTAGTTACAATGGGAAAGTTGGAGTATCTAGTCACAATGGGAAAGTTGGAGTATCTAGTCACAATGAGAAAGCTGGAGTATCTAGTCCTAATAGGAAAGCTGGAGTATCTTTCCACAATGGGAAAGTTGGAGTATCTAGTCACAATGGGAAAGTTGGAGTATCTAATTACAATGGGAAAGTTGGAGTATCTAGTCACAATGGGAAAGTTGGAATATCTAGTCCCAATAGGAAAGCTGGAGTATCTAGTCACAATGGGAAAGCTGGAGTATCTAGTCACTATGTGAAAGCTGGCGTATCTTGTCACTATGGGAAAGCTGGCGTATCTTGTCACTATGGGAAAGCTGGCGTATCTAGTCATAATGAGAAAGTTGAAGTATCTAGTCCCAATAGGAAAGCTGGAGTTTCTTTCCACAATGGGAAAGTTGGAGTATCTAGTCACAATGGGAAAGTTGGAGTATCTAGTCACAATGGGAAAGTTGGAGTATCTAGTCACAATGGGAAAGTTGGAGTATCTAGTCCCAATAGGAAAGCTGGAGTATCTTGCCACAATGGGAAAGCTGGAATATCTCGTCATAGGAGGAACTTTGGAGGGGAGAAGCAGAGGAAGAGCAAGAGAAGATACTGGACAGTGTAAATGATGTGGTATGACTTGATCACAAACACCACATGGCTTGCACGAAGAGAAGACAATTATTCATGAAGTGTAATCATCTGTACATCCACATCTTCGGGACCTCAATTCGATCTTACCAAATGATTGCTCTTTGTGTTTCTTAACCATATAGTAGAGCTGAATCGATATAACATTTGACAGTTATCATGTTTAATATGTTATTTAAGTGTCTAGATGTTCATAATATGTCTATGTTTCTGAAAATAATTTTAGCCATTCCTGTTGATTGTTGGTTTCTATTTCGCATCTGCCATCATTTGCTATTATATGTCCCAAAACCAAAACACAAAAAAACCACAATATGGGTTCTCTGTTTCGCTTTTAATATGATAAAGTGCGATTGCTTGCAGTATCAACTAACGCATTTACAAACAATTTTGTCCCCCAGACATCTTCAGTCGAATCTTATCACATTGGAATCGCAATTTCCGGCATATGATTACATTTATCTTCCACGTTCCTGAATTGTGTCGCTGTTTTTATTTATGATGTTGTTATGGCCAAGATGTTACGGACGCAGTTCGTAGTCCTGCATACCATGTTCGAAACACAGCTGCGTTGGTTTTTTATGAAATGTTATGGGTGCCGGTTGTTCAGAATACAATGACAAACTACTGAACGTAAACTTGCCCAGGAATCACGAACAGCTAAAAATTGCTGGGGTTGACTGCTACGTCCGTAAAGGATATGCAACTAACATTTTCTTATTTATGTAATAAACTCCGTCGTTCTAAAGACTTAAGAATGCTTGATCACTACATGTAATTAAACCACCGTATTATTTTCGAAAAGCAATAATGTAGGGATTGACGTATGTGAGAGTTTGTACTTTTGTATGGATGTGAAGCGTGGACAATGAGCAGACAAGCAGATGGCTGTGAAAATGTGGTTTCTGATGAAAATGCAAAGAATACCATGGACAGATAGAAAACCAATTACCAAGTACTACAAGAAACAAATGAACATTGTAAATTGATTAGAGACATTAGACGTAGACAGTCAACATCTTTTGGTCACGTTATGAGAAGAAATAAATTGGAGAACTTGGTGACAACTGGCAAGATCGAGGGGAGAAGAACAAGGGGAAGACAGAGAAGCAAATACGTGGATGGCTTGACCACGTGGAATGGTCGAGACAAGAACATTGAGCTAATCCACGACTCTGGTGATCGAGTGAAATGGCGAGATAGACACCACCAAAATAGCATTTTTGCCACCAGAAATACTATGCTAGTTAGATTACACTGCATGACTGGGTAGTGGATTAGTATTTTTTTTTTTTTGTTTTGTTGCTGCTGCAGATGACTGAATTTGTGGCTATTAGAAACAGCGGATAGGCGATTATTTCCTCTATTATAGCGCGTGTTAAAGACGACAGAATTTGTATTCTGCCAGATTGTACTAACAGTACTTCTTGGTGACAGATTAACACTGGGTACTGTTCAATACAAGCCAGATGTAGACTAATGATACACATGCAAACGTTAGTTAGTTAGTTAGTTAGTTAGTTAGTTTGTTAGTTAGTTAGTTAGATAGTTAGTTAGTTGGTATTTGGTTGGTTGGTTAGTTAGTTAGATGGTTAGTTGATTAGTTGCTTGGTTAGCTGGTTAATTATTTGGTAAGTTAGTTAGATAGTTAGATAGTTGGTTAGTTAGTTAGTTAGTTATTTAATTAGTTAGTTAGTTAGTTAGTTAGTTAGTTAGTTAGTTAGTTAGTTAGTTAGTTAGTTAGTTAGTTAGTTAGTTAGTTAGATATCTGTTGGTAAATTGTCCTTGCATTCCAGACAATTCCATAGGTGCTCAGATCATTCACCTCCCCAACATATGCATCAGCGTCCGGTTTTTAATTGTGCCAGTTCTATGTTGGTTGACGAGATCCCCCTCGTTCTCCCAATATGTCTCGTGCCTGGCTGTTAAATTTCTAACTTTCAAGTCTTTCCTTCTGGACAATTGGATTCACTCGTGTCAAAGCCCTCCTCTTTCGACATCTCTCTTAGACACGATCAATGGGCTGGTTATCTGCAAGGTATGCAGCGCCACCAAGTTTACCATCTCGTTCATTTCCCTCAATTCCCGCATGTCTCGGCATGTTGATGAAAGTGACTATACGTACCACAAACCTCCGCAGCGATTCAATCAATGTCTTGGATCATGCTCATTGATCAATTAGTACATAAACGTTGGTATTGTTCCGTGATTCAGCCATTAAAAAAAACCGTGTTACTGCCATCACCTCAATCGTCATGTTTCTCGTGGTCATAGAGTGTATACCACTTACTTCTTGAACGGTCGACCTAATGAATTGCCATGAGTGCTCACACACTTCTCTCTGCTGCACAACAGATCCGTCTGTATAGATAAATAAGCATATCCGAATTATCTGATGAGAGCGTTGACCTCTGCATCGACAGCAGCAGGATTCTGCACTCGGCACGTCCCGCCAAGCATGGCAATGCAGAAGAAGTTGCAATTAAGCGCTGAAGGCACAGGCACTTGTTCCTAGCCCGGGTTGATGTTGGTAGGACTGCAGACCTGCCTTACAACATCTTCCTCTCTATCCGATTTGCCCATCTTCTGCCGTCAACCATTTAGCTGAACAAAGCTTTATTTAGAGCGTGCGCTTATCTACACTTATTTTCAAGTATGCACGACCAGATCTTGTGGTTTATTGTCAGAGAGTCAAGGAGGTATCTTATTGCTACACAGAAGTGTCTCTTGTACAACCCAAAATATTGTGCATGGCTTCATTTTGTATTTTATCAAGTCTTCCAATCCATGTAGGGCAGACGGTGAGTATGGCCAGGGTGTACTTGATGGGTGAAAGTACCAGTCTTTGGAATATGAGAATGAACAGATTTTGCTCGATATTGGATGTTGCCATAATTCTCATTGCTTACAGATCTTTTCGAGTTTTTTATTTATTATTTGTTTTTAAAATAATATAAATGACATCTTCTTTCAAGGACAAACTACGATCAAACCTCATGCCAAGATATATTATCGACTGGGTTCTGATCATAATTTTCCCGTCCATTCTCACGGCTGGCAGGTCTGTTTTAGCAATATGATTGTTTAAGGAGAACTTTGTAACTGATGTCCTAGCAAGAATCATCACACCATGAGAAAAATCAAATCAAATCAAATCAAATCAAATCAACTTTATTTTCGATTCGATTTAGTTCGCCGTGCATTGCAATGGTAATCGCCTATCTCTACCCTGTCGATGCACCAGAATATCATCAGCAAACGACAGAGTCCTGACCAGTACATCCAGCAGTTGTTCGGTAATCGACACCGTATACACGTTGCATAATACCGAAGACAGTAGTGAACCCTGTAGCAATCCTGCACATATCTTTATAGGCTCGGAAGACCAACTCCAGCATCTTAGCACCACCTTTCTTTGGAGAAGGGCTGTAGCTATCCATCGTACAAGCTAAGAAGATACTTCCAGTCTGAAGAGAATCTGTGTCAAGCACGGGAAGGATACTTTATTGCATGCGAACTCTAAGTCTATGTCTACTGCACATGTCTATTCTCTGACCTGAATCCCTTCATTAACGTCGTGGGAAAATACCGCCGCATCGTCCCTTGACTCTTTATTACAATTGTATCCTCAATGAGTGGGCGGGAAGCAGCCGAGTTGTTCCAAGTCACAAGCAAGTCTGTGTGCTACAATTTTCTCCAGTAGCTTGCCTGCAGTGTTCTGCATCGTAATTCTGTGGCTGCTGATCTCGGAATGGTCTTTGTTCAGTTTTGGCAGCGTTAACAAGTAGATGTGTTGCCTTTCCTCTTTGATCTGGCCACTTTGGATGCTGGCGTTGCCAGTTCCCCACGTCATCACTCTGACATCGTCAGTAGATCGCCGTACTGGATACTGTCTGGACGTGGTGCAGTGTTAGATGATTTCTTAAGCATCGCATGTATTGTCTCAGTAGTGATTATAAAGCCTTCGCTCTTCCCAGACCCCTCTCACAACTGAGAGAGTGTCATTGTAGTCCTCTGTCTCGCAGGCTCAACTTTCTGGCCAATCTACTTTATGCAGCGTGCAACAAGGGCTTTCCTTTATCCGCATCCGATTTTGTCCATGCGAAATATGTGCTATGAAAATCTGGAATACCCCTACGAAGGTTCCTGAACATCGTGAGAGACAGCTCGGGGTACACATTCTTTAAGAATTCGTCACATTTCTCGGCGTTGGCCTGTTTAGCGCATGATTTCAATAAAGTCATCGTCCTGTGAATATCATTCTTGTTCGCCGGGTCACAATGTGACACGTTTGTCATTCTGATTTGTTTTCCAAGCTTTGACATCCTGCCTTTTCCCTAGCCACGTCTTCTCGACTTCTCCGTTCCACCGTGGTGGCTGAACGCATCTTTCTTGTCTCCTGCGGGAGGAGTTTAGCTTCTTCCTCTAATCTTGATGACAGCGTCCTGTCCAGTATTGTGATACAGGAATGCATTTACCTTAGTTTCTTGACTTATTGCCCTGTTTTACTTGATCAAGTCGACACAAGGGTAGTGATCACTGTCATGATGTTCCACTATGTCCCACCTGTAACTACACCAAGGTCAAATCAATGGCACTGTCAGAAACACATGGGCGGGTGGCCATTTTAGTGACTTTCCCATCGTTCAAACTAGGACTCCAGCAGTTTTGTCTACAGCTCTTCACCACTGTCAGTCTATCAGTCGTGCTGATGCTCTCTCCTCCAGGCCTAAACTACGAAATAATAGGCCTATCCTTTCAATAACCTACCATCCCCACAATGTTACTGCGAAGAATATCCTCTTAAGGCACTTATCTATTCTCCAGGCAGAATCAGTCACTCGTTATGTCTTTTTAGAGCCCCCCCCCCCCTTCCTGCTGGCTTACAGGCGGGATCGAAACCACAGGGATGTACTGGTCCACAGCAGTCTACCCCAACCCCAACAGTCTCTTCCTGGTACGATGGCTTGTCCTCGATCACGTTGTAAGACCTGCCCACATGTACTTCAGGCCCAGAGTCTGGCATTCCCTACGACCACTTTCCACATTTGTGAGGGTTTCTCATGCATGAGTCACAACATTATCTATGCGATCATCTGCACACGTTGTGACATGAGATATATTGGAGAAATAGGTCTACGTCTTGCTGACAGATTTAGACAGCACCTATCTGATATCAACAGTCGTGCCCAGAAACCGGTATCCACACACTTTAACAGTTCTGACCACTGTGGCGTGGCAGACATACAGGTCACGACGCTCAAATCGTGCGCATCTCACGAACGTGATCATAAGACATTAGAAAACTGCCTCATCTTCCAATTGGGTTCACTCTCCCATCACGGCCTGAATGTCCAACACAGTTTAATCTAACTTCCAACATCCTCTCCCCCTTTTCTATCCTTAAAGTTTTATAGCCCACTAAAAAGACGTGGTAGCGTATCCTTTACAGAACGTAGCAATCAACTCCAAAATTACTTTTGCCGTTTGTGATTTCTTGGCAAGTTTGCGTTCAGTGACTTGTCATTGCTTTTTGAGCTACCGGAACTCATGCCATTCTATGCAAACCAACACAGGGCGGACTGCATTCCAAGCGCCTTCCGCTGTGTTCCTACGTAGTATGCGGGAGTACGTACTACACCTCCGCCACAGAGCCGGCTATAGTTCACGGCAAATCCGCCTGTCCCCGTTCGATCAAATGGGCGTCCCTCATCCCTCCCACAGGGCGGCTAAGCCAATCCCTGTCACCTGTCGACCAGTTTAAACCATACATCCAGTTCTTTCCATTCACATCAAACGGTAAACGCTAAAGGCGCATTCGACCAAACCAAGATTCAGATAAGTAACCTTTGAATTTTCATGTAGTGTTTTTTCGTTTAATTGGTCGTCTGTTTGTGTTTGATTGTTTTGTGCTGACAAAGGCTTTGGCCGCAACTTCCATTTTGTTTCTTGTAATCGTGTTCTAGTAAAGCTCACAATCTACTTCTCGTTTTTTAATTTCTTTTATTTTGTGATTCATTCATTACATCAACCTCAGACATCGGTATGTTATCTTGGACATTTCAACTTCAGACACCGGTATGTTATCTTGGACATATCAACTTCAGACATCGGTATGTTATCTTGGACATATCAACTTCAGACACTGGTATGTTATCTTGGAAATATCAACTTCAAACACCGGTATGTTATCGCGGACACATCAACCTCTGACATCGGTATGTTATCTTGGACATATCAACTTCAGACACCGGTATGTTATCTTGGACATTTCAACTTCAGACACCGGTATGTTATCGCGGACACATCAACCTCAGACATCGGTATGTTATCTTGGACATATCAACTTCAGACACCGGTATGTTATCTTGGACATTTCAACTTCAGACACCGGTATGTTATCGCGGACACATCAACCTCATACATCGGTATGTTATCTTTGACATATCGACCTCAGACACCGGTATGTTATCGCGGATATGTCGATCTCAGACACTGGTATGTTATCTTGGACACATTGACGTCAGATACCGGTATGTTATCTCGGACACATTGACGTCAGACACCGGTATGTTATCTCGCACATATCGAGATCAGACACCAGTATGTTATCTCGGACATATTGAGATCAGACACCAGTATGTTATCTCGGACATATCGAGATCAGACACCAGTCTGTTATCTCGGACATATCGAGATCAGACACCAGTATGTTATCTCGGACATATACCAGTATGTTATCTCGGACATATCGAGATCAGACACCAGTATGTTATCTCAGACATATCGAGATCAGACACCAGTATGTTATCGTGGATTAGAATGGTGCCCGATGTGTCACCTGTTGTAGAAGTCCTGAAACCCCGCGACTTTGATTGTCCTATCGCCGAAACGCGTTTCATATAAAACCACGATGTAGTTCCCATAAAAGAGCTTATCAGGAATGGGTCGGCGTTCATTATATGAAGCAAGTTTCCAGTAAAGTACCCTAACATATATAATACTCAACCTATAACATTTTGATCGCGTTCTGAGATCGTCAGCCTTAGGTCGAGATTGGTTTTCCTCTTCCGTAATCTGGTCGTCATGTTAGGTTTAATTATTGCCGCCGGCACCGATGATACGTAGTAGTCAGCCAGACTCCCATGCACAAACTCTCTTGCACGGTCCGAACTCAATTTCACTTATACACTCACACTTGAGACATAAACAAATGGGAAAACACACGTTTCATCCTAACGGACGAAAAAAAACAAAAGTTCCGCCATCTTGGCCCCAAGGGTGCTCACTCCTAAGTGATGTATAGGTTAACTCGTGTTAAATACCTCAGGTAAAAACTCCAGCAAATGAATTAAAACAAAATATTTGAGTGCATGTATCATTCCTGTGGCAAGAGGTGGTTCTGAGTACATTGACCATTTCGCATTCACTAAAAATAGTTTGTTGTTTTTGTTGTTGTTGTTGTTGTTGTTGTTGTTGTAAACTAGAATTTATGAACGTAAGTATTGCAAAATATTCTTAGAATACATTGTCCCAAGAAGAAAAAACAATAGAATATAGTGTACTAAAAGAAGAAACAATTAGATATAATGTACCGAGGGCGCGTGATTGTTTTTTTTGTTTGTTAAACTTGTGTTCGCATTGACCTCACGCGTAGTTCATACATGTGCTACTACTTTTAGTGCACCGGACTGGTTTTGTGTGAGTGGATTCGTCACGAAAGTTTGGAGAGAACAGTAATGGAGGGGTATATGCCAGGGAAAAAGAGGAAGAGGAAGGCCAAAGAGAAGATGGGTGTAGGATGTGGCGGATGATCTCCAAATGGGTGTATCGGACGCGGGACATTTTGCTTATGATCGAGAGGTTTTACGGAAGGTTGTTATGGGAGCGAGGTTCTGCAAAGGACATGCTACTGAATGAATGATTCTTTTTTTTTTTTTTTTTGCGCGGGCTCGCTTTAAACTCAAGCTTTGTCCATACATACTATTTATAGCTTTACCTATTAACAGTGTCCCTCGCCATCAGGAGAACCCACTCCGACTTCAGAAGTACTTGTAATTTACGTCCCGAAGTCAAGGACGACAGGTCAGCATTTTAGTCCAGCTGTCCAGTTAGGGGTTGAACCGCTTATCTCCTCATCAGTACAACGGATGGTTAAGAACACGCGTTCTGACCCATTCGATCACGCGAACTTGAATGCTTGAATGAATGAATGAATGAATGAATGGATGGATTCGCTTTCCCTATTGCCATTGTCTCTCGCCATCAGGCGAACCCAATCCGACTTCTGAGGTACTTTACTTTACGTCCCCAAGTCAGGGACGAGAAGTCAACATTTTAGTCCGTCTGATCGATGTAGGGGATAACCCGCTACCTGGAAACATACGGACGGGGTGGGGGGGGGGATATCGCATGAGTCCGATGGCCTGCAGACGACCTTCAGCATGATGATGATGATGATGAAAGTAGATTACCTGTCTAGTTCACACCCTTCCTTCAAAGTAGATTACCTATCTAGTTCATCCCTGCCTTCAAAGTAGATTACCTGTCTAGTTCACAATCTACCTACATAGTAGATTACCTATCTAGTTCACACCCTTCCTTCAAAGTAGATTACCTATCTAGTTCATCCCTGCCTTCAAAGTAGATTACCTGTCTAATTCACACCCTGCCTTCAAAGTAGACTACCTATCTAGTTCACACCCTGCCTTCAAAGTAGATTACCTGTCTAATTCACACCCTGACTTCAAAGTAGACTAACTATCTAGTTCACACCCTGCCTTCAAAGTAGATTACCTATCTAGTTCACACCCTGTCTTCAAAGCTCAGGGATAAGCACGATGCGCGCTCGGGTGTGTGTGTGTGTGTGTGTGTGTGTGTGTGTTTTGATGCTTATCTAACATGATGAAGTGGAGAAAATTCCATTACTCGATTCTTCATTTCTCGCAGAGTAAAAGCACTCGTTACCCCTGGGTTCGCGTTAATAACAGCATAAGATCTCAAGTAAACACACAAATAAACACACAGATATCACACACAAGTCACAAACATATACACACAAATCACACACACACACACACACACACACACACACACACACTATGGACGGAGAGAGATATATAGAAATCACTTACTGTTGAGTGAGATTGAAAACACAGAAAATGAAGATTACTATAACATTAGGACAGAACTAGCAGCGCAAATCTGAACGCTAAATCTGGAGACCCGTGCAATTTATTTGGAGCAGTCAGACAAAGAAAACCCGGAGATGGATAGTTATTTCCGGTAGTACTGGCGTCAAGTCCGGGAATCGGTGTGCGCTGGAAACGGTCATGATTGCACTTGATGTGGTGCTATGGGAAACAAACTGCTAATGGACAAGGCTTTTGAGACTGAGATACGAGTCCTGAAGTCCAAACACTGGGGAAATCAGAAAGGATAAACCTGGCTTAAGGATAAGGAGTTAGAGGGCAACCGGTGGGTGACACGCAGGATGCCCCTTCGACAATTATCGTGAATAATCTCATCAGGTAATCTCTAATGTCTGTGGTTTAGGGAACGCAGTAGTTGCATAATCCCGACATAACTGGTTCGAGGTTAACTGTAGTTGATTTGGGAGAATATTGCTTTGCATTGACTTCCGGCAGTAAAGGCATCATTGGCAAAATAAACGTTTTAGACAATTAGAAACAGGTAGTAGACAATTTAAATTACTGGGTGGACATGTGTGCTGTATATTTCAGGTAGAAGGATTTATCTAATTACTTTAGTTTAGGCTGTCTGATTTATGCAGTATGTACTTCACGAGATGTAGCGAAACGTGCCAGGCAATAGATCGTGCATCTATTGTTTGTGTCTTCGTAATTCAAATTAACTAGGACAAACATTGTTTTGAAATACAAGTGTTTTGCATGTTCTTTTACAGAATGTGGCAGTAAACGCCATAAATTATTTCGCTGTTTTGTGATTTACTCGGCAATTTTTACGCCCAGTAGTTTGCGGTTGTTTTCTGGGTCGTCTAAGCTCATATCATGGACATCAACCTAATGCGATCTGCTCCTGAACCGCCTGTGCCAGATTTCAAACCTGGATCGGGTATTTCAGAAAATTGTGAAACTGCGTACTATCGTACGTAAAATTGCCTATAAAATCCCAAGACATCAATACGGGAACCCTTTGAGGCCACTAAGACAGTTCATAACCAAAAACACATAGTATTGTTTGGCGCTCATAGATGAGAGGAGAGTCCCGGTCGGTAACTATAGCTTTCACTTGTACATGTTGTATACTGCGTCCTCTAGTTTCTACTTCCTTCATTTAACTTATATGAGAGCCAAGCAATACTATTTGTGTTTGTTTAAGAACTGCCTATAAAATCACAAACACACAATACGTTTTGGGTTGATTTGATTACGACGTCCTGCAAAGGACATGCTTTAAAACCTAAAAGTTGGTCATAAGGGTGTCATGAAGGAAGCATCAGACATCCGAGTTTGCCATCGCTCTCTGACCTCAGCTGGCAGCACAATTAGGGAAATACAACATCCTAACCAATATAAATGTTATCAGTCCAGAATTTGCTATGCTCTCCTGTTATCCGATTGTCCTCAAATGTTCATTGGAGGGTTACCTTTGACAGGATGCCAGTGTCTGTGACAAGTCTAACCCAGGCCAGCTGTCGACGTTTAAACAGGAACATTCGTTCTTACAGCTTCAGTGCCACACAAAACGAATAGTTTGCACCAGAGATTGTACACAACCAAATGAACAAATATGTTTATGTAAATTTCCATTCACTGAGTATTGAGATTGCAGAAGATACAGTGAAACATCTGTGGCGAAGGGGTTACGACGCAATTCGTAATCCTGCACACCGCGATTGAAACACAGCGGCAGATGATTTGGCAGCAGATCGCCTTACGTTGGGTTTCATACATTGGTATTAGTGCCAGCCGTTCAGTATGCAATGGAAAACCACTGAACGTAAACTTGCCAAGAAATCACAGTCAGAATGTTGTGGGGTTTACTTCGACGTCCCATAAAGGATATGTAACTAACATTACCATGAAAACAAACACATAACAGTTAATGAGTTGCGTATGTGTTTACATTGTCTCTATCTAGACATTTGTTATATACATCCTCATGCTCCAAATAGGGTTAGAATTAAATCGTAAAAAGAAACAAATTGTGTTCGTCACTAGGAACAGCGAAATACCACAATGTAATATACAAGTAAATGGGAATATTCGTAAACAAGTGAATCGGTACAATTATCTTGGTACAGTAATAACATCTGAAGGGAGATCGAAAGTAGCCTTTAGCAAGATGAAAAACATACTGACCAATAAAAAGATGTCAATTGACACCAGAAAAAGAGTGTTGTGGTGCTACATACAGCCTGTAATTTTGTATGGATGTGAACCGTGGACAATGAGCAGACAAGCTGAAAAACATCATATGGCTGTTGATATGTGGTTTCTGGGGAAAATGCAAATAATACTATGGAAAGACAGAGTAACCAATGACCAAGTACTACAAGAAACAAATGAAAATCGTAAATTGATTAGAGAAATAAGACGTAAACAGTCACTTTTTGTGTGTGGATATATCATGAAAAGAAATAAATTGGAGAACTTGGTGACAACTGGCAAGATCGAGGGGAAGAGAACAACGGGAAGACAGAGAAGTAAATATCTTGACACCTTGACCACGTGGCATGGTCGAGACAAGAACACTGAGCTGATCCACGACTCTGGTGATCTAGTAACATGGCGAGTCCTGACCGCCCACGCTTACCGGCATGGCACATGATGGATGGATATACCCAGTGCTCTGTGTGCAGCTTTTTTCTAAAGCGTGTGTATTCCATCTTGGACATCTGTTCTGTTGCTGCAATCAGAATACAACTCCCACACCTATATAAACAATGGATACCACGGGGGACTTGTATAGTTTCATCTTGACAGGAACGCCTAAGTCTCGTTTGCATAAAGAACCCAACCTTTTCATGACAGACAGGGCTATCTAGAATATTGTTTTGACCTCGGCAACATGACATCAAGTTTATTTGAGCAACGTCTGTCTAGCCAACAAGGGCAACATTTGAACAGGGCTGAGTGTTCATGTCTGCAGCTTTATTTGGGAGCAATGCGTCTGTCAACGACCCCAAGGGTTTTAAGTCCATAACAAGTTGTTGAAATAAGAAACAGTTCTTATTGTGTGCTGGTTAACTTAAGATATCATACATCTTCATGGGTGGTGGTTCCGACGCCAGTACTCTCGGATTCGGGGCCCAAAACACAACAATAGGAATCGGTGTGTTAAGTTCGCTCCACTTGTCATGTTTTTTTGTTTGTTTTTTTTGAAACTGAAGAGAGTAAACTAACAGGCCGGTTTACAAGCCATATTGCAAACACTGCAAATACCTACCCACAGAAATGTGTGTATAACATACTTCGAGAGGAGATGAACAGGCAACGTGTAGATATGATTATGATATAGACTAGCGCAGTGGTTCTCAACCTTTTTTGACCCGTGCCCCCCTTCACCATATTTTCAGAACGTCATCCCCCCCCCCCACACCCTTCGTATTTCCTACCTAAAAATTTGGTCCGTGCCCCCCTTCACCTAAACATCCCTCCTCGGGCTCCTACACTGTATACGTAATAATGGAAGCACATACTAAAACAAGTCTAGACGTCCACATAAAACGTGATTTGTGGGTCTAATTACTTTATAAAATGAATTTTAGAAGGGTGAGACGTACAGAACCGTAAAGTATAAAGAGAAAAACAAGATCAAGTAATCGGTTCTTGTATTAACGCGATCTTGAAATAATCTTCATTCCCCCCCCCCCCCCACCCTGGAAACCCAAAAATTCCCCCCTGGGGGAAATTCCTCACCGGTTGAGAACCACTGGATTAGCGTAACGTACAACGAAGACTCGGGGCAGACATTTCAGGACTTCCACAAACATTTAACTTTAATTAACATTAACTTTCACTGCCGAGTCGGCATTAGGTGATAATGATGATGATGAATGATGAATGCGGTGATGTCGATGTTGACGATGATGTTGATGATGTTGTTGTTGCTGATGATGATGATGATGATGATGATGGCGATGATGGCGATTATGATGTTGTTAATGATGATGATAATGTTGATTATGGTGTTTATGATGGTAATGACGATGTTGGTGCTGATAGTGATGATGATGATGCTGGTGATGATGATGATGATGATGATGGCAATTATGATGTTGTTAATGATGATGATACTGTTTATTATGGTGTTTATGATGGTAATGACGATGTTGGTGCTGATAGTGATGATGATGATGCTGGTGATGATGATGATGATGATGATGATGATGATGATGATGATGTTCATGATAATGATGCTGATGTTGATGACGATAATGATAATTATGATGATGACTATGATGATGATGATGATGATGATGACGATGATGATGATGATGATGATGATGGTGGCCTGATGATGATGATGATGATGATGATGATGATGATGATGATGATGATGATGATGATGATGATGATGATGAGGATGATGATGATGAGGATGTTAAAGATGGTGTTGATGATAATGATGTTGATGGTGATTATGATGATGATGATGATGATGATGATGATGATGATGATGATGATGATGATGATGATGATGATGATGATGATGACGACGATGATGGACACCACCATGTCCTTAGACATACATTGATTATTAACTTATATCCAGCTTTGATGATATTTCCAAAGAACTGCAAGGAGGAAGAGAAGTAGTCACGGCTACCTCAGTATACTGATAACTTTGAATATGTGAAAGCCTAACGCTGTCAGACATTCCTAAGACAGTATCTGATTCTTGTCAGGTTTACCTAAGTATTTGTGTGGGAAAGGGAGGTTCTTGCAGACGTCAACTTTTGACAAATCTATATCTATAAAAGACGATGTATGTCTGTATGTATGTCCGTTCTTTATGCGTTCGCGAACAGTCCATCCGATTGAGATGAAATTTTCTACACGTCTTCTTCTCATTCCCGTGCAGCCAACTGTCATAGTTTGGTAGTGTACAATCAGCTATTTACTTACTAAAATTTAATATTTTAATATCTTATCATTTATATATATAGCGAGGGGACTTAACTTAAGAAAAGTTATTTCAAGGGGCATAACTTTTAATAACATTGCACATTTTATATATAGATTGTTGCATTGTTTTCTAAGATTTATAAACTCTTTGTCTACAGTTATTTACAGGCATATGAGTTATAATAAATAATGATATAATCTTTAAGGCATTTTCAAAGTTTTCATAAAAATAATGCATCTATTTAAATAGTGAAAGTTTTCTAACTCATCTTTTTATGTTTAAAGAAGTTATCTACAGTCATGTAGGTGATTAAAAACAGTTTTCATTAAAAATAATGGATGGTGTGTGGAAGGACATTCTTAAGTTAGTTTTTTTTTGGTTATATGAATTTAATAAGACGCTCCCCACCAGAGGCTGGGCGAAGCCGGGCCGTGTCAGACAGACAGACAGACAGACAGACAGACAGACAGACAGTCGGAAACGGGAACGGGAGCTTATATGACTACTTATATGAATTAAAAGAGATGCTCCCCACCAGGGGCTGGGCGAAGCCGGGCCGGGTCAGACAGACAGACAGACAGACAGACAGGCGGGAACGGGAACGGGAGCTTATATGACTACTTATATGAATTAAATGAGATGCTCCCAACCAGATGCTGGGCGAAGCCGGGCCGTGTCAGACAGACAGACAGACAGACAGACAGACAGACAGGTGGGAACGGGAACGGGAGCTTATATGACTACTTATATGAATTAAAAGAGATGCTCCCCACCAGGGGCTGGGCGACGCCGGGCCGGGTCAGACAGACAGACAGACAGACAGGCGGGAACGGGAACGGGAGCTTATATGACTATTTATATGAATTAAATGAGATGCTCCCAACCAGATGCTGGGCGAAGCCGGGCCGTGTGAGACAGACAGACAGACAGACAGACAGACAGACAGACAGACAGACAGACAGACAGACAGACAGACAGACCCCCACCAGGGGCTGGCGAAGCCGGCCGGGTCAGCTAG
This sequence comes from Cepaea hortensis, assembly GCA_963921405.1. Taxonomy (NCBI): domain Eukaryota; kingdom Metazoa; phylum Mollusca; class Gastropoda; order Stylommatophora; family Helicidae; genus Cepaea; species Cepaea hortensis. The sequence goes on along the minus strand of OY992883.1, from coordinate 89,917,492 downwards.
TATATATATATTTTTTACTTTCCTGATCATAATTTAATAATATTTTTTTGTAACTACAACAGGGTTAAGGGATTAAGGAAGTTAATAATGTCTGGCAAAAGACACAGAGAAGATTAAAATCTTTTTTGAGCTTAACAACGAACAAATATAATGTCTAGAGACAAAACTACGGTCAACCAAACAATACAATCAACGACAAAGAAGCTGACAATGTCACAAACGGTAAATACATTTTTTCCATAATTAGCAATTATGTGGAATATTCAAAAGCCCGTAGACGTAGACTGACGATGGTAATGCAGCCGCTAAATAGTATTCAGCATCTATGGTCCAAGAGAGAAGACATATAATCAGAAATGAATAAATCTGGACTAAAGTGGGGGTAATATCGGCATTAGATTTTATTAGAAGGTAGCAAGTCAAACGGTTTGGCCATGCAACTAGGTTACCAACTAACATTATACCACAACAAGAAATAATGTACAGACCAAATGGAAGCGGAAGAAGAGGCTCACCATGTAAACGATGGACAGAGGGGATAGCAGAGACAACGGGAATTTCGATACATGAAGCCCATAAACGGGCACTCTCCCGCAGTTTATACTTCACCTCGGCATCGCAAAATTCAAGAGGAACAAGATTAGATGAGATAAGATACAACACCAGTATAGAAGTATACATGCATTTCTGGGTGGCGTTCCCACGCTTTCAACTCAAGCGTAGCCCATAAACTTGCTACTAAACTCAGTACACCAGGCTGATTTTGCGTGTGTATTGGCTGTTCCTATTACCAGTGTCCCTCGCCATCAGGCAAACCCACTCCGACTTCTGAGTTACGTGTAATTTAAGTCCCAAAGTCAATGACGAAAAGGCAACATTTTAGCCCAAATGACCGGCTAAGTGGTTGATTCCATACCTCGGCATCAGCACACCGGAACTTTAAAAGCGAGCGCTCTTATCGACAAGGTATGCTGACTCACGAGACCATAGCTGAATAAATTTTATAGTGGAACAGACAGAACTACAAAACTTAGATGTTTAAGAGCCTGCATCTTTTATTTTGCAACATATGGAATGTGAGAACTGGACACTTACTAAACAAGCTGAACAGCGCATAAATACCTTTAAATATAAATGTTATAGACGAGTTTTAAGAATATCTTGGATACAGAAAAGTAGAAATGCATCCATACGACAAGAGCTGAATACTGAAGAAGGTTGGTTATTAAATACGATTAAGCAAATGCTATTCACATATATACGTCTACTATCTGCATTCTCTGATTGTCATCGTCTTGCTCGTATCTAGGTAACTAAACTTGGGTTCATACAGGCAACAATAAATCTGTTCGCTATGAGATCGAATATTTATTGTATTTACATATACAGTACGCGTTGGCGCAGTGGGTAAACAGACCCGCGCTATATTACATATCACAAATAGTGAACATCAAACACATAAGTATCATTCAACAGTCTAGCAAACTATCTAGCCTATGTCTATATATCTATTGATATCTATAGAGTCCCTCAAAGGCAGGCCCTGTTGCCTCTCTCAAGTCCGTCTGTCCTCTGCCGGTCCACACGTGTCCCAATCCGACACGGGTGGTAACTCTGTCCGAGTTCCTCGTGGACCCCGCAATAGGCGGGCCACATCAGTGTCCACGGAACCCTGGACTCAATGACCAGTCCTTCTAGAAGGCTCTAGATTACTCGGGCTCTGAGTGACTCTGTTCTATCCCTTGGGCTGGAGTTGTAGCCCTCTAAATAATGTCTCTAAAGGTGAGGCAGTGACAGGATTCCCCCTTCTCCCCTGATGACGTTTTGTTATAGGGTAATTAGATATGTTCTAATTCTGTCACCGAATCACATAAAGTTGGTGTTTGTAGTTTGGTGGACAGTAACCTGGTAACCTACATACTGGCACTAAAACTCATGTATTCTCCCATACACCACTTCTCTGATTTGGTAAAGAGATCACTCTGTCTCCTGTGTCCTTAATAATGCTATCAGACCGAAGTTACGTGACGTTTCAGTAGTTGTATTTACAACCCGCCCTTCTCAATAGTACCCAACTGGTACCCAGACAATTAACCTCTGTATTAAAGAGAGTTAACAAGACCGAAGTCCTGGCTAATTAAGTACACCTTCAAATCTTGATTTGTGTGTGCATTTCAATACACTTTTACTCTCGTATGTTGTATAATGCTAAATATGTAGTTACCTTGTTATTTTATCCCCCTCAGACTACATGTGTACCTGTTGGCTTGTTAGTGTGTTGACTACTAAGTTGCTGTTTCTAATAAAGTGAATGTATTTTAAATTGATAGTGTTGAGTTTTAAGTTTTGTGTAAAGTGTATGCTGAATGTGTGGCTTATGTCCAAGCGTCACGAGTTGGGATAACCTCAATCATGAAATACATGATCAGGTATTCCAAGTAGTGGTGCTTAGATGTATCCTAACTGCTAAACTAAGTATATTAATCTAACTACTATGCTAAGTATATTAAACTAACTACTAAACATGTATTCACAATTTAGACAAGTCATGCAATTTTACATGAAAGACGCAGACAAATTAAAATAAATACGTTTTGCGTACAATTTGTCCGCCAAGTGTATCGTTCTCTCATTTAATCCATTCACACAGTCATTCACTCACCTTTCATTCGAAATAGTATTTGGTTAAAATATATAATTAAAGTTGAGGTAAGTGTTATTGCCCTTAGAAAAAATGGGCTAGGCGATATTTGCCCTTTAAGAAAATACGTACTTCTTGTACGATGACTCAAAAATGGGTTATAATTTACACAGAGACAATTGTATAGGACGGTTCTTTAGCCTATGAATAGCACCGCCTGTAATATTAACTTAGAATATGTACAAATTACAGGTTAACACATTTTATATACATCATTAAGGCAAATATAATACATATTTAGTAATTAACTAATTAAATAATTTAATCCAACGATGATGTGCGCGTTGTCCTCCTGTTGTTAGCGTGTTATGCCATGAATGTTAAAGTTAGTATGGCTGTCTCTTGAGTGTTGTAGTCGATGTCGTTCTGTTTCGGCTGTTTGTAAAGTTTCGTAGTAACAGCAAGTATGGAATGTTCTCAATGTCCCATATAACGTGTTCTTACAGAATTCGGAGTTAGTTCACTGGTTGATCTTATTGGTTGACGCACAGTTAACGTTTATTGCTGGAATCGGTCTAGAGCTTGGGCACTTGATAGTATAGCTCTTAGAGTATAGTTCTTAATGTATAGCTCTTCAAGTATCATGTTCGTGGGTGTCGTAATTAACTTAATCACTGAGAGTACTCTAGCAGGTGTAGAGTTACACTGTTATATGCAACCGACTAAAAGTATCACAGTTTATAGTATGGCTAATGGTCGATGTGATAAGAGTCATTCTACTGGCGCATTTATCTGCCGTGATAATAGGTCAGCCATAATGTTGTCGGTACCTTTAATATGGCGGATTTCGAAGTCGAAATCTTGCAGTAGAAGACACCATCTTTGTAGTCGATGGTTTTTAGGCGACCCATGGTTAAGGACCAATAATGGCGAACTGTCCGTGAGGACCACAAAGTGACCACCTAAGAGGAACTTAGATAATCTCAATATACAACACAATAAGCTTAAAGCCTCCAATTCCACTGTGGCATAACGTGTCTCTGCCTTCTTTAGTTTGCGGCTCACGTAGAGAATCGGGTGTCTCACTCCATCCATTTCCTGCATTAAACATCCTTCTATTGCGATAGCGCTCGCATCTGTGGTCAAAATAAAGGGTAAATTTATGTTGGGTAATCGTAAGACGCCGGTCTCTCTGGCTGTGGGGTTACAACACTTTCTCTCTGTAATCCCGTTTATCACGCAGAGTCTCGCAGCGGAGCGAGAACTGAGGTGGTTCGACCCCCGCTCGTGACTTGCGGATACTGAGCCGGCCGCTCAGAAAGCAATGGCAAACTACTGAGCGTAATCTTGCCAAGAGATCAACAGACAGCTGAAAGATGCTGCTGTTGACAGCTAAGTCCTGTAAAAGGATACGCAAAACATTTTAATCGTAAGACTGGTGGATTAGAACAAATATGTTTCAATCTACACATTGCATCATCTAAGCTGGTACTTTTACAAATTTTTGATGGATGATTTTTAGTTAACATATCGGAAAAGACTGAGGTGAGTTCTGCCCAATGTGGAATGAATTTAGAATAATAGTTAATAAGGCCAAGTAAACTTCTAATCTGTTTCTTGGTGGTAGGCACTTCTAGATTAAGGATCTTAGAAACAATTTTATCATCTGTCAACAATTTGCCTTCAGAAATTCTGTGACCAAGGAAGTCTATTTGTGTATAACCTATTTCAACCTTGGAAGGTTTGATAGTAAGTCCAAAAAGAGAGATTTGGTTGAAGACTTGTTTGAGGGTAAGTAGGTGAGAAGTCATATCAGAAGAATGGACGCATATATCATCAATATAGGCTACTACATCTTTAATTCCGTGTAATAACAATCTTGTTAGTCTCTTGAGACCAAACGGAAGATATAGCCATTCGTACAAACCGAGAGGTGTTGCGAATGCTGTTATATGTCTACAAGAAGGGTGTAGTGGAACTTGCCAATATCCTTTCGCTAAATCGGTCTTGGAAAATAAGGATGATTGAGCCATATTTAAGATAAGATCTTCACAGCTGTTCATTGGCTCTGCATCCGTTGTTGTTCTTGTATTTAATACTCTATAGTCGATGCACAAGCGGATTGTCTGGTCCTTCTTTTTTCACCAGAACAATCGGTGAAGAATATTGAGACATCGAATTTTGAATAATGCCATTCTTCTCTAAATCTAAAATTTCTTTATCTACATTAGATCTGTAATGGAGAGGAATAGAATATGGTCTACATTTGACCGGTCTCAGATCTGTCAGCACAATTGAATGTGTTATTTTATCAGTGCGTCCAGGTTTGTTAGAAAAGATAGATTTATACTTGTCAAGGATAGTCAAAATGTCTTGTCGCTGTTGTTGTGTCACAGTGTCAGAGATATGTATGTCATTTATACTTCCGTCGTCAGTCATGATTGGTACAGGGATTTCAGTGTTGTCCACGTCTGTCTGATTTATCACAGATGCTACTGTTTGTAAATTGTCTTCAATGTCATTGTCGTCGTCGTTGAGATCAATCGTTGTCAATATGTCGTCAAATTTGTCGTCGCTGTCGATATCACAGATTGTCGGTAATGTACATATGTCTTCGTCGTTTTCGTCGTCGTAAGAGTGTGTCGTTAACGATGCTTCGTTTGTCGAGGTGTCATTTCGTTGGGAAATTGTCGTTTCGTCCCCGTCACCAGTTCGTTGAGTCAGTTCATTTGTCTCATTGTCCTGTCTAACATAATATGGTTTCAACATATTTACATGGAATATTTTCAGCTTTCCATTTAATGAGATTTCGTAATCTACTTCTGAAATTCTTCTAATGATCTTAAAAGGTCCCTGCCAAGAGGTTGACAGTAAATCTCTTTTGTCAGGTAGGAGTAGTAAAATATCCTGACCTGGATTTAGCACAATTGTTTTTGCACCTCTGTTGGCGTACTGCCTGTATTTAAAACCTTTCTCCTGTAGTGATGTTCTGGCCAATATACAGGAACGTATGATTTTGTCTCTGGTATCAGTGACCAAATCATAGGTAGAAATGGGAAGTTGGATATCTACAGGTTGTGATATGATCTCTTTATAAATGGTGAGAGGTCCACTTGGGTTCGCTCCATACATCAATTCGAAGGGAGAGAACCCTGTACTTGATTGTGGGACTTCTCTATATGCGAACAGCACCGTTGGGAGAAGTATGTCCCAATCGGCTGGATTTTCAGCTGTCACTTTAGATAGCATATGTTTCAGGTCCCCATTTAGTTTCTCGCAGATGCCATTTGCGGCCGGTCGATAGGGACTGGTGAAACATTGCTTGATGCCTAGTAACTTAGTTACTGATTGGGTGGCATTCGATATGAACTGGGTTCCTCTATCAGAAATTATTTTCTCCGGGAAGCCAAAACGGGAGAAAATATTTAATAATATGTCCGTCACATCCTTAGAGGAGATAGATCTTAATGGAAGCATTTCGGGCCATCTCGTACATACATCCACAAGAGTAAAAATATACCTATTCCCTTTATTTGAAATGTGATTCAACGGACCTACTAGGTCAACTGCCACGATTTGGAAAGGCCTCGAGGCAGTGGTCGTTGATTGGACTTCTGCTGTAGGGTTTTTTCCCTTTTTCACCAGTTTCTGACATATATCACACGATCTACAAAAGGTTTTTATATCTTGGCAAAACTTTGGCCAATAAAACTGGGTTAGGACCCTAGCCCTGGTCTTTTCATACCCCATATGACCTCCAAAAGGGGAGTCATGAGCTATTTTTAGAACTTTGTCTCGATGTGCTTGTGGTAACACTACTTGCTGTATCGTAGTCTGCTTTGTTGTGTAAAATCTAGTTAAGATGTTGTTCTGTAGCCTAAATGTCCACGATGCGTTCTTTGTTAATTTTGGTTTAAGTCCTACTAACTTAAAGTATGGTGCAAGTGTAGGGTCATTTTTCTGTTCATTTCCAAAATTGATGTTAGTTGAGTTTGGCGCTATTATTTCTAATGATTCCTGTAGTTGGTCAGTGTTGGTGTTATGGGTTGTCTGTCGTGTTATTGCATTTGTGTGTTGTGTGTTTTGTTGCACATTTACAGGCTTGGTACTTGGTACATCATTTGGTCGTATCGCTCACAGATTCGACCGCCCCTGCATTGTACACCTCGGTGAATTCTTTCTGAATTACCTCAGTGGTTGTCTCCCTTGGTCTTTTGGCAGATTGAGACAAGCATGAATGGTGTTTCTCTATAGCATCGCTGTTTGTGGGGGGAATACCGTTTTTATGCTCCCACTCTCTGATTTCCTTCTCAGAGCATGCTCGTATGTTGGGCAAATTCCCAAGTATATCAGCGACTGGATTTTCAAGGATTGCGCACAATACTTGTCCTGATATGAACGGTGTTCGAATTTCGACCAGAGCAAGGGGGTATTTCTCTATAGTACCTGAGAATGTGCGACAAGTCACATGTTTGTCTGTGTAGTCTTTAGTGTCTATTAATGTTTTCTTTATCCCACAGAGCGTTGCGCCGGAATCACGAATTAATGTGCACTTTTTGTTGTTTACAAACCCTGTAGAAAAAACTAGCTTGCCTGTAGATGACAAAGCAGCGTTGGCTGTTTCATTTGAAATAGGGATAGTGTGGCCACATAGTAATGTTGTGTCAAGTTGGAACTTCGTACAGGTGTTACACTCACTGTCTGTAATGGTGTCAATAATTTGTACAGCATTTCCAAGCTCACTTACATTGTCGTTTTGATTATCACACTCATTCAGTGATTCAATCTCTTCGTCTGACGACGTTTCCACTAGTGCGGCATTGGCCTGTTTCAATAACTTTCGGCCATCACAAAAGCGACTATAGTGGCCAAAACTGCGGCAAAAAAAACATTTGACCGCTCTCTGGTAAGCATTGCGCTTGGTCTTCTGTTTCTCCACCATCATCTTGAGGTGGTGAGGGTAGTTCGGCGATTTGTCGCACATAGAGCAACTGTCGTGATTCAAACCGCAATACTGGCATTTAACAAGTTTACTGACATTGGAGCGAGGTTTGAATTTACTCTCTGTTTGTTTGGAGTATTTGGTGTTCACTACTGCAGCTGCTGTATCGTTGTGACTTATGTTCAGTTGAAAAATATCCCTATTTGCTGTGAAAAATGCATTCCCCTTTGCCTCTATTTCCTGAATACTTTTGCAATCCATTTGTTTTAAGAACTTGGCAAAAGGTGTGGGGATGGTGCTAACTATTTTGTCTATAATAATAAGCTCTTTAAGTTTGTCATGGCTATTGTTGGTTTTAGCCGAGTTGATCCATTTTGTGCATACGTCTTGGAATGTACTGACATAATCTATAAAGGTTTGGTTTGGTTGTGGTGATAATTTGGCAAATTGTTGTTGGTAACCTGCAGTATCTAAAGAAAAATGTTGGAGAATGCGTTGTTTTAAGTAATCATAGTCTTTTCGCATTTCCTGTGGTACTGTCTCTATTACTTTTAGTGGTTCAAGAGCTAAGTTTCTCATTAGAATAAATGCCCAATCTGATTTAATGATCTTATGGTAGGCCATGAGACACTCAAAATTTTCTAAGTAGGCGCTGATGGAATCTCCTGAGCAGAACGCCTTCACGAGGCCTTTATACTTATTATATTTTTGTTCTTCCTCTTTGCTTCTTAGCTTATTTATCGATATTTCTGCGTTGGACTCAAGCTCCATCTGTTTTAATTTTATTTGTGTTTCGGCATTCAATTGGGCCTGTTTGGCCGCCGCCTCAAGCTCCAGCTGTTTTTCCTGAGCCTGCAATTGCATTTTTTTTTCTTCAATTTGCATTTGCATTTTCTTTTCTTCTGCCTCCATTTGCAATTTCTTTTCCTCTCGTTCTATCGCTCTTTCTTCACGGGCAATGTTTTCTGCGTGCGTTTTCTGTGCCCATTCTGACAATTTCTCTTCTTTATAACCTAACTTTATTCCTTGCTCAATGCATTTATCAAAGGTAGACATTTTGTGTTTTACTTGTTTGTAATGTTTATAAAGTTAAATCCCTTAGAAAAAATGTTGTGTAGTCGAAAATTTGGTTAACTCCCTTAATTATTAATGTGTAACTCAAAATGCAAGGTTATGTTGGTGACAAGGTCATGAATGTGCAACCAAATCAATATGAAACAACATAATACATTGATGAAAGATGAGAAGTACAGCTTAGAGTTACAATGGGTATGACATGAAACTTAGCTTTCAATCAGAGAACTCGCCGATGTTGTCCCAAAAAGCTTGTCTTGTAATTACGCCACTGTTGGAAAGGTTACATAGGTTGCACGCGCCACTATTCGCGGAACAATCTGCTCGTAGAGTGAGAAAACATTAGTAACAGTCAAAAAATGTCACAGTCATGTCAAAAATAGTTTACAAATCACAATAATGAGATACACCGCTTAGGCACTGCTGAGACACTGCTGAGGGACTCAGATTAATTCTATTTTATTGCTAGATAGCTACTAATGTTTTAACTTGTAAAGTTAACCATTTATGGTACATAAATCAATTTAGTGATTTTACATGGCACTTAATAGTTATTTCACAATAGATTTTATGCCAAAACCGGAAAACTAGCCCCCAAAAAGCCTGTCATCGTCTTGCTCGTATCTAGGTAACTAAACTTGGGTTCATACAGGCAACAATAAATCTGTTCGCTATGAGATCGAATATTTATTGTATTTACATATACAGTATGCGTTGGCGCAGTGGGTAAACAGACCCGCGCTATATTACATATCACAAATAGTGAACATCAAACACATAAGTATCATTCAACAGTCTAGCAAACTATCTAGCCTATGTCTATATATCTATTGATATCTATAGAGTCCCTCAAAGGCAGGCCCTGTTGCCTCTCTCAAGTCCGTCTGTCCTCTGCCGGTCCACACGTGTCCCAATCCGACACGGGCGGTAACTCTGTCCGAGTTCCTCGTGGACCCCGCAATAGGCGGGCCACATCAGTGTCCACGGAACCCTGGACTCAATGACCAGTCCTTCTAGAAGGCTCTAGATTACTCGGGCTCTGAGTGACTCTGTTCTATCCCTTGGGCTGGAGTTGTAGCCCTCTAAATAATGTCTCTAAAGGTGAGGCGGTGACACTGATGCTTTTTTATGAATTTGATTGATAGGCTTTGATATGGCACCTTGGGAGCAAGTCGCAGCTGGTAGTGTTGCATTGAGGGGAAAAAATCAGAAATGGAATAATGAAAAAGGAGAAAATGATTGTAGATGTGTCACATACTGAGCGCGTGGAACGTAAGATGGTGCGTGATGGTAGAAATGTCCTTGTTTTCACATGCATCCATTGTGGACGAATATTTACAGCGCGAGTTGGTCTGATTAGTCACATTCGCTACCGCCATAGTTCGCAGTTATTACGCCTTTTTGAAGCACAATAGAACAAACTATCATCTGTCAAGTCGGCAAGGTGTCAGTAGAAGTAATATAATAACTACGCCTTGAAATACACTGACAACAGCATGCAATAACCTTTAACGCTATGAAAGTCAAAGCTTCATCTGACTTCTTCTCACGCCTCCTCTTTTTTTCCCACAACGACCACTTGTGTCTAATAATTGCAAAAATTATGTTCACGTTCATAACATACCCATAAAGATTTAATCGAAAGGACGTCAGTTGTTATAAAAACAAAGCTACTGAATTCGAGAGGCTCGACTTCATAACACCGGATTTGACTCCCATCTAGCCAGGTCTAGCTCCATAGAACGGCAGAACGCTTACCGACAGCATCACACAAAACACCAGATTCGTAGCTCCAACCATGAGCCTTGGGAGTCTACGGAGAAACCGCACACGTGCTCTGAGCGGCCCAGTCCGGGCAGCGAACACACGCCCTTCAGAACACGAGGCAGACGGCTTAACAACGTCACCACGGGGTGATAGTCTAAACATTGTTTAACAGCTAGCAGCTCATTACACAGAACAACAGTCTTATGTTAGCAGCTCATTACACAGAATAGTCTTATATCAGCAGCTCAGTACTCAGAACAGTTTTGTATTAGCAGCTCATTACACAAAACAGTCTTATTTCAGCAGCTCATTACACAGACCAGTTTTATATTAGCCGCTCATTACACAGAACAGTTTTGTATTAGCAGCTGATTACACAGAACAGTCATACATTAGCAGTTCATTACACAGAACAGTCTTATATCAGCAGCTCATTACACAGAACAGTCTTATATCAGCAGCTCATTACACAGAACAGTCTTATATCAGCAGTTCATTACACAGAACAGTTTTATATTAGCAGCTCATTACACAGAACAGTTTTATATTAGCAGCTCATTACACAGAACAGTCTTACTGGTTGTCAAACGGAGTGGTGTAACAGTTAGGAAGTTAACACTGACTTGACATGAGAGCGTTCGGACAAGGATTCTATGTCAACTCTCGGAAGGGGAAAAACGTGTGTGTGTGTGTGACAGGGGGGGGGGGGGGTGAGATGCAACCTTTATCTTCCGTGCACTCAAGCCTTCACGCATTTCATTGTCCCAACGCTTCACATACCCACATGAGGCTAATGCCACAAAGATTTTTTCCGTTGTTTTCATTGTGAAACGTCGTTTCAAAGTCGCTATATTGACACATTGTCCGAATCCTTAGGCTCCCAAAGATGGGTCAGATGAGTCAGATCGGATTATTCAGATAATAAATCTGTATGGTTGACCTAAACATGTTTACCCATCGTTTCATATTTATGACAGTCACATAACCGTACTCCCTAGGTAATGTGGTGGATTTGTGATGTATACCGCACGCACAAACATGGTTTGTGTGATAGGAATCTTTGACTGGACTTCCCGATTGTCATAACAAGTTAAACGCCCCGGCTTAACATTTACATCTGCTGTATTTTCAAAACAGTTCGCCATGTCCTCTGTCACGCGGACGTCTCCCTTGGGTTGGGGCGTCAATATCGTCCATTTTAGGGACCACGGATCTCAAACTATGGTCCACGAGTTGCCCGGCTCTGTAGAGGAAGCAAAGAATAGAAACACTACACCATATAAAATGTGTCGTAAAAGTCGAATAAGGAACGGTAGTGTTTAAAGCAGGCTACCCCATCACCTCCTAGAAACACTCAGCCACAAAGCCCAACCATGAAGCTCTCATCAAGAGTCAGCGTCAATTGATTGACGGCATATGTCCTAGCGAGGAGATAACAGGCAAAGGTGTATAAAGAAAGATCTAACTGGCGCTTCTACCACAGCCCGACCGCAGGCAAGAATCTTGATCATTCGTCATTCTCCTTGGATTTTCATTCCCATGGTGTTTGTAATGTCACGAGTACACCATCTTCTGCTCCTCCAGGAGCCATGTATTCCATTACTGTTCCTCAAGGAGCCATGTCTCTCATTACTGTTCCTCAAGGAGCCATGTATTCCATTACTGTTCCTCAAGGAGCCATGTATCTCATTACTGTTCCTCAAGGAACCATGTCTCTCATTACTGTTCCTCAAGGAGCCATGTCTCTCATTACTGTTCCTCAAGGAGCCATTTATTCCATTACTGTTCTCCAAGAGCCATGTCTTCCATTATTATTCCTCCAGATGTTATGTCTTGTATTACTGTTCCTTCATGAGCAATGTCTTCCATTACTGTTTCTTCGCGAGAAATGTCTTACATTACTTTTCCTTCATGAGTCATAACTTCCATTACTGTTCCTCCAGGAGCCATGTCTTCTAATACTGTTCCTCCGGGAGCCATGTCTTCTATTACTGTTCCTTCATGAGCCATGCCTTCCATTATTGTTCCTCCAAGAGCCATGTCTCCGATTATTCTTTCTTCAGGAGCCATGTCTTCCATTACTTTACCTTCGTGAGGCATTTCTTCCATTGCTGTTCCTTCGTGAGGCATGTGTTCCATTCCTGTTCCTTTAAGAGAAATGTCTTCTATTACTGCCCCCCCCCCTTTTCTCCCGAGACATGTCTTCCAATACTGTTCCTTCATGAGCTCTGTCTTCCATTACTGTTCCTTCAAGGAATGTCTTCCATTACTGTTCATACAAGAGCCATGTCTTTCATTACTGTTCCTTCGTGAGGCATGTCTTCCATTACAGTTCCTTCGTGAGGCATGTCTTCCATTCCTGTTCCTTCGTGAGGCATGTCTTCCATTCCTGTTCATACAAGAGCCCTGTCTTCCATTACTGTTCCTTCAAGGAATGTCTTCCATTACTGTTCATACAAGAGCCATGTTTTCTATTACTGTTCCATCAAGGAATATCTTCCATTACTGTTCATACAAGAGCCATGTCTTCCATTACTGTTCCCACAGGAGCTACGTCTCTCTTTATGTTCCTTCAGGAGCCCTGTGTTCCATTACTGTTGCTCCAGAAGCCACGTGTTCCATTACTGTTCTTTATAAACCACTGAGAAGTTTCATGTGACCAATTTATTCCAGTTTCAGAGACACAATACCATAGAGCCACAGGATTCACTTCTATGTTTAGATCTTGTAAAACGCCAGTATTTTCTTGCTCTTCATGATGCGCGGAAACTTTTCAGTTACATGTAAGTTCAAAAGCCTAGAAATTCTTCTTTCATGCTTGTAAATACGTCCTCGACTCACACTGGTATGTTGCCACATTAAAGATAGGTTAAATCAAACGGTTTAATTGTGTATGTTTGTTGGTCTTGCTACATAAGTCTTCGGTGTGTCATCTGTGCAATGCCATCTAAACTATCCTGCTGTAATATTTCAGTATGTGATATATTAAAATACACAGAGATAAAAAATAAATAATGTAATAATAATAATAATAATAATAATATCTTGGCTAGGCAGCCAGAGCAAGGTTGCCACACAATGGATACCATCTCACCGTGGACTACCTGGAATTGAGTGTGCTGATAGAATAGCTAAGAACAGAGCAATAGAGGAACAACCTTATGTGACTGTTACATACCACCAAAAGAAAATAATGGTCAAATCAATCAGAAAGTCATCAACACCAGTTCAAGACGATTGCCACGTTATGGACAGACCAGAACAAGTCATTATTCTGCCCCTCAGAACAGGCTTCAAAAGACGACGCAATCACATGTATACACAATTTATGATTGGCAAATCAGCCATGTACACATGTGGATTGGCGCCACAGACAGCAAATCACATACTCTAAGACTGCCCAAAATATACCATATAAAAGCAAACATTTTGGCCTAGAGAGACAACAGTGGAAGATAAACTCTATGGACCACTGAGTGAACTAAATAAGACAGTTAAATTAATACAAGAGATAACAATGCAGGTACAGATACATTTCAAGCGAACGGAAAATAATAATAAATAATAATAATAATAATAATAATAATAATAATAATAATAATAATAATAATAATAACAACAATAATAATAATAATATGATTACGTAGCAGAAGCCTGCATGAATATGTTAAGAGATAGACCCATCACATTCTGTAGGCCTGAGTACACGGGGGAATACATGGCCACTCCCTCCGTAGCAAACGACGAGCCCTCGTCCTACCACATTAATGCCATTTTCAGCGTAGCGCCCTAACCATTAAAACAACGAGCCCGCTATATCTAACATAATCTAACAAGCTAATTTATAAAATGGCCTTAAGCGAATATGGCATCTTGAGAACATCTGACCCGGCCAACATATTCGCCTAACCGACCATATGATCAGTAATAAACCGGCCACGTTTACTGCCCACGGGTCATTTCTTGAACATTTTTATGAAACTGGTTTAACCACAGAATGTTATTGACAAGGGGAAACAATTTTCACCACTATTGGGTTTTCCCCTTGGATTAACTCCCAGCGAAGCAAGCAATCAACCATCAAACCAATAAAAACAAGATAAAAAGACATAGACAATATACGCTGTAAGCAGTGAGTAAAGGGCCCATTATAAAGATACTTAAGACGCTCGCTCTGAAACTTCCTGTGCACTGACGGGGTAGTGGGTTCAGCATACACACAGATATTTTTGGACGTAAATGTTGATTTCTCCTTTAGAAAGCAATGGCAAACTACTGAACGCACACTAGCTTAGACAATCATCCTGGAGTTGACTGCAACATCCTGTAAAGGAAACGCGACATCATTAAGGCGCATTAAGTATATGGTGCTAGAAGTACAACCGGCACTGGGCGGATGCGGTGTTCAGTATAACGCCGTCGCCTTTATTTCCGAATCCATTTGTAAACCTATGTTAGACTGGGTCGACATTAGATCCCAGGTCAAATTTGAAAACCCGTCTCGAGACGGATTCTAACCTGACGAATTATTGACCTGACTCACATATCCCTTGATCACACTAACCTACTTCTTTATCAGTTGTTATAGCAGCAGTTTGTTTCCAATATTTGATCCAAGTCTAAGGTATTTCCTGTCAATTTGTAGATTTACAAGCATTTATATCGTATCGGCCTGTCTGAGCCCAGACAAAGCTTTTCTATAGTCAATGAAGCAAAGCTGTAGTAGCTCTGTGTTTACTTCTATCGAACGCTCTGTTAGTGTACCCAGGAAATACACTGCATTTGTTGTACTCTTGCCCACGGGTCATTTCTTGAACATTTTTATGAAACTGGTTTAACAAGCTCACGTTATTTTTGACCTAGTACTGGTGGTATTTTCCCACTATCCAATTACATGGTGGTTCTTAGCCAAATATTTGTAATGTTTCATTATGCCAATTGTTCGATGTTTGTAGTATTTTGTATTTTTGAGAGTCTAGAACGAATTAATTAGATGCACATTGATTCACATGGAAATAATTGCCTCGGTTTTCGTCGATTTCGGATTTTGCTAATTATTTCCGGACGAATTATCGACGAAAACCGAGGTATCACTGTAGTCCTAAAGCATCTAATTAGCCGGGCGCGTTAGCGATGGCGATAGGAAACTGCGTTAATAGTGTAATAAACACGGCCGGATGAGGGGGTCGACGCCTGGACTTGTCGCCTGCTAAATAAAGGAGAAGATTTGCGACATATTTCTCCGTGCATTCAAGCCTCACGATATGTGATGATTCCATCAAATAATAAGGTAGTGTTTGTCGTGTAGTTGTGTTGGCTTGTGTTTGTTCTGCGCTGATGAAGGCTTTAGCCACAATGTCTATTTTGTTTCTTGTAATCGTGTTCTAGTAAACCACAAAATCTACTTCTCCTGTTTGGGTAATTACTTCATTGCCATCAAATAACAAACCCACAGCAGGAAAATTCTTCCGGATACAATTTGTATTGTTCATTTTCGTTTGTTAACGCTTCGAATGTCTCATAAATTGCAAGAAAAATACATGTATATAAGACTTGAGGTAATCTAAAGTATTATATATTGTTTTCAATAGCCCGACGATCTGGTCTATTTCATATTCTTCAAAGGCATTGCATATTTCAATTGGGATATTGTCTGGACCAGGGGTCTTGTCCGATTCCTTATATTTATTGGCATTCTGAGCGTCCAGCTATGAAATGTGTGGTCCTGCAATGTTAGTGGGAGTATAGAACCGTTCCTCAAGTGAACCATTGTAATGTTGTTTTTTTGTTGTTGATTTTTGACATATTCTACACGGGTATCTAAAATCTTACACTTGGGCCATTCTTTGGTTTCCAGGCAATCCGTTAGTGTGAGTGGTATTTTGTTTGCGTGTTTATGATTAATTCTTGTTCTAAAATCTTGTTCTTAGATTAATTTGATATTCCAGGTATTGTAATGTTTTATATGCCCGTGAAATACTTCTCAAGCTTCGTTTCTTTTATTTTGTTTTACACAATTTAAGCATTTTTCTTTCAATCCCTTCATACTGGCATTGTTATTGCTCAAACGAATGTATTCATGTAGTGAGTTAAAGCACAGAAGCCACAGGAAATAGGTTGCCCGGTTTCTTGCCTGGTATATTCGCTGCATCTCGTTAGGCGCATACTGCAGAATTATACATCAGGAAGTCAGCAGGCCGAATGGATAAAAAGGTGTCTTCTTAAACATACGGTGTGCTGATGCCGAGGTAATGGGTTCAACACCTACAACGTACAGTTGGACTAAAATGTTTACCTCTCGTCCTTGACTTGAGGACGTAAATTACAAGTACATCTGAAGTCGGAGTGGGTTCGCCTGATGGCGAGGGACACTGTTAAATTTTTTTTTTCTTTCATATTCTTGACAGGACATTGCTGTCAACATCAGCATCTTTCAGCTGATTGTTGATTTCTTGGCAAGATTACGCTCAGTAATTTGTCATTGCTTTCTGAGCGGCCGGCTCACATACCCCGTAAGTTACCGACGCGATTCGAGCCACTGCTGATTCTCACCGTCGTCACGTTACTTACGAGTATACGAGATTACGGAGAAAAGTCGGTAACCTCTAGGCCAGGAAGCCGGCACACTGTTAATAGAGAAAGCTAATTCACACGCAAAATTCAGCCCAGCACTACAAGAAGTAGTGTGTATGGATTGCGATTGAGTTCAAAAGTTCAAAGCGAGCGAGAGCCAAAAAAAAAAATTATTTAAATGAATAGATGAATTATACACAGACATACTGTCCAAGCCAATGACCATCCCTTAAAACTGCTAAATTGCGGCCTTAAAGTTAAAGAAAATGTGGTGCTTCTACGTTATTCGACGAACAATAAACGATTGCTAAAATATACCAAGACAGTTAGCAATTAGACTGTTGCAGAAAAATTTTGTGCAGACAGAAAGACTTCGTTTTAAATTTGTGACTACCGTGGGTACAGCAAATACTCGATTTCTAGATCAGACATGAAATAAAAGTGTTCTCCATTTCTATGTTGAATGTCTTTGATCTCTGTTTCATTCTTGAGTGCAAATACTCAAGTTTAATGTTTCTTGATTCATATTTGAACTCCTCGCAGCTCCCATGCTGCATATTCTTTGGTATGGTTAACAGTTGGAACGCGGACGTGGCAGGAATTATAAGGACTCTCGTTCTTAAACTTCCGGCGCGCTGATGACGGCCTTGTCGGTTCAGCCCCTACGTAGACGGTCAACAATTTTTGGTCACGTTATATGAAGAAATAAATTAGAGAACTTGGTGACAACTGGCAAGATTGAGGGGAATAGAACAAGAGGAAGGCAGAGAAGTAAATACCTGAATGGCATGACCAAGTGGCATGGTCGAGTCAAGAACACTGAGCTGATCCACAACTCTGATAATCGAGTGAGATGGCGAAACATGACCACCTAAGCTTACCGGCATGGCACATGATGATGATGAAACTTTGACTTCTCGTTCAGAAAACAATAACAAACAACTGTAAGTAAACTTGCCAAGAAAAACAAGAAAATCATCCAAACGTAGATGGCAAGGTCTGGCAAAATTACTGTAAATTTTGAAATTAACAGGTAACGGAAGCACTTACCTGTGCAATCTCGTAGAATTCCTTGTACGAACCCTCTTGGTTGTCAACAGCACACAGTTTGATGTCACTGCCGTTCTGAAACAATGCTAGTGTTGCCATGGTGGTTTAGCCTTATAATGTCATGTATCCAGGCGTTATTGCCTTATGCACATATGCATGTTATCATCAAGCACAAGGATACTCCCACAACTGTTGATGCCGCCATCCAACTCCCTTCATGATGTGGCCAGAGCTCTGCGGAAGCAGCCTGTCAATAATAAAATCGCGTTAATCAAACATCCAATGTTTTCTTACAAAAATGAAAACAAAAACAAACGAAGGCTCGTAGTTCGTACACGATGGGAAATGACGAGTAATAAGGTTATGTGTGTTATTGGCTAAAAGGAACTGTGCTAGGAATGTAAAGTGATCAGTCATTATGTGTACTTATAACCCAGAATGTGAATTAGCGTGGGCAATGACAGTTTTCAGTATAATGCGATCTCCCGTCTGGTATCAGACTCGAGTGCTTGTCCTTGTTACGTTATGTTTGCAATATCTCCAAGTAATTATCTCGTTGTCCTCCTTGTGGGATTTTCCCACCAAGTTTGACAGCTATCGCTACGTTTTAAATTATAATGTGTCCCATAGACACCTGCCTGATTATATCTCGAACGAAAGAACGAAAGAACAAATGAACAAACAAACGAACGAACGAACAAACTATTGTGCCAAAAAAAAAGAAAAAAGAACGAACTTCATTTTGTGACCCTTTGAAAATAAAGTTCGTTACTTCGTCTAGTTTTATAAACAATTGACTGTATTCATTTACTTCAAGAAGACATGCCTCCTATTGAATCATTAAATACTAGGCATGAGAAAATATTGGTTTTCATTTGAATTCCTCCTTTGTCTACAGGGCAACCCCGCTAGCTTTTACCTCAATTAGTGAGCCTGGTGTAAACAGCATTAGGAGAGGCCATGTTGCCTCTTAGCTTCCGACGGTCATATGTATTTTTAAGATGCCTTATTGTTGACCGTTCTCACACAGTCAATACGTCTCTTTTCATCCATGACTGACTAGGTGGAGTTTCTCCTAGCAAACCTCTTTATATAAAGAGAGGTTACTGCACCATACGCCTGCCCCAGGACGCATCTTATATTAGTCTGTGTCTGTGTCTGTGTCTGTGTCGGTGGCTGTTGGTAAACGGTCACTTCAGTGCACACGGATATCTAGTCTCTCGCCGTCTCTCTGTCTCTCTCTTTCTCTTTCTCTCTCGCGCTCTCTTTCTCGATCTATCTCTCTCTTTCCTCCTCCTCCTCCTCCTCCTCCCGAAAACTAAACGAGAATCTCTTCATAGTGAACAAAGTAGGTAGCATAGGCGAGGTTGCAAAGTTACGTTTACCAGAAACACAATTAAAAATATTATTATAAGGGTAGGTTTTCAAAACTGCCAACTGTAGCCTGGACTGGTCAGAGAGGATATAGATATAAGTTTATGTTTTTGGCTTGCGTTGTTGCTTGTGGTAATGTCATATTCGATTTCTTTTAACAAACTTTTCATGTGTCGTTCTCTCGCCATGTCTCTCGATGTTCTCGTGTAGAACTATCTATCCGTTCTTTGATCTTGTTCCATACTAGCTAAATGTCCCACATTTTTAATTCTTTTCAGTTCTATAAAGTCAGGAATTGGTGTTAACCTTATAAGTAGTCTTAGTTTCATATCTGCCTATCTCTCCTTGTTTTAACAGCTGCGTTTCTTATGTATCTCATCTCGCATGATCAGATTTTATGACAGTGTGTTTATAGGACTGTCCGTGCCTGGCAATGATAACACCGCATTAAGAGTGAATAAACCGAGCAGATTAATTAAGTATAATAATGCACCAACTTGCACTCGTGACAAACGCATAACAATACAGGATGATGCAACGCGATATTAGGGGTTTTGACCGGAAGTTGTGATCCGGTATTGCGCGTTACGATCACGTGACTGGGCTACTAGTATTGCCAGTTCTTCAAAGGTAGTGTAGTGGTTGCATGCTTGTCTTCCGGCATGGTGGTCAAGGATCGAATCAATAACACGGCATCATTGTAAAACTACCCGGACTGCCAGGTCAACCAGCCTAAAATGGAAACCTGGAAATATGTTAGGAAGTAACAACAGCCGGTATAAATGTAACTTTACGCCTGGAGTGTTGGTTGGCCTCTGAAAGTATGCTCTAGCGCAGTGTTTTTGAACCCTTTTTGTGCTATGCCCCACCTAAGCCTTTCTAAAATTCTTATGCCCCCCCCCCCCCCCCCAACATGCACATTATTTTTCATATTAAAAAATTGAAATGTTCACTAAAGAAACTTGAATGATAGGTTTTAGGAAGAAATCACTAGGAAATTATTGAGCAAACACAGTAAGTAAATTTTCAAAACATATAATGGAGAACTGAAATTCAAGTACAAAATAATTGTAATGAAAGATTTGACTATATTATTTTAATTATTAGTAATTATTTATTATTTAAATTTAATGAGATCCTTGCGCTTGATGCTTGCTGCAAAGTGATTTTATGTCAGTTTCCAATTTAGTTAACTTCAGTCTCAAGTCTGCCCGTTTTGTTATATTCAGCCGATTTCTACCATTTTCGAATTGCCCCCCTTAACAATCGAATTGCCCCCCTGTGGGGCGTGGGCCCCACGTTGGGAAACACTGCTCTAGCGCCATATGTCCACAATATTTTACAGCACGTGACAATGTCTTTTATAGTTTTTTGGGGTTTTTGTTTTTTTAAATCAATAGGCTAATGCAAATCGGTGTTTCCATATATCTTAGCGGAGGTCTGCGGCTGAACGGATAATAATGCGTGTTAATAAACATCCGATGTCACGGGTTCAGACAGTTGAACTAAAATGTTGACTTCGAGTACTTGACTTGGGGGCGTAAATTACAAGTACCTCTGAAGTCGGTGTGGGTTCTTCTGATGACGAGGGACACCGGTAATAGGGAAAACTAATCCACACGCAAAATTTAGTACCATGATGCTAGAAGTTGCGTGTAATTGTCTACACGTGCTTTTAATGCGGGCGAGCGCAAAAAGAAAAATAATAAATATCCTAGCCATGTGTGGGGAAAGGCATGATTAGTTGACTACTGCTGTTGTATCTGTTTCACTTTAAAGATACGATTGTTTGGTACTACTAATGTTGTATCTGTTTGGCTATATAGATAAATATTGTTTGCTGACTTTAAATGTTAGATCTGTTTCAATATAAAGATAAGATTGTTTGCTAATACTAATGTTGTATCGGTGTGACTAAAGAGATAAGTGTTGTTTGCTGACTACTAATGTTGTTTCTCTTTGACTAAAGAGATAAATATGTTTTGCTGACTTTTAATGTGGTATATGTTTCAATATAGAGGTAAGATTGTTTGCTAATACTAATGTTGTATCGGTGTGACTAAAGAGATAAGTGTTGGTTGCTGAGTACTAATGTTGTATCTCTTTGACTAAAGAGATAAATATGTTTTGCTGACTTTTAATGTTGTATCTGTTTCAATATAGAAGTAAGATTGTTTACTGACTAATGTTGTATCTGTTTGATTATAGAGATCCGATTAAGATTGTTTGTCACCTACTAGTGTTGTACATGTTTGACTATTGAAATAGATATTGTTTTCTGGCTACTAATGTTGTATCCGTTTGACACTGCTTTTATATACCTAGCTATTGTACGTTTTCAAAACAAACTTCTAGGATATTACTAGAAATATTTGAATTATCGGACAGACAATGAATTACACATTCTTTGCGGATTAACAGAGTTTAAAAGTCGAGAAGATCGACTTCATTGCATCGGGTGTTGTCTTATATGGCTCGGTCTCTTTCCGCAGGGCCGTCTGCCGAAATCGTTGCACAGAGCATGAACTCCGTAACTCCAGCGACGACCCCCAGGAGTCTCTGAGAAAACAGCACTCGAGAACCGAACGACTTAACAAAGAAGCAAACACATAACCTTCCGACCGTGAGGCGGTAGGGATAATCACTTGGCCACGGTGACTCCCAGTTCTTCAGGAAACAATGACAGCCGCCACGTAGTAAGAGAAATTAGGTGTAGGCTAGCTAGATTTATGGGTACGTTATTCAGAGACGAATGTTGCGGATTCCTTGGACTGCCAGAGTAACTAACGACAATTGCCCGAAAGAGACAAATTGATCTAGAACATTACATACAGCTATAAGAAAGAGAGAAACAACTTTCTTTGGTCATGTCATGAGAAAGGGGGAATTGGAGAACATCGTGACAACTGGAAAGATGGAGGGTAAGAGAGGCAGAGGCCAACCAAGAGAAATGATGCTGGATGGCTTGAAACGGTGGTATGGAGGAATATCTGCAGCAGAGTTGATCCAGAACACCAAAGACAGAGATATGTGGAGAGACATGAACGCCTACGCCAGCTGGCATGGTGCATGAAGATGATGATAATTAGAGGTATAAGCTTGACAACGAAGTGACAACTGGCAATATTAAAGGGAAAAGAACCAGTGGAAGGCAAAGAAATAAATATCCCGATGGTATGGCGTCGAGGCATAATCAGGGCATAACAGGCCTAATCCAAGACGCTGGTGATCGTTTCAGATGATGAAACATATGTATTGATATGGCATATCCTTATCGCCCAATCTTATCGGTATGGCACTTCCTTATCGTCCATCCTTGTCCGCATGGTGCATGCGGATGATGATCAATTTGTACACTTATGTATGAAATTTGATTTCTTTCAATAAACTGGGAAATTTGCAGTATAACTTTATAATGAATCACTTAAGTCGAGCTCAAGCTAAGTAACCGGCAACCATCTTGTCAAATTCTCATCATTAAAAAAAATAGCCGAACCCTCTTTCACTATACATATACTTATATTTGCTTTATATTTGCGAATTTTCCCCCACAATATTTCTTGGAGCTGTCAATCACTTCAGCATGTTTATGGGAAGATTGTAAAAATTTATTGATATGCTTTTTTTTACGTAGGATACTTACGAGTAATTTATAATACAAGAATTTGACTTTATCATGGCAATTAATATCATACAGTACGGCTTGAGACACATTTGACGAATAACGTGATTTATATTAGAATTCTTCGTCCACTTATACGTGTGTGTGTATATAGAGTGTATTTTTTAATGACTGTGAGGTCTTTGAAAATACTGCCGTTCCAAGTTTTATATTCACTCTATGTGTAGCTCATGCAACATAAAAGGAAAGTACAAAACTTGGAACGGAAATATTTTCACAAACCCCACAGTCATTAAAAATACACCCTGTACAATCTTAGATATTTCTTTGGTTCCTGTTAGACATGCACACGTGTTTGTGATTGTTGTTTTGTCACAGGGTTTTAATATACTTTATTTGCTACATTGTATATTGTCATATCCTGCAGCAGTCAAGATATTTCTTGTTAAAGACACTAGCTCCTTGCCTTACACACTTCGTTTAGACTATTCATGTGGTCTTGTAATTCTTCTTCTGATTTTGCTATTAATGCTTTATCGTCAGCAAATAGAAGTTCTTTAACTGTGCAATTTGCCGTTGGTTCTTCTTCTGTGTTCTGTTCATCATGCGGTGTTCTTGCGGTCTCTGTTTGGCTGTTTCCTTACATGTGCTGTCTATATAAGTTATGAACAAAAAAAAAAGGGGGGGGGGGGGCAGCAGGAAATAAGATCGTCTTTATTGACGATAGTTCATTGCACTGTACTTTAAAAAACAAAGGCACAACAATAGGGGCCATAGCACAAAGTCTAAGCTGAATTGTAGAGACCACGTGTTGCCCATGCAGCATAATCCCTCTCTCGGCCTGCTGAGCTTACTCCGGAAAAAAGGTAACATCAATACATCTGGAACAAGACAAGCTGCACAAGCATCCGGATCAGCAATGCAATGCTCTAACCGTCTTCCTGTAGGAGCTTCGATCCTAGATCAGTTGTCAACCAAGGCTTAGGGCCTGGTCTGCCCTGCCTTGACAATGTCTTTAGGTTGCATTTCCTCGCTCCACGATCAGGCTGTACCTTCCAAATTACGCTTCTCAGATTATTAATTTAAAGATACGTATGGACAATTAGCTTCCTGGCCTAGAGGTTAGCGACTTTTCTCCGTAATCTCGTATACTCTCGTAGGTAACGTGGCGACGGTGAGAATCAGCAGTGGTTCGAATCGCGTCGGTAACTTACGGGGTATGTCAGCCGGCCGCTCAGAAAGCAATGGCAACTACTGAGCGGAATCTTGCCGAGAAATCAACAATCAGCTGAAAGATACTGATGTTGACAGCGATGTCATGTAAAGGATATGCAAACCATTTAATTTAATGAACAATTAGGAGTTAGTCGGCTGCCTATGTTAGGTACTATTGCCGGTCAGCAATGCTGCTCTGGGATCGGGTTATGATTAGTCACAGTTAGATGAACGATTGCTCGTGTGTAGAGACAGAGATGGGGTTTAACTGTTCAGAGAAAATAAAACATAAGCTCGAAGGCTTATGTACTATAAAGAGGAAAAGAAATATACTTTTCCTGTAATTATCGCGATAATAAAGGTGGTAATACTTCAAATAAAACCCCAACAGGCGAAAAGTTACAGTATTTATTTACTGATCCTGCAGATTATGCAGCTTGTCTTGTTACTGATATATATATATATATATATATATATATATATATATATATATATATATATATATATATATATATATATATATATCTGCATTCGCTTGCTTTGAACTCAAGGATAGTCCATACACGTGCTACTGGTTCTAGTCCACTGGACTGATTTTTGCATGTGGATTAGTTTTCTCTATTGCCAGTGTTCCTCGTCACCAGGCGAACCCACTCCAAGTTCTGAGGTACTTGTAGTTTGCGTCCCAAAGTCAAGGACGAGAAGTCAACATTTCAGGTCAAGTGATCGGTGTAGGGTCTGAACCCAATAACTCGGCATCAACACACGGGAAGTTTAAGAGCGACGCTCTTATCCTTTCGGCCGTGCTGACCTCCCATGCTCTGTATTCTGGCTGTTGTTAGCCCATTTGTTACAATCCTTACAGGTGTTGATTGCTTTTGTTTGTATAGAGCATTGTTTGTTCTACGTATACATTCTGTCATCACAGGTCTATCGTCCTTCAGCAGACAACCTACATATGGAACAGTACTAACTTTCTGCAATATTTCTTCATTGACAAATGGATATGCCACGACATTGTTTGCTTGGCTTTTATCATGTGTATTTTTGTTTGGTTGAGATTTAAAACCCGAAATGTTCTAGGTGATTCACTACCACACAACCAACCAACAAACCAACCTACCAGCCAATCAATTAACCAACCAACCAACCAACCTACCAACCAACCAGCCAAACAAGCAACCAACCAACCAATTTAATAGCCAATCAATTAACCAAACACCCAGCCACTAATCTACCAGCCAATCAACCAACCAACTAACCGACCAACCAACCTACATGCCAACCAACCAACCAACCAACCAATCAATCAATCTACCAAACAATCAACCAACCAACCAGTCACCAATCTACCAGCCAATATATTAACCAAAAAGCCAGCTACCAATCTACCAGCCAGTCAACCAACCAGCCAGTCAACCAACCAGCCAGTCAAATAACCAGCCACTCAGCCAACCAGCCAGTCAACTAACCAATCAACCAAACAACCAACCAGCCTATCTAACAACCATGAAAACAACCAACCAGCCATCCACAAATCTACACGCCAGTCAACCAGCTATCCAGCCAACCCATCAACCAACCAACCAGCCTACCAGCCAGCCAACTAACCAATCAACCAACCAGACATTAATCTGCCAGCCAATCAATTAACCAATATTAACTCACGTGATCTCAAATGTTACCTTTACTGAACAATGTTGCAAGTTTAACTCCTTAGATCTAAACATTTCGTAGTTTAAATTAACAACTAATTCGAACAGAAAGATTATGTAGTAATTATAAGATACTTAGTTAGTGTAAGACACATTTACACACGCTTAAGATCTGAGAATAATAAAGAATGAGTAACTTCAGCAGCAAGCGGCCATAACACTTGACAATCAATTAGGAACTGTTCAACACATTACACGGACGTTCACACGGCGAATGGACAATAGCGCTCGCTCTGAAACTTCAGGTGCGAGGTAGTGGGTTAAACCCATTTACCTGTCATCTGGACTAAAATATTGATTTCTCGTCCTTGACTTGTGGACGTAAATTACAAGTACCTCTGAAAATCGGAATGGCTTAGCCTGATGGCGAGGGACACTGGTAATAAGGAAAGCTAATCCATACACAAAATTCAGTCCTGAGCACCCCCAGTAGTGGCAATCCATCCATCCATCATGTGCCTTGCCGGTAAGCGTGGGCGGTCATGTTCTGCCATCTCACTCGATCAACAGAGTCGTGGATCAGTTCCGTGTTTCTGTCTCGACCATGCCACAAGGCCAAGCCATCCAGATACTTGTTTCTAGGTCTTCCCCTTGGTCTGTTCCCCTCGATCTTACCAGTTGTCACCAAGTTCTCCAAATCATTTCTTCTCATAACATGCCCAAAAAATTGTGACTGTCTACGTCTAATGTCTCTGATGAGTTTACGATCTTCATTTGTTTCTTGAAGGACTTGTTCATTGGTCTTTCTGGCTGTCCATGGTATTCTTTGCATTTTCCTCAGAAACCACATTTCTACAGCCATCAGATGTTTTTCAGCCTGGCTGCTCATTGTCCAAGCTTCACATCCATATAAAAGTACAGGTTCTATGTAGCATCTCAACACTCTTTTTCTCGTTTCAATTGACATCTTTTTATTGGTCTCTGATTATCGATAAGTGAACACAACATGATTTTCTTGGCATGTGTAAAGAAGGTAGTTTGCCATTGCTTTCCTTCCCAGCAGTGACCATACTGGTCAGTGACCGTAGCCATTGTCTCCTCAAAAAAAGGAGATCCTCTGCCTACCGTCGTGAAGGTGGAGACCATAACCTACAACTATCTGTCGGCTGCTCTCCATCTTCATCCACCACCTGCACCCATGGCTTCACGTAACCCTGATCGGGGGGCTAAACGGGTACTCCACCTTGCCCAAGGGTGTCCCGTAGGCTAGCGGAGGGAAGGAGGCGCCTTACTTCTCCTTTGATAGGGGATACCCCTACCCCGCTACCGTAGTGGCAATAGCAAGACAAATTGGCATGTCTATGAACTACACTTGAGTTCAAAGGGAACAAGAAGAAATAAACACATTAAACAAAGTGTTTAACAACGGTGTACTATCACCCGATCTGTTCAATTTGTATACTGAAATAATAATGAGATCTATACAAAACATTACAGGACTTGCGTTTGGTACATACAATGTAGAAAACTTGCGATATACTAATGACATGGCCTTGATCGCTTAACATGAAACACCGTTACAAGAAATAACAGATATAATTGAAACAGAAAGTCACATCAAAGGACCTAGTCTGAATAAAAGAAAATGGTTATTACGAAGAAAAAGTACCTAAATGCAACATCTACGAGAATGGAACCAATCAGAAGCATGTCAGTGTATGTACGTATTTGTGTACTTTAATAACAGCAGGTGGGCGGTGTATTCAGAAAGTTAAATTTAGAATAGCCCAAGCAAATTCAACATTTCATAAGAAAAATAATATACTCTACACAATATCTTTGTCGATTGAAGTCAGAAAAAGAATTCTTAGGGGATACATTGAGGTAAGAGTAGCGGCTGGCCGAGTGACTAGAACACGGGATTCTCCTTCAGGAGACCCTGGTTCGAATCCTCTGTAAGGTGACGGATTTTTTTCTGTCGCTGGAAAAAAGAAAATCCTAACCTGCACAGTTCGCGGCGACTGCACTAGACAGGCGGCCTTAATTCCTCAGGCTCAAAGACTCTCCTGCCATACACCGCAATGTACTATATTGGCAGTAAACGATAGATGCATTTTTTTAACTTTGAGGCAACCCTCGTAAGCGAAAGCAAATCATGGACAATTAGCAGACAGGTGATGAATTCTGTAGAAGCTGCGGAGACGTGGTTTTATAGAATATTATATATCTTTAGCGATATTTAATTCCCAAATAGAAATGGTTATTCGCATCAGACGAAGACAGTCCATATTCTTTGGGCATGTCATGGAAAGGACAAGGGAAAGCATGAGTATGTCGTCACAGCGGTATAATTGGGGAAAACAAGATTTAGGACAGTTAGACATCATATTATGGAGGAAGGTCTGTATCAGACATGATTGGCAGCACTAGAGACAGAAGGTTGTGAACAGACATGATCACCAACGTCACAAGGTATGGACTGATGATTGGTAGGACAAGAGATAGAAGGTTGTGGACAGACATGATCACAGACATCATGTGGCATCGACTGATGTTCGGCAACACAAGAAACAGAAGGTTGTGGACAGACATGATCATACACGTCGAATGGCATGGGCTGATGATTGGCAGCACAAGAGACAGAAGGTTGTGAACAGACATGATCACCAAAGTCACATGGTATGGGCTGATGATTGGCAACACAAGAATACAGAAGATTGTGGACAGACATGACCACCAAAGTCACATGGTATGGACTATAAAAACATATTTACCGTAGACGTGACACATGCAAAAAAAAAATAAATAAATAAAGAACCCTTTTACAGCCTTAAGGCGCATTGGACATGTGATGCTAGAATCATATATTTTATTGACCCACGGTCACATGATTAGTGATGTGGTCAGTATCACATCGGCCGCCTTTACTTCCCAAGACATTTCCTGATCCACATTTTGGTCTGCATAGACCTGTAAATCAAAAACAATTAATAAAATCCGTCCATATCATTCAAGTATATGCCCCAACAAGTGAATGCAGTGAAGAAAGTATAGGGGAATTTTATAACGACATGGAGTCTGCTTTGAAGAACTGCAAAAAAAAAAATCTGAAATAAATATCATAATGCGTGATTTCAACGCAAAAATAGGAAAGAAAGGCGATGGATGCAGTGTAGGCAACCATGGTTTGGGAGAAAGAAATGAAAGAGGATACAGACTTGTAGAATGGGCAAAAGAACAAGAAATGGTTGTAGGAAACACCTGGTTTAAACAGCATCCTAGAAGATTATGGACATGGAGGAGTCCAGACAGCAGGATTAAAAACCAGATAGATTACATCCTGATTAACAGAAGGTTTCGAAATGCATTAACAGTCGTAAAAACAGTTCCAAATGCAGACTGTTACAGTGATAACAGATTAATTACATGCACATTGAGGGTAAAGTTAAAGAAAGTCAAGTATATAGCAGGAAACCCTAAATATGACTTGTGCAAATTGAAAACTGACAAAGAAATACAAGATAATTTTAACATAGAAGTACAGAACAAATTTGATTTATTGTCTGATCTAGAGATCCTATTTCAAGATGTAGATGATCAATAGGAAATGCTGAATAATTCAATCAGTTGTGCAGCAGAAAAAAAACTGTTCCAAAATTAAAGAAAGTGGGCCGTAAGACATGGTTGACTGAAGAAATTTTACAACTAATGGAAACAAGAAGACAGAACAAAAATAATCCTGCTAAATATGAAGAAATTCACAGAAAAGTCAGAACCTTATGTAAGGAGGCAAAAGAAACATGGCTTGAGAAAAACTGCGAAGAAATTGAAAAAAAAAACACAGTAAAAATGCGAAATTAATGCACAAAAGAATCCAGGAGCTTACTAATCAAAGAACACGTACATCAGCAGGCTGCCTAAAGACAAAAGATGGAAGAGTCATAATAGAAAAAGATCAGATCTTACATGTATGGTCAGATTATGTGAAAAACCTTCATGACGACAACAGAGACGAACACTACGATGTTCAAAATAATAATGAAGGACCAGCAATTTTGAAGATGGAGGTTCAGAATGCTCTTAACAATATGAAATCTGGCAAGACCCCCGGTTCAGACTGTGTCACAACAGCAATGATTAATGCTTTAGAAGAATATGGAATAGATAAAGTTACCAGTCTGCTTAATACAATATATGATACTGGAAATATACCTCATGAATTATGTAATTCTGTATTTATTGTAATCCCAAACAAATCAGGAGTCTTCGAATGTGATCAACATCGAACAATTAGTATAATGAGTCACATCACGAAGATTTTGCTAAGAATTATCATGCAAAGAATTAGGAGGAAAATACAACCTGAAATAGGAGAAGAACAATGTGGGTTTGTAGAAGGAAAGGGTAGAGTAAATGCTGTATATTTACTGAGAACCGTAATTGAACGATCTATAGAAGTAAACAAAGATCTACACCTTTGCTTTATTGACTACACAAAGGCTTTCGATAAAGTGAGACATGTCGACATGATAAGGATGCTTGAAGATCTACAAATTGATGGAAAAGACCTTAGACTTGTAAAAAACATATATTGAAAACAACAAGCTGCCATAAGAGTTGATAATAAAGTAGGCCAATATAAGCCTATCAAGAGAGGTGTGAGACAGGGATATGTAATGTCTCCAAATCTGTTTTCCCTGTACAGTGAAAATATTTTCAGAAATATTGAAGATATGGAATGAATCAACATTGGGGGACGATGCATCAATAACATTAGATATGCAGACGATACAGTCTTGATTGCAGACAATGAACAGGACCGGCAACATTTAGTAGATGCAGTTGTTACACACAGTGAACAACTAGGGTTAGAATTAAATTGTAAAAAGATACAGATTATGGTCGTCACTAGGAAGAACGAAATACCACAATGTAATATACAAGTAAATGGGAATATTCTTAAACAAGTGAATAGGTACAATTATCTCGGAACAGTAATAACATCTGATGGGAGATGCCTTGAAGAGATTAGAACAAGAATCGCCATGTCTAAGGTAGCCTTTAGCAAGATGAAAAATATACTGACCAATAAAAAGATGTCAACTGAAACGAGAAAGAGAATGTTGAGGTGCTACATAGAACCTGTACTTTTATATGGATGTGACGCTTGGACAATGAGCAGTCAAGCTGAAAAACATCTGATGGCTGTAGAGATGTGGTTTCTGAGGAAAATGCAAAGAATACCATGGACAGCCAGAAAGACCAATGAACAGGTCCTTCAAGAAACAAATGAAGATCTTAAACTGATTAGAGATATTAGACGCAGACAGTCAAAATTTTTTGGGCATGTTATGAGAAGAAATGAATTGGAGAACTTGGTGACAACTGGTAAGATCGAAGGGAACAGACCAAGAGGAAGACCTAGAAGCAAATACCTGGATGGCTTGGCCTCGTGGCATGGTCGAGACAGAAACACAGAGCTAATCCACGACTCTGGTGATCGAGTGAGATGGCAAAACATGACCGCCCACGCTTACCGGCATGGCACATGATGGATGGATAACCTGCAGGCATCCGAGTTTGTGGTATTTATGCTACCTCGGTTTGAGGCACATGTAAGGCACAACATGACTTTATCCACGCTATCTGTTCATTGTTGTATATTAGATAGTGATTGTTGTATATTAGGCCGTCATTGTTGTATATTAGGTGGTCATTGTTGTATATAAGGTGGTCATTGTTGTAGATTAGGTTGTCATTGCTGTAGATTAGATGGTCATTGTTATAGATTAGGTGGTGATTGTTGTAGATTAGGTGGTCATTGTAGCAGATTAGGTGGTCATTGTTGTAGATTAGGTGGTCATTGTTGTAGGTTATTTGGTCATCGTTGTAGATTAAGTGATCATTGATGCAGATTAGGAGGTCATTGTTGTATATTAGGTGGTCATTGATGTAGATTAGGTGGTCATTGTTGTATATTAGGTGGTCATTGTTGTATATTAGGTGGTCATTGTTGTAGATTAGGTGTCATTGTTGTATATTAGGTGATCAATGTTGTATATTAGGAGGTCATTGTTGTAGATTAGGTGGCCATTGTTGTAGATTAGGTTGTCATTGGTGTATATTAGGTGGTCATTGTTGTATATTAGGTGATCATTGATGTAGATTATGTGGTCATTGCTGTAGATTAGGTGGTCATTTTTGTAGATTAGGTGGTCATTGTTGTAGATTAGGTGGTCATTGCTGTATATTAGGTCTTCATTGTTGTATATTAGGTGGTCATTGTTGTATATTAGGTGGTCATTGCTGTAGATTAGGAGGTCATTTTGTAGATTAGGTGGTCATTGTTGTATATTAGGTGGTCATTGCTGTAGATTAGGAGGTCATTTTTGTAGATTAGGTGGTCATTGTTGTAGATTAGGTGGTCATTGTTGTATATTAGGTGGTCATTTGTGTATATTCGGTGGTCATTGTTGTATATTAGGTGTTCATTGTTGTATATTAGGTGGTCATTGTTGTATATTAGGTGGTCATTGTTGTATATTATGTGGTCATTGTTGTATATTAGGTGGTCATTGCTGTAGATTAGGTGATCATTGTTGTATATTAGGTGGTCATTGTTGTAGATTAGGTGGTCATTGCTATATATTAGGTCTTCATTGGTGTATATTAGGTGGTCATTATTGTATATTATGTGGTCACTTTTGTATATTAACTGATAATTGTTGTATATTAGGTGGTCATTGTTGTATATTAGGTGGTCATTGCTGTAGATTAGGTATCATTGTTGTAGACTAGGTGGTCATTGTTGTATATTAGGTGGTCATTGTTGTAGATTAGGTTGTCATTGGTGTATATTAGGTGATCATTGATGTAGATTATGTGGTCATTGCTGTAGATTAGGTGGTCATTTTTGTAGATTAGGTGGTCATTGTTGTAGATTAGGTGGTCTTTGCTGTATGTTAGGTCTTCATTGTTGTATATTAGGTGGTCGTTGTTGTATATTAGGTGGTCGTTGATGTAGATTAGGTGGTCATTGTTGTATATTAGGTGGTCGTTGTTATATATTAACTGGTCACTGTTGTATATTAAGTGGTCATTGTTGTATATTAGGTGGTAATTTTTGTAGATTAGGTGATCATTGTTGTGAATTAGTTAGCTATTGTTGAAGTTTAGCTGATAATTATTGCAGATCAGTTGGTTATTGTCCCACATTAGTTGGTCATTATTGTAGATTAGTTGGCTTTTGTTGTAGATTAGTTTGTCATTGTTGAAGATTTGTTGGTCATTGTTGAAGATTAGTTGGTCATTGTTGGTCAAGGTTAGTTTCTAGGCTGTGATTGTCTTTCTAACTCAACGCACAGAAAGTCCTGCAAACATCTGGTGACCCAACGAACAAAACCAGAAAAGTGAAAAAGAAAAAAAGAAATAAAGACAGACAAAGGAAACAAAGAGCTAGGATAATATGGCCGTCAGATATCAAGAAATATGCGGTTATGTTGAAATTGAATGCGGAATTCCTTAATTAAATATTTAAAAAAAAAATACATTGTTGACTGCATTTGTTTTCATTAGATTGACAAAAACATATTTTCTAATTGTTATTTTCATCCAACAAAATGGTTTCTAATTTGCATTGAACGGAAAATTACGTCTACGTTAAAAATAAATGTCTGTTTAACAATTCAACAATTTGAACTTTTAGCCAGGAAATCTCATATGATATTTGTACAATTTAATGGACGATTCTTTAAAAAAAAAAAAAAGGAGTCTGGCATATGAGGCTACGACCTCCATCGTGAGAATGTTAGTGGTAGTGGTAACAGTGGCATTCCATTGGTTAGGGAAGACCACTGCAACACACGCTGTATTCATTATGGACTCATGGAGTATGCTTAAAAAGTTGGAAAAAGGAATTTTCTGTGTGGAAATTGTTCACCTCGCTACAGAGGTCACAGATTGTAAGAATTCTGTGGTGCTTTGCTCTGGCCATGCGGGAGTGCGGGGGGAATGAACATGCTAATTGGCTGGCAGGGGATGCACCTCTTGATAGTAGATTACCTATGGGCAAGGGAGGGGTGGTTGTGCGCCCGTGGAATCAGGTGGAGAAGGTGGGGGAACAGATTGAGAAACCGTAAATGGAAGGAATGAGATATCGGGGGATTGGCAGGGGCTCTGGAGAATCTCAAAACTGAGATGGAAGACCAGGAGAACTTTCAATCAGATAGCGGTGGGAACGATTAGTAGTATGGCTTTTCGCTGGCTGTTGAACGAGGAGACGGAGCACGTATGGGAATGTCCTGAGTGCAGTGATGTCGGTTCTTAGCTCAACTCAACTCAACTTGCACAATATGAGAGACGCTCTACAACGTGTGGGTACTCAGACACGTGGGAGAAAAGGGAGGAGGAGATGTTGGTGATAGCATAGACTACAGAGGTAATTAGTTATATGACACTGCATTTTGAAATCTTTATATCATTCTCAGTAGAAATGATTAACCGAAAGGCTTAAATAAATGTTTACTACAAAATCAGTATTTATTAATGTACTCACATATCACGTTGAAATAATTATTTCATTTTCCTGTCTCAGCCTACTTCTTCGTCTGATCCTTCTTTATTTTATTAATATATTACGAGAGTCCTAATAGGTATTTTTATGTGTCGTATTGCTCCTACTACCTTCTTTTCTTCGTCTTCTCTTTTATCGTCCTCTTCTCCAAATCCTCCCCATCTTTTCTTCTTCTTTTTTCTTGTTTTATATGTCAGAAGCTAAATTCGTGTGTTACATTAAACGTCCAAATGTTTTAACAAGAAAACTGTAATGAAAGACATTTTTTCTAAAAGACGAGGCAAGCCTCGAACACGATAAGTTATAATGTTGAGAAAATGTCAGAGCAAGCTGCAGTTGCTAATAACACAACGGTCCAGATTCTTCTTCTTCTTCTTCTTCTTCTTCTTCTTCTTCTTCTTCTTCTTCTTCTTCTTCTTCTTCTTCTTCTTCTTCTTCTTCTTCTTCTTCTTCTTCTTCTTCTTCTTCTTCTTCTTCTTCTTCTTCATCTTCTTCTTCTTCTTCTTCTTCTTCTTCTTCTTCTTCTTCTTCTTCTTCTTCTTCTTCTTCTTCTTCTTCTTCTTCTTCTTCTTCTTCTTCTTCTTCTTCTTCTTCTTCTTCTTCTTCTTCTTCTTCCCTTCTTCTTCTTCCTTCTTCTTCTTCTTCTTCTTCTTCTTCTTCTTCTTCTTCTTCTTCTTCTTCTTCTTCTTCTTCTTCTTCTTCTTCTTCTTCTTCTTCTTCTTCTTCTTCTTCCTTCTTCTTCTTCTTCTTCTTCTTCTTCTTCTTCTTCTTCTTCTTCTTCTTCTTCTTCTTCTTCTTCTTCTTCTTCTTCTTCTTCTTCTTCTTCTTCTTCTTCTTCTTCTTCTTCCTCCTCCTCTGCCTCTCCGTACTCCCCTTCTTTTTTTTCTTATACGCGGGTATTCACTGGCATTTATAGAAGTAGAGAAAAGAGCTTTAACGACACACATAACAACACACAAATTATAATTGCTACACCGCATTCGGACTTGCGCCTCGAAACGATGATATCACCTCGCTGTCGGAACAACTTTGCTTAGATGAAAAGCCATCTGGATATCCAAGTAGGTCTTCATGAACATCTACCTCTTTCTTCTTCCTCCATAAATTCTATTCAAAGCCTGTGAATGTATTTCTCAAGCTGTTTGAATGACCTAGGTCATACTCTCTATGATGAACTATTTCAGATACTCTATGGTGAACTATGATGAACCATTTATGATACTCTATGATGAACTAAGATGAGCTATTTCAGATACTCTATGACGAACTATGATGAACTATTTCAGATACTCTATGATTAACATTGATGAACTATCTCAGATACTCAATGATAAACTTTGATAAACTAATTAAGATACTCTATGATGAACTAAGATGAGCTATTTCAGATACTCTATGATTAACATTGATGAACTATTTCAGATACTCAATGATAAACTTTGATAAACTAATTAAGATACTCTATGATGAACTATGATGAAGTATTTCAGAAACTCTAAGATGGACTATGATAAACTATTTCAGATACTCTATGATGAACTAATTTGAACTAAGATGAACTATGATGAACTATCTCAGATACTCTATGATGAACTATTATGAACTAAGATGAACTAAGATGAACTATGATGAACTATTTCAGATACTCTATGATGAACTATGATGAACTTTTTCAGATACCCTATGATGATCTTTGGTGAACTAAGACGAACTATGATGAATTATTTCATATACTCTATGATGAACTATTATGAACGAAGAATAACTATGATGAACTATTTCAGATACTCTATGGTGAACTATATCAGAGACTCTATGATGGACTATTATGAACTATTTCAGATACTCCATGATGAACTGTGATGAACTCCTTCAGATACTCTACAATGAACTATGGTGAACTATGATTAACTATTTCGCACACTCTATGATGAACTATTATGAACTATTTCAGATACTCCAATGAACTATCATAAACTATCTTATATTTCAGAAACTCTACGTGAACTATGACGAACTTGGTTCGACAGCTTCGGACTAGCACACTATCAGAAGCAGCAAAATCACTATCTTGTAAGTCTCACACAAAAAGCCTTGTTCAGAAAGTACTTTTTAACATACGCAATAAATTAACAAGTATTCATTTTAATGAAACTTATTTTGATTTACAGAACCCTTGTAATGTTTAGCGGGGACCGAATTCCAGACATGTTCGGTAGCAGGCTTGAGTACTATCACGCTAACACATGCATGCAAATCCTTCCTCCCAGGCTTTTCCCATTTCAGATACTTTATGATGAACTAGAAATGTACCAACAACCATTATAATTATCAACATCTGATTTATGTATCCTTTCAGGGGGCAGATGTCGATAATTGAATCTAATATGTCTGTACTTTTCTAACGGATATTCCATGTTTTCCTAAGACTTGTCTGGGTAATATCCGGCTGTCAGCGGGCAGAGAGAATCACATAACGGCAAGGTGTGAGTAGGGGAGTTTTTACTGTGTGATTATACAGTGACAGCTAAATGCAGGTTAAAAAGGGTGGGTTTATTTGAGGAAGTATGCGTTA
This sequence comes from Cepaea hortensis, assembly GCA_963921405.1. NCBI lineage: Eukaryota > Metazoa > Mollusca > Gastropoda > Stylommatophora > Helicidae > Cepaea > Cepaea hortensis. The sequence goes on along the minus strand of OY992883.1, from coordinate 89,880,432 downwards.
GTTAACGGGAATTTGAAATGATGGTTTGTTACTGAGCCATTGATTCGCGAATATTGGTAGGTAGGTAGGTAGGTAGGTAGGTAGGCATGTAAGTAGGTTGGTAAGTAAGTAGGCAGGTAGGTAGGCAGGCAGGCAGGAGGACCAAACTTTATACGAACAAACTTTATTTTCAAAGGGTTAAGAATTGGGCACGCAAGCCCGTCTGAGGCAGGTAGGTAGGTAGGTAGGCAGGGAAGTAGGCAGGCAGGTAGGTAGGCAGGCAGTTTGTTGGTAGTTAGGTAGACAAATAAGCCCGTCAGCATTCATGTAGCTATGTAGGTGGGTAGGTTGCTAGGTTGGTAGGTAGGTAGGTAAGTAGATTGGTAGGTAAGTAGGTAGGTAGGTAGGTTGGTAGGTAAGTAGGTAGGTAGGTAAGTAGGTAAGTAGGTAGGTAGGTAGATAGGTAAGTAAGTAGGTAGGTAGGTAGGTAAGTAGGATGGCAGGTAAGTAGGTAGGTAGGTATGTAGGTAGGTAGGTAAGTCGGTAGGTAAGTAGGTAGGTAGGTAGGTAGGTAAGTAGGTAGGTAGGTAAGTAGGTAGGTAGGTAAGAAGGTATGTAGGTAGGTAGGTAAGTAGGTAGGTAAGTAGGTAGGTAGGTAGGTAGGTAGGTAAGTAGGTAGGTAGGTAAGTAGGTAGGTAGGTAGGTAAGTAGGTAGGTAGGTAAGTAGGTTGGCAGGTAAGTAAGTAGGTAAGTATGTAGGTAGGTAGCTAGGTAGGTAGGTAGGTAGGTAAGTAGCCAGGTAGTCAAGTAGGTAGGTTGGAAGAACACATGTAGATATGTACGTCAGCGTGTGGGTAGTCAGGAAGGTTGATAGGTAGGTAGGTAGGTAGGTAGGTAGATAGGTCTGCAGACAGATTGATGAGTGGGTAAGGAGCCAAGTAGGCAATTAACCTAGGTAGAGAGGCAGGCAGGCAAGACGACTTTTGTATTCCTTGGCTGTAAGGTAAGTAACCTATGTCGGTAGTTAAATATTTTGACAAATATATACACAGATGAGCGGGTGGTCTGGAAAATAAATAGACAAACATTTTGGTTGCCAAGTAAATAAATAGACAAGCATTTTGGTTGCCAAGTAAATAAATGGGACAAACGCCATCATTAGTTATAATTAGATCTATATATACTCCACATTTTGATTATTTTTGCTTTTCATCAGTGTCCCGACCCTCCCGACCCTCCCGACCCATAACATGTGAAGCATTGCTGTATATCTGATTTATTTACTCAGAAACGCGCATCAAATTAAATTTAACGCCCCCTTGTCTAGCAAATAACATCAAATTGGTTTGTTTTTAACCACAGCTTGCAGATGTTTGATATCACGCCGTACAACTAATTTCATTACATTTTTTTCCACACATAAATTACTGTTACTTAATCACTCAGCTTTCGTGGTCGCCTACAAAAGCTTTGGAAATGGATGCATTTAGGGGAATGAAAACATGCAAATATAAAATCGATGAAAACATTCTTATCACTCATTGTTGACACTGTTGTAGTACAATCAACACCCCGCGCTTGCTCCCATGTAAATGCCTATTAAAACTGACAAGAAGACATGCTCATTCGAATATGCGGTTCGTTTAATTTCTCAAGAAGATGTAGAGCTTTGGGCCATGGAAATAATACTTTGAATAAGGATATTTTGCTTTTCGTGAGCTCGCTTTGAATTCAAGTGTTGTCCATGTACGTGCTACTAATTCTAGTGCACTCGGCTGAATGTTTGCAGGTGGATTATTTTTCCATATTACCAGTGTCCCTCGCTATAGTATGTTCCGATTTGAATGCCTTCATTCACGATCAATTATTTTGAAAACTGTCTGTTGCATCGTTATGAAATTTTTCCAGCAGTCTTATATTTACCCCCACCCAAGGAATATGTCTTTGATAGGTCCAAAAACTACTTAAATCATTGAAAGCAACGACATTCCTTTGTTGTTTTGCTGAACAACTAGTGATTTCTCGCTAAAAAAGTTATGTTTACGGTAATGGGGACCTGCAAATTCAGATGACACCCAAAGGCGTATCCGGATTCGTATGGGAGTGGGTGCAATGAAAGAAGTAGCTTACAATCGACAGGGTCGGCTGCATTGCACCGGGTTTTTATCCCATATGGCTCAGTTTCTTTCCACAGCGCGGAAAGCGTCGCACAAAGCACGAACTCCGTAGCTCCAGCGACGACCCTCGGGAGTCTCCGAAAAAAAATACACTCTTGAAATGAAGGACGCGGCCCGGAATCGAACATACAACCTTCGGAGCCCGAGTCAGACGGCTTGACCACTTCACCACGGAGAATCCCGAGAGGGGTGCAATGTGTAATATTAGTAAAGACAGAGAATTTACAGAGGCACGGGGTAAATAATTTGTAAATTAACAGGAAAGTAGAAGGACTATATTTCTTACCTTATTTTTCATTTCCTTCTTGTTTCTTCAGCTGATGCTGATGCTGTAATGTTTAGGGCCTGCAATTCGACTGAATAGTTGGAGCAAAATATCCCAGTAAGTGTGTACGTAGATTAAGGTCTGCGATCTGCTCAGACCTTAATCTGTGTCGGACGATTCCAGTAGGTTGATGATTGCTCTCGGTTGCATAAAATTCAATCCATCCTTTCTCCAATAGTCCTCTTCCTCTTTCAACTCAAGGTCCTCACATTTTTTCCAGTAACTTTTATTAATATTTAATAGCGCGGACAGACAGACAGACAGACAGACAGACAGACCGACCGACCGACCGACAGACAGACAGACAGACAGACAGACAGAAAGACAGACAGAAAGGTAGGTAGGTAGGTAGGTAGGTAGGCAGAAAGGTAGGTGGGTCGGTCGGTGGGTCGGTCGGTCGGTCGGTCGGTCGGTCGGTCGGTGGGTCGGTTGGTGGGTCGGTCGGTCGGTCGGCCGGTCGGAGGCAGGCAGGCAGGCAGGAGATAGATAGGTAGGTAGCTAGTTAGGTAGCTAGCTAGCTAGCTAAGTAGACAGACAGACAGACAGACAGACAGACAGACAGACAGACAGAACGAACGAACAAACGAACGAACAAACTTTATTTTCAAAGGGTTAAGAATTGGGCACGCAGGCCCGTCTAACATTCTGCCCTTCTATCACTCTCTTTCATACATTATTTCCATTTAGAGACACCTCTGAATCTTCGCGCTGTATGTTTCAAAACGGAAATCACGTGAAAATTTTAAAAAATGCGGGGACGTGTCTTGGTGAAGCTGTAATACTGTTAAAATGATGGACATAATCTCTACGTCGTAATTTATATACCGCATAAAAGCAAATCCAGAACAAAAATTTTTTTGTTGGGTGGACATAATGATAAGGTTATATACTAAATCTCATCATTTCCCCTCAGTTGGTTACTGAGATATTGATTTTTATATTGAGGCAAATAGAAAAGAAAAACACTATAGTAAGCGAACCCATTACGAATTCAGGTGTACTTTTAATTTACGTCAGAATGTCAAGATTGAGAAGTCAACATTTTAGTCCAACTGACCATTGCAGAGGTTGAACTCGATACCTCGGCATCAGCACACCGGATGCTCAAAAACGAAGGCTTTACCGATGTTGACCTCCGAATAAAGATAAGAGGTTCATTGTTTACCACATAGTAGGAAAATGGTATGAGTGCCGGTCGTTCAGAAAGCATGGCAAAATAATGAACGTAAACTTGCCAAGAGATCAAAAACAGCTATCAAATTCTGGGGTTGACTGCTACGTAATGTAAAGGATATGCAACTAACGAAAGGAAAGACAGAATTGGTATTTTAAAAAAGTCCAACAGACAGGAGAGAAAGTCATTGACAACGTCTAAAGAAATAAGTTAACTAGGATGGTCAAGTAGTTACATGTACTAACATGGAGGCCACTAATCGAGATCGTCATTCACGGGAAGTTATAACCGTGGAACTAGACAGTTCTCAACTCCATCCATTGTTCAATTTTGAGCATGAAACCGTGGAATTGAACAGATGTCAGCTCCATCAATTTTTCGTATGTGAATATGGACCCGTGGTACTTTATAGATTAGAGATTACTCTATCCATTGCTTGTGTGTGGACATAGATCTATAGAACTGGATACAGTTCAACTATAGCCATTGCTCGTATGTGAATATAGACCCGCGAAGCTTTATAGATGTCAACTACATTAATTGCTCGTATGTTAACATATAACCATGGAACTGGATATAGTTCAACTCCATCCATTGCTGATATGTGAACATAGACTCGTGGAACTGACTGAGTTTAACTCCACCTATTTGCTTCAATGAGATCTAAAGCCATGAAGCTTGGCAGAGGCGGACCCCACCCAATATTATCATTTGCTAGGTTCCTATGGTTTGCACAGAATCACTGTCAGTGCACACCGGGATAGCTCCATGGTGCTCTTACCATAAATGACATAATGAGGATCTCAATAAATAAATCATTGCAAGACAGAAGGGGATAAGGCCAGCTTTACAAGAGCACATTCTCATAACGGTGACAGAGTGGGCGCTACGTCTAGAAAACTTTCATCAGCATTCACAAACAAAAATACACAGATACGAATTTTACCAAATTATACAACTTGTTTTTCAAAATGAAGGTTGTAAACAGTGCATCTTCATGAGAAGACACGTGGGCTGTCTTTCGAAGTACTTCTCTTTACAGCTCAGTGTAGTTTTCCAATAGTTTTAACAGATTCAATGCCAAACAAAAAATAGGTTTTGACCAAACGAAAAATGGATAATGGAAAATGGGAAGTAGGGGCGTGTCACGGTTATAACCTAAACAAGTGGCGAAGGTTTTACGGAGGCAATTCGTAATTTCCCATACTGCGTTCGAAACATAAATGCAGGCGACTTGACAGCAGACCGACAGGCTTTAGTGTTATTTTTTCTTATGTATGAAATGGTATGGGTGCGGTCGTTCTGAAAGCATTGGCAAACTACTGAAAGTAAACTTGCCCAGGAATCACGAGCAGCCCAAAAATGCTGGCGCTGAGCGCTCGTCCTGTAAAGGATATGCAACTAACTAACTTACATCATTTACACATGCTCTTACAGTTATTCACAGAAATGTATCACGATGGCCATATCATATGCTTGACACTTGTCCTACTTACACAATTCAGACAATTGTCTGCAATCCATGTCGTCAAGCGACGACGGTGTGGCAATAGCGTTACGGACGCTATTCGTAACCCCACATACCACGTTCGAAACACAGCTGCGGGCTTTGGCAGCAGATCGTCTTGCGTTATATTAGATTAAAATAGTATGAGTGTCGGTCCTTTAGAATGTAATGGAAAACTACTGAAAGTAAACTTGCCAACATATCACAAACAATCAAAAAATTAACGGGTTGGCTGTGACGTCGTGTAAAGGATATGCAACTAACTAACCCACTTTTTAAAGCGAGGTCGATGTGTTTCGAGTACATTGCATGTCTAGCGCATGTGTTTACAAACAAAACATTCTAGCACGACCTGGACATGAACAAGCAGTTGCGATCAAAATACAAACTGATACTAGCATAACATAAGTATACTAAATAATATGTTAATGTGTCTGATAAAACAACAATTTTATACATGGGATATAACATACATGGAATTTTCAATACACCCTTAGCTATAACAAAAGGCTAACTTCGTGACAAATACCTTCATTTTGATGTGAATAATTAGCCTTTCCTATATTCTTCTATGAGAATAAAAAATAATATACAGGTATTGATCTGCACTCATAGGCTTAGAGGAAAGAAGTAGAGATTAGATGACACACTCGACAACATAAAAAATGAAAGCTATAGTGGACTACATAGGGTGGTGACTTACTACCTAGTTGAGTTGTTTGATTGAGTTTGTTTGGTTGAGTTTCTTTGGTTGGGTTGTTTGGTTGAGTTGTTATGTTGGGTTGTTGGGTTGAGTTGTCAGGCTGAGTTATTGGGTTGAGTTGTTTGGTTAAATTGTTGGGTTTAGTTGTTTGGTTGAGTTGTTGGATTTGTGTTGTTGGGTTGAGTTGTTTTGTTGAGTTATTGGGTTGAGGTGCTTGGTTGAGTTGTTTGAGTAAACTGTATGGTTGAGTTGTTTGGTTAAGTTGTTGGATTGAGTTGTTTGGTTGAGTTATTGGGTTGAGGTGCTTGGTTGAGTTGTTTGGGTAAACTGTTTGGATGAGTTGTTGGATTGAGTTGTTGGGTTGAGTTGTTGAGTTGAGTTGTTTGGGTAAACTGCATGGTTGAGTTGTTTGGTTGAATTTAGTCTAAACCCGGCATCACAACACTTGGGACATTTCCTACACTCGCCCCGTCCCCGTCTTCAACAACTAGCGAAGAGTCCCAATACTAGTTGTACCAGTCATCGTCTGATAATGTGTTCGTTTGGCCTTTCTTCGGAGTGATCAGTGTCATTATCCAGATCACACCTCGGAGTACTCAGTGACATTATCCAGATCACATCTATGCAAAATCAATACCCTTGAGATGAGATGCTTGAGGAGAACTGCCATCTTAACTATCTGAGACCGAATAAGATATCGTGCTATCATTCAGACTGTGGGATTAACACGTTGCGCCACATATTTTGAAATACAGAAAATCAAATGGTTTGGCCATTTCATTAGAATACAGCACCATTATCTACGAGCACTGGCGTTACATTAAAGAAGATCTTATACGAAAGCACGAGGATTGATGATATCAAAGACATTGTACAACCGCCTGGAATGACACTATCCAGTGCCACCCATCGGGCAGTGGAGCGCCAACTATCCCTCTCCGCGACGCTTGACTGCAGAAATAGAAGATGATGATGACGATAAGGACTGAGTGTCGGCCACATCCTTGATGGACACTGACTCCATGCTTCACCATTCTCTCCCAGCCATGATGATTAATCTGTTTTGATACTATCCGTAACATCCTGCAAACGTGCAGCAAAAGTGAAAACCAATGGCTCTCGTAAAATTAGTACACCCTGTGCTGGGATTTGATTGCAGCAAGTTCTGAAGCGAACGTGACAAGCGCTCAACCACCCGACCGCAGTTAGTTTCAGTTATGCAATTATGCAACAAGCATTCCGTTATGTGGTGATACAACGAATATCCAGTTATGTGATGATACAACAAACATTCAATTATGCGATTATACAACAAACAACGCCATAATACAACGGGTTCCACATCAAAGCTGGAACATTGGCAAATTCATTGTTTGCTTCACCCCTTCTTCCACTCACCTCCATGTTCCATTAGACAGCATGTTATTTGCTTGTAATAACGTGAAAAGCCTGTTCATGTCAGTCATCTTCTATTAGCATTCTTCGCTAACATTGTTTCCACAGGAAATCTGGCAATGTGCAGCCTTTTAAACTGTCCTAGACGACGTTTGGAATCCTGCGATTTTGGGGCATTCTTTTGTGTGTTGTGTATGAACTCTTTGAAGTGTTTTGTTTTTGTTGCAAACCTTCGGCCAACTTGTATACTTTGATTATTGTGTTGTTTATATATATATATATATATATATATATATATATATATATATATATATATATATATATATATATATATATATATATATATATATATATATATATATATATCATGCCATTAGCTTTTGAAACGTTGAAACGTTTGTTGATGTTATTATGCTCCTTTCATGTGGTCTAGACAAAGCTTTTGTCGTGAAGAGTTTTCAAACAGGACTTCCCTTTAAATCTTAGACTACCATGGAGATAAAATACTTTACATTAGAACAGTGGTTCTGAACCGGTGGGGAATTCCCCCCGGGGGGATGGGGGGATTTTAGGGTTTCGAGGGGGAGGGGGAATTAAGATTATGTCAACATCGCGTTAATGCAAGAAACGATTACTTGATATTGTTTTTCCCTTCATACTGTACGGTTATGTACGTCTCACCCTTCTAAAATTCATTTTATAAAGTAAGTGGACCCACAAATCACGTATTGTGTGGACGTCTAGACTTGTTTTAGTATGCGCTATTAAATTTAGCTTCCACTATTACGTATACTGTGTAGGTGCGGGGCGGGATGTTTAGGTAGAAAATACGAAAGGTGGGAATGACGTTCTGAAAATATGGTGAAGGGGGAACGGACCAAAAAAGGTTGAGAGCCACTGCATTAGAACAATATCAGTTATGTAATTATGCAACAAAAATTCCTGTCCATTCCACCTTTCACATTGGACAGTGAGGAGCATTTTGTGAGATATTCATTGGCACAGGAACGGTGCAGAATAGGGACAACCCGTTGCCGTGAATCTGGAACCTCGACTAACTAACTAATATCAGTTTTTATGTGTGTAGTATTTCAGCTAACGTATTATTTATTTATTTACTTCGCATGATATATAACTCTGCAGTATGCAGCTGGCCAAGCAACAAATCCTGCAATATGTTGTTTTTGGCTTCTGTTTTTAACTTCACTGAGGGCATACATTAGTTGTGTCTCTTTCTAATCTGAAGCTTAAGGGTCTTGATGAAAATGAGAAACTATTAAGAAAAAGGTCACTTTTGCATATTCGATAGCTTCTCAACAAGATTAATATCAACAGTATCGTCACCATCACCACCAGCAAACACATCATCATCATCACCACTATCAACATCATTGTCAACATCCCCACCATCAACATCATCGTCACCACGACCAACATCGTCACCACTACCATCAACAACAACGTCACCACGACCAACATCAGTTTTAGTTTTTAGTTTTAGTCGATGGATCAACATCACGGCACACGGTTTAACCCATAAGTGCTCCGTTTTCCTCCTAACTCAAACCTGAGTTTGGAGAAACTCAGCTCAATGCACGAACTCTGTTGCATCGGCGAGGTTCCTGAAATGCTTTTGGGTAGATTTTTAACTCGAAATTTTGCCCGGGCAGCGCCGTTAGGCTACTCTTTTTTTTCGATTTCCAACTGCCAAGGGATATTTTACGTGAGCAACAATACACACGGGCGTCCGATCTCACTACCCAGAGACCAGGGGGAATTACTGGAAGTCCCGGTGGATTTTTCTTTTAAATAAATCCTGCTCCTCACCGGGGCCTGAACCCGGGACCTCCAGCACTCGAGGCGGACACCATACCTCGAGACCACTCAGACCCCTACGACAAACATCGTCACCACCATCAACAACATAGTCATCATCACCACCATCAACAACATCATCATCACCACCACGATCAACAGTATCGACATCATCACCATCATAATAATGAAGACACATCTCCGCTCTGAAGATCAGATGTAATGAATCTCTGAAATCGTGCTTCTAGAATCTTCGAAGTATATTTATACAGACTTATTCCAGTCTATCTCTTGATATTGTCCATCTACGTGTATCGTTGTCCTCCTCTTGCACGTTTCCCCTTAACTTTTTATTTCAGTATATTCATTGAAGGAAGCACGGTACCACAGTGGCTAGCACGTCTACCCATCGACGCTGTAGTCATGCGTTCGAATCCTCTTTGAAACCGATTTTAAAAATACATTTGCCTCGTCTCCCCGATCGACCCAGCTGCAAATAAGTACCTGAAATGTTGTGGGAAGCGAAGGTGACAAGGATGATATTGTTCAATCACCTATCGAGTGCCGATATGTAAATACAAGTATGAGAGATCAACACTATATACCAAGTACACGCGAGGATTCGTTATCATAGTTTGTCTTTCTTTTTTACTTTGAGATTTAGGGGTACTGAACGCAGTTTCATAATTCTGACATACCGGGTTCGAAAATAGGCGGATGACGATTTAAAAGCAGACCTCCTGACGTTGATTTTCACAAGTGTAGGATCTTCGGTCGTTCTGAAAGCAATGGCAAACTTATCACCATTTACCATGCTGGTAAACTTGGGCTATTATGTTTTGCCATCTTACACAACTTACTTTTTTTTTTTTATGTTGCATATCGCTTGCAGGACGTTGCAATCAACATTAGCATTTTTCAGCTGCTGTTGATATACTAGGCAAATGTTACGTTCAGTAGTTTGCCGTTGCTTTCTGAACGACCGGCTCCCATACCAACACGATATAACACAACGCGACACGGTCCGCTGCACAAATCGGTCGCGGCTGCGTTTCGAACGCCTGGTAAGAGGCTCACGAACAGCGGTTGCAAGCCTTTGTCTACGGAGACGACCTTACACAACTACTAAACGTAAAATTACCTAGAAATATAATATCAGTCACAAAGAAAATGCTGGCCTTGATTGTGATATCCTATACAAAATATACAAAAAAAAACAACAACAAAGATATACAAAAATCCATGCAACTAAATTGTATCTCCTGGATGGGAACTGTCTTTTGTAAAATGTCCGAAGAATTTTAATTATCTCATCATCATCATGTACCATCCGATAAACTAGGGCGGTCATGTTTCGCCATCTCATGCGATCACCAGAGTTGTGAATCAGCTCTGGTCCCTGGTCTCTGGGTAGTGAGATCGGACGTCCGTGTGTATTGTTGCGCACGTAACAAATCCCTTGGCTGTTGGAAATCGAAAAAGAGTAGCCTAACGGCGCTGCCAGGGCAAAATTACGAGTTAATAATCTGCCCAAAGTATTTCAGGATACTCGCCGGTGATACGAAGTTCGTGCACTGGGATGAGATCCTTCTCACTCAGGCTTGAATTAGGAGTAGAACGAAGCAGTTATGGGTTACACCCGGGTGATGTGATGTTAATCCGTCTACTAAACTAAACTAAACTATTGCCTTCAATCTACGTTTGTATAAAACGTCATTGTTCCACATTTCCGAAGCTTCATTTTCATGCAAACAATGGCTATTGACTGTTCATATTTCTACACACCAATCCGCTTGCGAAGTTTTATAACGAAATGTGCTGGTAATGTCATGATCATGGTGAGACACTGGTTCGACGCTTGGGCTTGTCGCTTGGCAAAGTGAGGAATGCTTTGGGACAAACTATGATTATATTAGCACTATTATGTTTTCATGGCGCGGATTTTAAAAAATAATGAATTTCGTCTCTCAGGCTGTCACGGAACGCCACGCTAACCTCGCAGAATATTTTCTCTGATGGACCACTTAGAGAAAGAACCATAGGAATGAACTTATTCTCTACAATAAAAATTAGAGACGCAAGGTATGAACTCACGGTTTGATAAGACTCCCTGTGGTAAACTGTGTCAGACTGACTGTGACCTCGCAACCACACAACGTGTGAAAGTCAGACTGGATAGAGACTGCCCACGATCCCAGGTGTGATGGCCAGTCGTTCAGAAAGAATGTATGACGGACATGCTGGGAGTGTCTGCTCGATAAGAAACTACCCAGGCGTGAAATAGCATACAAGCGGAGACATTAGCCGGACTCGTCCAGCTACCCAGACAGTCTAGCTTCAATGTGGTATGTGTCAAACTGATGATCACACCCCACTGGTGGGCAGACTCAATGGACAGTGAAACTGACCAGTGGATGGCAATTCAAAATTACTCAGGCGTGACACTAATGCAGTTAGAAGTGTCAAGAACTAGACGGTCAGTCAACAGCTAAGGCTGACTGCCTTGTGAAACAGAGTGAATGAGATAATTAAAACTGGAAATTGGCAATTCCAGAGGGTGTTGGGTGTCTGATGGAGGCAATTAAAACCGGGAATTTAAACATCGAAACAGACAGAGAGGCACCACAGAGATTAGAGCGTTTGTAGTACTCAGTATAAATACCTTGCCTAGATGTGTTTCTAAATAGATAACTTCAGTAGTTGAAACAGGTATACAGGATCATTGTATGCGTTCTGTATATTCATATGTCTGATTCTTCTGTTTAGACTTCTCTAGGAATATTAGTGATAGCTTATAAACTCCTGGAGTCTTCTTCAGTCGGCTTGTGAGTGAGTACTAGTATTCCTCATTTTCTGTGTATGTAACATATTGATAATACAATGCTAGGACTATGTTCCTTACAAATTCTTTTTATGTTTATATGTCTCATTTGGATGTGTACAATAGTATTACTATCAAGTAAGATTATCATGCTATGCATATGTTAAATTTATGTTTCTAGGCATGTTTATAATCATGTTCATATGCATCATTTTTGTTATACTCTGGGCATGCACTCGGCAGATTTTTATTTGGTTTGTTACGTATATGGAAACTAATAGTTTCCCATTGTTGTAGATAATTATATTACTTCCTTTTTGCATGCATACTACATATGTAGAAATCTGTATATGTATAATGCATATATTTGTATACGTTGGATATACCCATTTGTCATATGCAAACCTACCAATATGAAAAGTGGTATGATATTGTGTTCTTAGGCGCAGCACGCAGTGGCACATTGCCTATTGACTGTCGTTGACGCAGAGTTGTAGTGGTACGGACCTTACCCACAATTGGTATGGGGTATATGGTGCTTAGCCATTTCAGTGTGTTGTGTACGAACGTTCACGGTAAATCACTGAAGCCTTTTACAGAGGCTGATCACGGCATGTAAACCCGAAGTTCAGGTAATATTATGATAATATTACCGTCCCTGTGATCTACTAAATCAACTTTGGATGGAGCGGCTTGTGAGGAACTACATGTCTGCCTGAAATAGTGACATTAACTTAGGACATCGCATTCATCATGACGGGACGTTATAAGGGATGGCAGAATTTGTAAACTACAGGCGTGTTAGACTGGAAAAGTCCTTCTCAGACTAGACAGTAGGAGAGAGATAGATGAAGAGAGAAAGAGGCGAGTGAACGCAGTAAAGCTGGAAGAGAGACACAGCGAGACTTCTCATTGTGAGTGTGTATATGGTGATAGATTGTATATATTACTTAGGGTTGTATTCATGTATAACTAGATAATACACATTCTTGATTATCTCCTCCAACCACTAGACAGGCGCCCGGGTTTCCCGTGCAGTGACTGAGAGAGGCCTGGAGGCGACAGGACGGAACACTACTATCGTTCCGAACACCGTCCTGCTGTGGAGATCTGACAATTCTTGCTTATCTCGATTGGGAGCCCGGACACAGATCCGGATATGATACAAGTAACATGAAAGTTATGTAATGTTTTTCATTATTTCACTTACATAATTGTTATATTGTATAACCTTCCATAAATTCACCATAATCATCAATATGATAACCATCATGTACAATTATTAATGATAGACAATAAATGATTGCATTTTGTTTTAACTCATAGTTCCGTTGTTATACTTTTGTTTTCCAAGGGACGCAATTGCCTTGGTTACCTTGGTGGGGGATTAATTACACAACAAGGAGGGGAAACAGTCGGAGGGAATAAATTGCACAGGGCTAGTAGTCAGTTCGCAGATTTAAATCTATCCCATCTAACCTTCTCCTTCCCACTCCTTGGCGAATATTTAGACCAGCTAATTACGAGCCGCTAGTATATTCTTGAATATTCAGGGACGTAATCTTTATTACATTACGTAATCTTTATTATATTTTGTCCCAAGTCACTTTCTGACTATTTGGGGTTGCCAGCCATTGAATAATACATTTAACTAGGCGGTGGCGCACCCCCACTTTCGACACAGGCCAACAGGGGATGGTGATAGATCGACAACATAAGGAAATCATCATCATCATCATCCAATGCCTTGCCGGCTGGCGTGGGAAACTATGCTTCTCACAAATTGCAATATCCGACGGCATGGATCACTTTGTTTGTTAACTCCCTTCCGTGTCATGACTGTCAAGAATTGTCTTCCTCTCTTTGCACACATCTTTCAGATTCTCACAACATGTTCCAGTTTTAGCCTTCTGATTATGTCGCTATAACAATTATAACTGCTTCTTTCTGATGTTTGTGATAAATTGTTTGTGTGACTTATCTTCCCTCAAAATGTCCAGATTGCGCATAATGGTTGTCAAATTAATTTTCAACATTCTTCTATAAAACGAAATCCCCAAGGTTTGTAGCTGCTCTTATTTAAACATCTACGCAAGATATTAGAATATGGACAGTTAACGTGTTACGTTAAATCATCAACATTGTGTTCTGTGGGGAGTCCAGGGGTCATTCCTGAAAATTGGCATGGGTTCTCAGGACGACCCAGCCTAAAAATGAATATAAAGAAATGTCATTGGACGTAAAGACGAGCGGCATAACACTGTCAACATCAGCCACTAAGTGCAGATTGGTCAATAAAAATAAGCATCCAGCTCCATATTTGCCTTAACGTGTATAAAAGCGATCTTTATCAGATGCAAGAGACCCGTGTCCTGGCCATATGGCACGGAAGGGAATTAACACCCGAAGTGATCCATACCATCGGAGATCACAATTTGTGGAGAGGCAGGATCACCCACGCCAGGTGACAAGGCACTGAATAATGATGGCGTATTTAGCTTATGGTGCTATCGCCATAGTTGTATACCCCAATCTTCACTCGACAAGTGTTGAGGTCACTATCTCACCGATCGCCTTTATTACCCATGATATTTTGGGGTAATCATTTTATATTGTGTCGACCTGGGAGCAACATGTCAGTTTTAAGGAAAATCCTCGCTTCGGTCGAGATTCGAACACCACCTGTCCGACAGACCAGCTTTGCTAAGAACTACACTACTGTGACTCCCAACACAATACAGCACTGATGAGTAAATTAAAATTCTGTTACCGCTAATTGTAATTGGCAACGTAATTGTTTAAATGTGAGAATCTCTTTCATAATGCTGAAGGCTAAATTTACAATTCTAATTCTTTTTTCTATTTATACCTCGCACATGCCATTACGCTTCCTGAATTCCGTAAATATATTTTTTGTAAATTCCAATAAATTTTTTCCGACTTGATTAATTTTGAATGTGTGTGTTAACGTTTGTGGATTTTTAATTTACCAACTTTTCCAACTTCGTGAAAATGTTCATCATCATCATTATCTACCACTTTTGCCGTCAAGCGTCGTGTGGAGGAATAATTGTCTCCCCAGTGCCCGGTGAGTGGCATTGGATAGTTTAATTCAGTGGAAATTTACAATGTCTTTGATGTCGTCAATCCATTTTCTTCTCAGGCGTCCTCTTACTATCGTCGCAGATGATCTTTGGTGTAAGGCCAGTGCTGGTAGTTCATGGTATAGCATTCTAACGAGATGGCCAAACCACTTGAACTTCTGTCTTTCAATAAATGTGGCCCAAGGTGTTGATCCCATTGTCTGTCTGATAACAACATTTCTGATTCGGTCTCGGATTGTTAAGATGCCAGCCCTCCTCGTCATCTCATCGCAGATGTGTTGATTTTGCGAAAGTGTGATTTGGGTAAAGTCCAAGCATAGGTTTGGTGTAAATATGTTGTTTATTATCTATCGTTTTGCGGACATTGGTATACTTAGATCTTTCAGTATGGGTGATAGTTGACGTATATTCAATTCCTCAAAATGCCTCAGATTCTGGACGTTTTGAGGGAGGCTAATTCTCAAAAACAAGAATCACAAACATCAGAAAGAGGAAGTCTTCATTTTTTAGCCACTTAATGAGAAGACAAACATTGGAACATGTTTTGACGACTGGAAAGATGTGTGCAACTCGATATAGGAGAAGACAGTCAAATAATATCCATGTAAGTTTTTTGTCATGACACGAAAGGGAGTCAACACATAAATTGATCCATGCCGTCGGAGATCGCTAGATACGGAGAAGCTCTGTAAGGCACTTATGATGATGATGATGTTAGTTTAGGTCTCTTTTTCGTCACTGCAATAGAGATTGTGTGTGTGTGTGTGCGTGCGTGCGTGCCTGTGTGCGTGCGTGCGTGTGTGTGTGTGTGTGTGTGTGTGTGTGTGTGTGTGTGTTAAATTGAGTACGCGAAACGTAACAGTAATTCGATAGCCGGTACTCCCGATAGAGTGTGAGGTGTCATAACTTCATATATATTGAAGCGCATTGCATAAGAGGTAGAGTAGCCAGTTTCTTTCCTCGTCTTGTTTTCTTTCCATAAAGGCAATGAATAAATCACCCAAAAACTAGAGGCTGACAGTAAGCTTTACAAGAGCACTATTATAATAACACTTCTTTCCATAAAACACTCAAAACTGACTGTTATCCCTTTTTGTGAGGCTGAATCGACCTCAGAACAATTCTAGTGGGGAAGAAAATCCTACCTCTACCGAGAATTGATCCTAGACCACTGTCTAAGCAGGCAAGCGCATTCACCACGATGCTATCGCCACGATGCTATCACCACGATGCTATCACCACGATGCTATCACCACGATGCTATCACCACGATGCTATCACCACGATGCTATCACCACGATGCTATCACCACGATGCTATCACCACGATGCTATCACCACGATGCTATCATCACGATGCTATCGCCACGATGCTATCGCCACGATGCTATCGCCACGATGCTATCGCCACGATGCTATCGCTACGATGCTATCACCACGATGCTATCACCACGATGCTATCACCACGATGCTACCACCACGATGCTATCACCACGATGCTATCACCACGATGCTATCACCACGATGCTATCACCACGATGCTATCACCACGATGCTATCACCACGATGCTATCACCACGATGCTATCACCACGATGCTATCACCACGATGCTATCACCACGATGCTATCGTGACTTCGCTGTCGAGTATTATAATTAACGAGTCCATTAACCCGCATGGACAACAATCACCTTCGGATTAATAAGCCTATGAGGGTATAACCCTGGGCAGCTGCTTTTGAGGCTGACTCAATCACAGGACTATCATTCTGAGCCAGTGATCGACAATAACTAGAACTTCTTCTTGAAGTTGCACGGGTTAGGGGTAATGGTGAAGTCGAGTCGAGTCTAGTATGTGTTTCATATTGCCAACGGCTAGTTTTATAGTGGTGGAAAGCTCACAGTAAATGACTCATTTTCACGCCTTTATATTTATTGGGTCAATGTGTTGAGGCCAATCGATACTCCATGGACGATTTGCTGACACGTATTCCCATCACTTTTACTTACACCAATCCCCCACCGTTTTTACTTCCATCATTTACCACCGCCGGTCTCTGTGGCTGTGGGGTTACAACACTTTCTCTCTGTAATCCCGTTTATCACGCAGAGTCTCGCAGCGGAGCGAGAGCTGAGGTGGTTCGACCCCCGCTCGTGACTTGCGGGATACTGAGCCGGCCGCTCAGAAAGCAATGGCAAACTACTGAGCGTAATCTTGCCAAGAGATCAACAGACAGCTGAAAGATGCTGGTGTTGACAGCTAAGTCCTGTAAAAGGATACGCAAAAACAACAACAACATTTACCACCGCTTTTATTCCCGTCAGTCTTCATTGTAGCCATTTAAGGCTGGGTCGATAAAGAAGGCCAGGTCAATGAAGGACGTTTCTTCTCAAAGAGGGTTCGAACACACGAATACTGGTCAAGCAAGCGGTTTTCTGTGGTGATTCTTGTTCAAGTCGTTACATGACATCAAGTATCCGCTTTAAAAAATAGTCTTGAAAGTCGAGAGGATGGACTTCATTGCACCGGGTTTTATCCCACATGGCTCAGTTTCTTTCCGTAGGGTTGCCTGTCGAAAGCGCCGCACGTAGCTCCAGCAACGACCCCCAGGAGTCTCCGAGAAAGATGCACTTGTGAACCGAAAGACGTAGTCCGGAATCGAACCCACAACCTTCGGAGCGCGAGGCGGACGGATTGACCACTTGGTCACGGAGACCTATTTGGGTAATTTTGTTTTGTTTTCTATTTTACTCGTGGAACTAACAAATCACTTCTCCACTATTCCAATATAACTTATCCGATATTTTTCCAGTTCACTTGCATGTTATATTGTCATGTTCCTTTCTTCTTGGGTATGACCATAATTTATACTTGTAGAATTTACTTCACATGATTGATACAGGCATTGATGTCGCACAATGGAAGCAAGTCGCCGGTGATCGCGTTGCATGGAGGGAAATAATCAGAAATGAAATACACGGACAGGAGAAAATGATTTTGGGTAGGTCACACACCGAGTGTTTGAGATGTCAGTTGGCGCGTGATGGTGGAAATGACAGTTTGTTCACATGCATCAAATGTGGACGAATATTTGCCGCACAAATTGTCAGATGAATAACATTCTCCACCGCCATGGGTTGTAGTTATTATACCTTTTATAAAGCACTGTATTACAAACTATAGTCTGTTAAGACGGCAAGGTGCCAGTGATAAATTTACGTCTAACAGACTGGCCAGACATAATCAATAATGTCCCACGACATTGATGGGAAAGAACTTAGACTTGCAAAAAATATATATTGGAAACAACAAGCTGCATGAAGATTAATGATAAGGGATGTGTAATATATCCAATTGTTATTGTTTTGCCCGTACTGTAAAAATATTATTAGAAATTTAGAAGACATGAGGAGGAATCGCCATGTGGGGACATCGCGTCAACGCCATTAGATATGCAGATGATAAAGTGTCAATTGCAAACAACGAATACAATTTGCAACATTTAGTAGATGCGGTTAATGCACACGGTGAAAAACTATGAATATAATTAAATTAGAAGAAGACTGCGAATCTAAAATCATCGTCAGGATGCGAGAACAGCAGGAGGGGTGGCAAAACATGAACACTACACAGGAAGCAAAAGAAAATTAATAAATAAACACAGAACTGGTGTCGTTAGCCGCTACGAGCTGCGGGATTTGCTGAGGAGGGGATCCGAGCACTTATGGACTGAACGTTTCGATATGCAATGAGGATGATCTGTCGACTAACTAACTAACTACCTAACAAACTATACGAAGATATATATTATGGTTGTCTCTAAGAAGAAAGAAATACCACTATGTAATATAACGTAAATAGGAATATTCTGGGGAAAAATGTGATTTGGTACAACTATCTCGGAACTGGCATAACATCTGATGGGAAGTATCTTGAACAGAATAGAACAATAATCGCTATGGCAATGTTTGCTTCTTGCAAAATGGAAAACTTACTGACTAATAGAAATTGCTGTGACAGAAAGAGTGTTGACTGCTGCATAGAACCTGCAATTTTGTATGAATGAGAAACCTGGAAAATTAGCAGATAACCTGAAAAACATTTAATGGCAGAGGATTTGTGGTTTCTGAGGAAAATGCAAAGAATACCATGGACAGACAGGAAACAAATTAGAGAAATCAGATATAAACAGCGAAGATGTATTTGGGTCGAGAAAGAAACAAACCTGAGAATGTGGTTACAACCGGCAAGATTGAGGGGAAATGAACAAGGGGAAGGCAGAAAAGGAAATATCTGGATTGCTCGGCCACATGGCGCATTCGAGACAAGACTCTGGCGATCGTGTGAGATGGCGAAACGTGACTGCCCACGCTCATCGGCATGGCACACTATGATGAAGATGAGCGTGTGAGATGGCGAAACGTGACTGCCCACGCTCATCGGCATGGCACACTATGATGAAGATGAGCGTGTGAGATGGCGAAACGTGACCGCCCACGCTCATCGGCATGGCACAATATGATGAAGATGAGCGTGTATGTGTCTGCGTGTGTGCGTGTGTGTGTGTATGTGCGAGTGTGTCTGTGCATGTAATACGATTATACTATCATGCTGCAGAATGAGTTGGTTTAGAAGAGCTATTCGGACGTTGTTGCGTATTGTTCCTGTATCTATTGAGCTCGTACCGCTGAAAACCTCTAGAGAAATGTGAGATAAAATACTGACAAAGCACAATGCGGTCCCTTTGTAATTAGATAAATAGAAATACCTGAACATCAATATACTGGCTGAGCGGTATTATTATCATCAACATATAAGGAAAATGGGAAACTATGTATATCAGTGGACGAGCAATCTGAAAAGCAAAAAGTACACAATTTATTTCAATGTAACCAAAAAATATTTTGGAAACTTTTAGAGAAAAATATTTTTTCAACATTCTAAGAAAAGATTACCACCTACAATTGAACTCAACATAAGTGAAACACAAATTGGATTTAGGAAACAGAAAGGAGGCACAGATGGTCATATTTGCTCTTAGGCAACTTATAGAAAAATAAATCGAATTTAATGAAACTCTACTCAGCCATGAAAATGCATTTGATTGAGTAGATAGAAACAAGCTCTGGGAAATCCTTACACGATATGGAGTGAGTACTCATTTAACAGACTTATGTAGGGGCGTACACAACAACAGTGAATGCACGGTAAGAACAAATGGAGGGCACTCAAAACCCTTTACAATAAGATCTGGAGTACGACAAGGTTTTCCTGTTCATAAACTATATAAACAGCATATGCAAAGAAACCATCCAAACAGAGGCCGTAATAACACCGCACGATGAACAGAACACAGAAGAAGAACCAATTCAAATTACGCTATTAAAGAACTCCTATTTGTGGACTATCAAGCATTAATAGCAAATTCATAAGCAGAATTACAAGACCACAAAAATAGCCTAAACGAAGTGTGTAATGAACATAATATGATAATTAGCATCAGTAAAACAGTGGTAATGACTATAACAAAAGTAGAAAAATAAAGCAACAACAAATATTCATCTAAAAGAACACTCCCTGAAACAAGTAAAGAGCTTCGGGTACTTAGGAAATATAATATTATCACATGGCAAATCAGAAGACGAGATAGAATATAGATGAAGTAAGGCAAACCAGCTCATTGAACAAATGGTACAAATACTAAAGAACAAACTCGTATCAATAGTTATTAAGAAAACACTCTACAACCCAATCTTCCTATCAACTCTATACTACCTATTCCTAACCTGGACAATGACAGAAAAAGTTTTTAAAAATCGCAACAACAGAAATGAGATTCCTGAAAAGAATACCCAATGTATCAAGAAGATAGAAAATCAGAAATGAAGACAACTATTATGGACATGGACATACATATGGGCTCCGGGAAATATCACTACACTGGCGGTGTGTGTGTGTGTGTGTGTATGTGTGTGTGTGTGTGTGGGTGAGTGGATGTGTGTGTGGGTGTGTGTGTGTGTGTGGCGGGGATGGGGGTGGGGGTTGCATATCGACGAGGTAGAAGAGAGAAACACTACATTGTAGATGTATTCAAGATTTGATAGACGGGGAGGTGGAGGAGAGAAACATTACAAAGTAGATATATTCAAGATTTGATAGACGGGGAGGTGGAGGAGAGAAACATTACAAAGTAGATATATTCAAGATTTGATAGACGGGGAGGTGGAGGAGAGAAACATTACAAAGTAGATATATTCAAGATTTGATAGACGGGGAGGTGGAGGAGAGAAACATTACAAAGTAGATGTATTCAAGATTTGATAGACGGGGAGTCGGAGAATATAAACACTACATAGTAGACATATTTAAGATTTGATAGACGGTGAGGCCGAGGAGAGAAACACTACAAAGTAAATGTATTCAAGATTTGATAGAACATTCAAATGACAGCAACAGAGTTGGGACATTTGGCTCATCATGGTAGGGTGGGGGCGGGGGGGGGGGGGGGGCGGACCATCGAAAGTCTCTTGTGGGGATATTGCACTGCAGAGGCCACGCCACTTGGTAATAAATCAATTTCAATCTCTGACTCCTAATCCTGGACAGACTAGTTAAATATTGTTACATGTCCATTACAGGACATTGCAATCGACCCCATATGTTTGTCATTTTGTGATATATTCAGCAGTTTTATCTTTAGTCGTTTGCTATTGCTCACTGAAAGACCGACGCTCATACTATTGTGAAAAATAATACAGGGCGATCTGCTTGCAAATTGCCTCAAAACCGGTTTGAAGGGTTGTTAAGCTATGTTCACTGTCTCTAAATCACAGACTCCGGATATTAGTAAACACGTTTACAAAACACATTTCTTAAAGCCAAACTAATGTGGTTATACAGAAGAGTGTAGACAATGCTTTTTGCAGCGAAAGTTCGTAACTGTATGAACAAAGGACCTAATCAACAAACTTTATTGTCAAAGTTCTAATATTTGGTCACACAGGGTCGTCTATAATCATTGATGGAGCCTAATACATAAATACAGTTTATCAAAATCATCGGGAAAATGCAGATATCCTTTCATGGCCACCATATGTGAATTGAAGCATTTCAACATATTGTAATAACGGCAAACATTAAGGAGGAAAACTATAGAAGTAGACAGCAAAATTACTTAATCTGAATGTCTTGAAATTGCCTAATAAAACAAACTCAATTTATCACAAAAATATGACAGAGTCAAACATAATTACTTGATCACATTATGTGAACAGACAAGTTGGAACATACTGTGACAACCCCATTGATCAATAGGGAAAGGATTAGAGGAAGACGACAAAAGAAGACTCTCTGACAGTCTATCATTGTGGCATGGGAGAATATCAACACCTGAGGATTCCATTAAAGGTAGCTAGATGCTACACATTATGATCGGCTACACCAGTCAATAAGTCACTGGCGGTGGCAATGACGATGTTTTGGTTTTTGCAACCTTAAATAAGTTTGATTTGTATTAAAGCACTCGTAAACTGTGAAACTTAGGATAATTTATTGTCATCAAGTGCCCTGCTAGCTGGCGTAGGCGTTCATGTCTCGCCACAGATATCGGTCTTTGGTGTTCTGTATCAACTCTGCTGATGATATTCATCTATGCCACCGTCTCAGTCCATCCAGCATGATTTCTCTTGATCTTCCCCTGCCTATCTTTCCCTTAATCTCTCCCGTCGTCACGATGTTCTCCAATGCCTTTATTCTTATCACATAACCAAAGAAAGATGATTGTCTCATTCTTATTGTTGAATATAATGTTCTAGTTTCATTAGCCTCTTTCAGACAGTCGCTGTTAGCTACTTACTGATATCAATGTCTTTCATTGTGCACAGTTGGATGGCGTCAGGCATGCAAATGATCAGTTGGTGAGAGTGAAGATAACTATCATTTAGAGGTGTCATCTGATGCTAAGGGCAGTCTTTTAGTTCATTCGAGCAAGGACTGCTGTTGCTGTTATTGTTTGTGAATTATCTGAAAGATTGTTGATTTTAATTCTTAAATTCGAAGCATCAGCGATGAATCCGTAGACAGGGGGAAATGATGTTTGATGATTTAAGGCAAGAGACAGGAAGAATCTCATCAGTATAAACGACCCACACACTAGGGACCGAGATTTGTTGAGAGACATGCAGGTCTACATCACTTTATAGGCCACGCGATGATGATACTAAATAAGAGAACTGGTCAAGGGTTTTGCATCTTCTCGTCCAGGTGATTACAGCGACATTCTGCAAAGGAATTGCTATGTGAGTCTTGTTATATGAGCTAAGAATTGCTATATGAGTCTTGCTATATACGCCAAGAATTGCTATTTCAGTCTGGCATATGAGTCTTGCTATATAAGCCAAGAATTGCTATACGAGCCATTGTCTTTTCGGCCAGATGATAAGAAGGACATTAGCAAAAAGAATTGGTGTATGAGTCTTTCTATATGAGCAAAAAAGTGCTATATGAATCTTGCTATATGAATCTTGCTATATGAATCTTGCTATATGAGCCAAGAATGACTATATGAGTCCTGCTATATGAGCCAAGAATCGATATATGAGTCTTGATATATGAGTCTTGATATATGAGTCTTGCTATATGAGTCTTGCTATATGAGTCTTGCTATATGAGTCTTGCTATATGAGTCTTGCTATATGAGTCTTGCTATATGAGTCTTGATATATGAGTCTTGATATATGAGTCTTGCTATATGAGTCTTGCTATATGAGTCTTGATATATGAGTCTTGCTATATGAGTCTTGCTATATGAGTCTTGCTATATGAGTCTTGCTATATGAGTCTTGCTATATGAGTCTTGCTATATGAGTCTTGCTATATGAGTCTTGCTATATGAGTCTTGCTATATGAGTCTTGATATATGAGTCTTGCTATATGAGTCTTGCTATATGAGTCTTGCTATATGAGTCTTGCTATATGAGTCTTGCTATATGAGTCTTGCTATATGAGTCTTGCTATATGAGTCTTGCTATATGAGTCTTGATATATGAGTCTTGCTATATGAGTCTTGCTATATGAGTCTTGCTATATGAGTCTTGCTATATGAGTCTTGCTATATGAGTCTTGCTATATGAGTCTTGCTATATGAGTCTTGATATATGAGTCTTGCTATATGAGTCTTGCTATATGAGTCTTGATATATGAGTCTTGATATATGAGTCTTCATATATGAGTCTTGATATATGAGTCTTGATATATGAGTCTTCATATATGAGTCTTGCTATATGAGTCTTGATATATGAGTCTTGCTATATGAGCCATAATGTTTTCGACCAGTATAATGATTGCAACACTCAACAAAAGAATTCAGCCTGACGAGAACATTCAATAACAGTGACCCAGGAATCCAGTCAGTACGTTTAGCTCCAGACGCCAAATAAATAAACATCTCATCTTGTCAGACTAAACATCCAACAATCTAATTACCCCGAGGTCATCATGCCCTGTAAATAAACTAGCCTTCTCCACAGCATCTGATTAACAGAGCTTATATTCTTACGTCCGTCTGGATGTTGGCCGCCACAGTTATCCCAGAATGTATAAAAAAGCTATCCAATCAACGTAGGCATTTGCATTACTGAAGTGTGTGCTGCACTGAGGACTCAATCTAAAGTATGCTGTCTTGAGAGCAAACTTCAACATCGTGTGCTACAAATTTCTTTATTTTGTTTTCTGCGCCAGCTCGCTTTGAACTCACCCGGTGTCTGTACACTTGCTAAGACGTCCAGTGCAATGGACTGATTTTTGCGTGTGCATAAGTCTTCCTTTATTCCCAGTGTTTCGAGTCATCAGGTGAACCCACTCCGACTTCAGAGGTGCTTGTAATTTATTTCCCCAAGTCAAGGACAATAAGTCAACATTTTAATTCAGCTGTCCGGTGTAGGGCTGAACCAGCTACATGGGCTTCAGCACACCGGATGTGTAGGAAAGAGCGCTCTTATCCGTGCTACAAATAATACAGCTGTTAGCGAGACTATATTTGATTCCAGTGTAATTCTCACTATGATGTATCTGCTGGTGTAATTCTCACTGTGATACATCTGCTGATGTAATTCTCACTGTGATACATCTGCTGATGTAATTCTCACTATGATGTATCTGCTGGTGTAATTCTCACTGTGATACATCTGCTGATGTAATTCTCACTGTGATACATCTGCTGATGTAATTCTCACTGTGATACATCTGCTGGTGTAATTCTCACTGTGATACATCTCCTTGTGTAATTCTCACTGTGATACATCTGCTGATGTAATTCTCACTGTGATACATTTGCTGGTGTAATTCTCACTGTGATAAATCTGCTGGTGTAATTCTCACTGTGATACATCTCCTCGTGTAACTCTCACTGTGATACATCTGCTGGTGTAATTCTCACTGTGATACATCTCCTCGTGTAATTCTCAATGTGATACATCTCCTGATGTAATTCTCAGTGTGATACATCTCCTCGTGTAATTCTCACTTTGATACATCTGCTGGTGTAATTCTCACTGTGATACATCTGCTGATGTAATTCTCAATATGATACATCTCCTGATGTAATTCTCACTGTGATACATCTGCTGATGTAATTCTCACTGTGATACATCTGCTGGTGTAATTCTCACTATGATACATCTGCTGGTGTAATCCTCACTGTGATACATCTGCTGGTGTAATTCTCACTGTGATACATCTCCTGATGTAATTCTCACTGTGATACATCTGCTGGAGTAATTCTCACGTTAATACATTTTTTAGAGTATTTCTCACAGTGATACACCTGCTGCTGGTCTAATTCCCTCTGTAATACATCTGCTGGTGTAATTCTCACTGTGATACATCTGCTGATGTAATTCTCAATATGATACATCTCCTGATGTAATTCTCACTATGATACATCTGCTGATGTAATTCTCACTGTGATACATCTGCTGATGTAATTCTCTCTGTGATACATCTCCTTGTGTAATTCTCACTGTGATACATCTGCTGGTGTAATTCTCACTGTGATACATCTGCTGGTGTAATTCTCACTATGATACATCTGCTGGTGTAATTCTCACTGTGATACATCTGCTGGTGTAATTCTCACTGTTATACATCTCCTGATGTAATTCTCACTGTGATACATCTGCTGGAGTAATTCTCACGTTAATACATTTTTTAGAGTATTTCTCACAGTGATACACCTGCTGCTGGTCTAATTCCCTCTGTAATACATCTGCTAGTGTAAATCTCGCTGTGATACATCTGCTGGTGCTCTGAACCGAAAAATATATTCCCCCATGGATTAACATGTGTAAAGTGTAAATGTAAACACAAACAGTTAAAAACGTTAGTTGCATGCCCCCTACAAACAGAACGTCGCAATCGACCCCGGTTATTTTCTAGCAATTTTACGTTCAGTAATTTAGGAAAGGATATTGGACTAGGCTACTATTCTGGTAAAGTTAAATAGCAGACTTTGTTTTATCTCAACATCATAAAATTGTATGCACCAACAACAGACGAGACAGATAAGATCAACGATGACTGTTATAATGATTTTCAGAATACTTCAAGAAGTGCAAGTTTTCAGAATTAAATATGAAGGGTGACTTTAATGCTAAAGTTGGAAATCAACAAGACAGATGCTCAGTAGGCAAGTATGGACTATGGTAACAGAATTCTAGAGGTTACATGCTGGTACACTAGGCAAAATGGCACTATTTGATTATTGTAAACGCCTGGCCTAGAAATATAGGTTAATAAAGAAATTTTGGAAGTGGAGGAAAATTTTGAATATCTTGGGTCATTAAACAATGAAATAAAAATTAAAAGACGAATCTCTATTGCTCTTTAAAAAGTAAAACATCTGAATAAATTGTAGCGTGGGACAGACATAACTACAAAAAAGTTGATATTTAAGAGCACGCATCTTTACCATTGCAACATAGGCGGGTGGGATCTGGACACTTACTATACAAGCTGAACGACACATAAATTCCTTTGAATATAAATATTACAGACGGGTTATAACAATATCATAGCTACGAAAAATAACAAATGTTTCCATACGTCACGAATTGAATATTGAAGAAGGTTGGCTACTAAAGACGATAAAACAAAGCAAATTAAAATAGTTTGGTAACTTGAAATGTCATGAAAGTTTGGAGCGAAGAATAATTGAGGGATATATGCCCGGGAAGAGAGGAGGGGGAAGGCAAAAGAGAAGATGGGTGCAGGATGTGACAGATGATCTCCAGATGAGTGTATCGGTCGCGGGAAATCTTGCACACCGAGAAGTTTTCCGGAAGGTTGTTATGGGAGCGAAGTTCTACAAAGGACATGCTACTGAACGAATGAATGAATGAATGAATGAATGAATGAATGAAACACCTGGTATCAACAACACACAAAGAGATTATACAGATGGGGGAGTCCTGACAACAAGGTCAGAATTATGATTGATTACATCCTCATCTACAGAATTTTTCGATTAAATGCCTTAAAAGTCGCAAAAATTACACCAAGATTGAAAACACAGGGAAAGCAGAGAAGTAAATATCTGGATGGCTTCGTCACGACGCAAGGTCGAGATAAGAACACAGAGCTGATCCACGACACTGGTGATCGTGTGAGATGGTGAAATATGACCCCTAAGCTTATCGGCATGGTACATGATGATGAATCTGTCAGTGCTCTCTAAACGACCAACTCTCATACCATTGTGAAAACCAAATGCAAAATGATCTTCTTCCAAATTGTCTGCCGCTGACATCGAATCATGTTTCCCATGATTGTGAAATTCCGTTCATTATTCTTAAGTCACAGACGCCGTCAAGAAAAAAAAAACTCACAAATTAAAGGATTCGCTTACACGACATGTCCCAGATAAGAGAGAAAACGAAGAGATACTGCACGTAATACAAGCAGGAAGATAACAACTTAAAAGTGAAGGGAATGACAGTAACAGGCCAGTAAAAGCCAAGCCCAACCCTAAAGATCAAGCTAAACTCAGCAGACCATCTACAAAGACCAACAAGTCTAAAAGCAAGCCCGTGTCTCATTCATTCATTCAGTAGCATGTCCTGTTCAGAACCTCGCTCCTACAACAACCTACCGGAAAACCTCTCGATCACAAGTAAGATGTCCTGCGTCCGATACACCCATCTGGAGATCATCCACCACATCCTGCACCCATCTTCTCTTTAGCCTTCCTTTTCCTCTATTCCCAGGCATATACCCCTTCATTATTGTTCTCTCCAAACTTTAATGACGTTTCAAGTGACCAAAATATTTAAATTGTCTTTGTTTCAACGTGTTTATTAGCCAGCGCTTCAATATTTAGCTCTTGAAGTATGGATGCATTTTTTCTTTTTTTTACCCAAGATATTCTTAGAAGCCGTCTATAACATTTGCATTCAAAGGCATTTATGCGCTTTTTAGCTTGTTTAGTAAGTGTTCTGGTCTCACAGGCGTATGTTGCCTGTGTCTACCCTTACGAAAATCCCTGAGACGAATGGCAAGCTGATGGCGGAGATAGGGACGATTTTCCGAGAGATGGGAGAGAAAAAAAGGTATCACCTCAACTGACGAATCGTGCTAAAGGCTACGCTCGAAGCCGCATGGAACCGTCACTGATAGACTGAAAAGCACAATAGAAACCGCACCAACTGACGTCACAGTCATGCAATATACCGCTCTAGAAAACAGAATTTGAACAATGCAAAAGAAAAGAATATAGGACCGCAGAACCCATACCTCAGTGATAAGGCAGGTTGAACGAGCCCTTGCTTACCAGGAAAGATTCTGGAACCCATGTTATCCTGGGTCAGCTTAGGATTCTGGGATCATAAAAACAATCCACAACATAAGTGTAAAAGCCATGGCAGACGGTTCGTTTCCCTTCAATCTTGCCAGTTGTGAACCAAGTTCTCTACCCTCCTCCCCCATGTCCCCTTTTCCCCCCTGGATGCACAAACACAAACATTTGGTCCGTTACCTCCCGTCTGATGTTAACTTTTAACGACGCGAACGTTCCCTCGTGTTTGATGCCACATACTTTCTCACACTTCATCGAATTATTTGGCACGAAGAATGGTCAGCGATTAGTATACGAGTCTCTCAGGCGGAAGACCTCGGGTTGCATTCAGTAAGGCAACAAACTATGTTTGTTCCTCATTCATAATCATTATGTGTCATGTTGATCAGCGTGGGCGGTCATGCTTCGTCATCTTACACGATCACCAGAGCCTTGCATCAGCTCTGAGGTCTTGTCCCGACCATGGCGTGTAGCCAAGCCATCCAGGTATTAACTTTTCTGCCTTCCCATAGTTCGTTTCCCTTCAATCTTGCCAGTTGTGAACCAAGTTCTCTAGTTTATTTATTTTCATAAAGTGCCCAAAATATGTTCAGAGAAAAGAGAGAGGGAGAGTTGAATTGCATCACTAATTTTTACGCTACACAATGTATATGTACAATTTTTACTTTCTCCACTTCTTACAATTTTTGCGAGAATGCTCACGACAATCGTCAGTGTCTCAACTGTGTGTAAAGTGTGGGAGTTTATTCTTATTAGTTTCAGTGATCATATGAGGCATCATGTATGTGTCTAGATGTGAGGATGTGTGTATGTGGGTGTGTATGTCAGGGATGTGTGTGTGTGGGAGGTGGGGGGTTTGTGGGGAATGTATGTGTGATGGGGTTGTGTGTGGGGGATGTGTATAGGTTAATAGGTGATGTGTGGATGGGTGAAGGGATGTGTAGTCGGTGGGGGATGTATGTGTGTGTGTGAGGGATGTGTGTGGGGGATGTTTGGGAGGATGGTTGGAAGTTTGTGGGTGTTAGTGGGTTGGGGGGGGGGGGGGTGTGGGTAGAGAATGTGTATTTGGGTGGTTGAATGGGTGTGTCGGAGATTATGTGGGTTGAGGGATGGGTGTGTAATAGGTGTAGGGGATGAGTGTGGGGGGGGGGTGTCTGTGAATGGGATATGTCTGTGTGGGTGGGAGTGTGTGAATGTGGATGGGGTAAATGTAAGTGGGTGGAGGATGTATGTTTGGGTGGTCAGGATGTTTGTGTATCATGAGTAATATGCATTGTTTATGCTTACAAAATCCATTTGACATTGTTTTTTTCCCGCTATGTAAATGTAACATGCACATTTGATGAATGAAAGATGAGTGATTGAAAGGGTCTAATGTAAGACGGGCCTGTAGTAAGAGTTGTAATGTAAGTGTAATGTAATGTAAATGTAATGTAATTAAGTTCTAATGTAAGTGTGCCCAATTTGTTCCCCTTTTAAAATAAAGTTCGTTCGTTGGTTCGTTCGTTCACTATCTGCGTCTAATTTTTCAAATCAATTTACTGTTTTCATTTGCTTCTTGTAGGTCTTGTTCATATGTTTTTGTCTGTACATGACATTCTTTGTATTTTGGTGCGAACAATTGAAACAGTGGCCTGTCTTACTTCCACGACAGCTGTTGGGCTGTATCCCTGATACACCATCGTCCTGTTCAGAACTTTACTTTCATAACAGTCTGTAGATGGTTGTGTTTGTATATACGTCAATGTTGTTATGAGTTGCATATACGTCTATGTGGTTATGAGATGTATATGCGTCTATGTCGTTATGTGTTGTACTATGATCTTTAGGTTTTAGGCAACCCGGTGATGTGTGTGTTTTTTTGTTAGTGATTTCATTAAATTCATATGAGCATTAATTTGGTATTCCGGGTGTTGTGTTGGTTTTCAATTTCCTTGCAATTTGCCTCAAGCCATGTTTCTTTTACCTTTTTACATAGCTTCCCAATTTTCCTGTAAATCTCTTTATATCTTTCTTTGTTATTTTTGTTATTTCTTCTTATTTCCATGAGTTTTAAGATGTCTTCCGGCATCCATTTCTTGCGTCCTATTATCTTTATTTTTGGGATGGTTGTTTCTGCAGCTTGGTTGGCTGATTTCTTGAATATTTCCCATTGGTCGTTGAAATCTTGAAATAATATTTCCATAGCGGACAATGCATCAAATCTGTTCTTTACCTCTACTTTGAATTTATCTTTTATATCCTCACTCTTCAGTGCCCGTAGCTTAAATTTTGTGTTTCTTGTTGTATATTTGACTTTCTTTAATTTTATATGTATATTGCTTAAGATTAATCTATGGTCGCTGTGGCGGTCGCTGTAGCAGTCTGCGCTTGGTATAGTTTTTGCGACTCTTAAGGCATTTCGAAATCTTCTATTGATGAGAATGTAATTAATCTGATTTTTGATCTTATGATCAGCACTCCTCCATGTCCATAATATCCTTCGGTGCTGTTATACTAGGTGTTTCAAATAATCACATCATGCTCATTAGCCCAATGTACAAGTCTGCAACCTCTTTCATTCTGTCCCCCGAGTCCATACTTGCCTACTATGCATCCGTCCTTTTGATTTCCAACTTTGGCATTCCAGTCACCCATTATGATATTATAATATCTTACCACTAATCGCTAACATCTGTCATTGTCATTTACTGCCTATAATACCTTGCGGTGTAGAACAGGGGGGTCTTGAGCTTGTGGAATTAAGGCCGCTTGGCTAGTCCAGTCGCCACGAACTGTGCAGATTAGAGTTTCCTATTTGCCCCGGTCAGAAAAAAAAAACTCCACTCTTTACCGAGGATTCGAACCCGGTTCTCCCGA
The DNA here is from genome assembly GCA_963921405.1 of Cepaea hortensis. Taxonomy (NCBI): domain Eukaryota; kingdom Metazoa; phylum Mollusca; class Gastropoda; order Stylommatophora; family Helicidae; genus Cepaea; species Cepaea hortensis. The sequence continues at coordinate 89,848,728 of OY992883.1, read as the reverse complement.
AGGAGAGCCCGGTGTTCTAGTCACTCGGTCAGCCGCTCCACGTTAACATTTGTATGTGTGAATATTGTTAATGGGACAAGTTGCCAGAAGAGCATGGCGATAGGTGCTTGAGACTTCCACCGTATCATTCTTATTTAAACTCTACCAAACTTGTGTAGGCTAAAATTAAAGGACAGGTGGCAGCTGACAATACTACATTAAAATTGTCTGAATAACCCAGTCTGCGCTGTTAACTATTGATAAAAGTTACTGGGAAAAAGGTGAGGACCATGTGTTGAAAGAGGAAGATGACTATTGGAGGAAAGATGGACTGAATTTTATGCAACCGAGAGCAGCCATCTGGAATCGTCTGACACAGATTAAGGTCCGGGCATATCCCAGACATTAACACACATGCACACCTACTGGAATATTTTGCACCAGCTATTCTGAAAACTTGCAGGCCCTACACAATACAGCATCGGCAGAAAACATGCAACTTGTCAATGGCTACAGTTCGTATCCCATACCGATAAATTTTAAATTCTGTAAGTCCTCAACGTTGATAAACAACCGGCATTTAAAATACACTGCACGCATTGAATACCAAAAGAAGAGTAGTAATGCAGTGGAAACTGACATACTGTGACATAACAAGAAACGTGAGAATAAACACGTTGTGAAATGAGGGGATAACACACGAACATCAATCTTTAAACTTTAATTAAAAAAAGGATCAACATCTTGGCTATTAAGAAGGAATCCCACAACAGAGACATTCACAACCATAAACGACGTGCAAAACAGGTAATCCTGATACTCCTCTGAACAGGACACAGCAAAGAAGACAATCTTTCACGAAGATTCAAAGCGGGTCTGTCACCCATGTGTACGTGTGAACAAACTACACAGACAGCTGAAAAGATCCTTAAAAATGGACACATGATGACTAAATTGCGGTATCATTTCTGGTCACTCCATACGCACATTAACGCACAGCTATTTGGAAGCTTTCACGAATTCAATATAAAAAGCTAAATGCATCCTAGTACCATAAATACTTGTGTACACATTATTAATCAGCAGCTGAAAAAACAAGAAGGAAATGAACAATATGGTAAGAAATATATTCCTTCTACTTTCCTGTCAATTTACACATTATTTACCCGATGCCTCTGTAAATTCTCTGTCTTTACTAATATTACACATTGCATCCCTCTCGGGAGTCTTCGTGGTGAAGTGGTCAAGCCGTCTGACTCGGGCTCCGAAGGTTGTATGTTCGATTCCGGACCGCGTCCTTCATTTCACGAGCGCATTTTTTACGGAGACTCCCGAGGGTCGTCGCTGGAGCTACGGAGTTCGTTATTTGTGCGACGCTTTCCGCGCTGCGGAAAGAGACTGAGCCATATGGGATTTTTAAAAAAAAACCGGTGCAATGCAGTCGACCCTGTTGACTTTTAAGCTCCTTTTTTATTGCACCCACTCCCATACAAATCTGGCTACGCCTTGTATTTGTGTCGTTACCCGAAATGTGTCATGCTTTACTATAAGACTAGTTTGTTAGCGTGAATTCACTACATTTTCGCCAAAACATCAAAGAAATGTCGCCGCTTTCGATGATTTAAGTTGCTTTTGGACCTTCATAGACATATTCCTTGGGCAGGGGTAAATATAAGACGGCAGGAAAAATTTCATAACGATGCAACAGACAGTTTTCAAAATAATTGATCGTGAATGACGGCATTCATTTCTGGACAGACTATAGTAGCATGCCTCCTTGTGTACACATTATTATTAACTAACAGCTGAAGTAACAAGAAGGAAATGAAAAAAAAGGTAAGAAATATACTTTTTTTTCTATTTTCCTGTCCATTTCCTTTTCGATTTAGGTTCATACCAGAATGCGATCGGCGTTGCCAGTAGTGGGTTGTGCTCAATATTTAAATTTCAAATCCCGAAACAACCACATAATCTTTGGTTATTTTTTTTTTTTTTAATTTTAACGCATGCCTTTGTAAATTTGCTGTCTATACTAATATTACACATTGCACTCACTTCCACACGAATATGGATAAGCCTTGCGTTGTTAGTAAAATTGACGTGCACTATTTTAAAACAAGTTTGTTAGCGTGCATTCAATACATTTTCGCCAAAACATCAAATAAATTTCGCCGCTTTTCACGATTTCAGTTATCTTGTGACCTATTAAAAATATATTCATTAGATGGGACTAAATATAAGACAGCAGGAAACATTTAATAACGATGCTACAGATACTTAACCCTAAAAAAATTAACATGAATGAGGGCCGACATTTGTGAACGCACTATAAGTGGACTGGTACAGGCTTCTCGCAGATCAACTCCTAAGAAGTGTCTTGGAGGCATTATTATGGCTTCTAGACGCCCATTGGTTACAGGTGACGTTGAGATTCCCAGCCAAGGCTGGATGACATTTATTGGAGTCTAAAGTGTATATCTGTTAAGCTGGGGTCAACCTTTGCTCTGGCCTGTGGTGTTTTCTGCTATCTTTCTAGTGGGTTTGGGGGGTAAAAAATGTACTGTATGTATATTGCTTGTGAAAGATTAAGCAGGGTTATGTCTTGACTCACATCTAATCAGTCATATATATACTGCTATATTGCTATCCTTTATTTATACCGCTATATAGTTATGAGTTTGTATATGATGCTATATTGTTCTGATACCGACCTATAGTTATGTGTTTCTAAATACTACTGTATTGTTATGGTTTTCATACACCGCTATATTTTTATGAGTTTGTATATTTTGCTAAATTGATATGATTGTTAAACATGGCTATGCTGTGATAAGTTATATATATATCGCTACACAGTTATGCAGTTAAACTGTATTCGTTATATAGATTGTTATAGAGTAAAAGAGACTGAGAGGGAGAGATATACATAAAAACAGAATAAAATAGAGAGAGAAAGACACTGAGAGGGAGAAAAACAGATAAAAAAGAGAGAGAGAGAGAGAGAGAGAGAGAGAGAGAGAGAGAGAGAGAGAGAGAGAGAGAGAGAGAGAGAGAGAGAGAGAGAGCACTCTAAACTTTTGACCCGAAAGAAAAACGGAGTACAAAGTTAGAGAAACATCACTGATGTCCACAAATATAAAAGCTGGAACCAAAACACTAGCTTCTGCGTCATATTTTAACTAGATCAACGTTACTTAACATGCACGGCTAGTGACTTGTACGTGCCATACCGATCACAAGAGAAGATAGACAAGACTTGAACACGAAAGAAAACCGGCTCATAAAAAGTGTCGTGGAAAACTCAAATAATTTGGCCGTATCAAACATCATGGTGGCTTGGAGATATGTCACATTCTATCTTGACACATACTAGATCGAGTCGAAGACAAATTGTGAAATTCTCTTCAACATGGTAAACATCGGGCTCATAAACAGTATCTTGTCTTGGAAATTAAAATACTTTGGCCATATCAAACATCAAACAGTGTCTTAGCGGGAACACTCACACACTAGGCTAGGTGACCATTGCATCAGCTATAAAGCTCTTTGACCTTTACAAGTTTTAGTGATCGTCACACCCTAGAAACCTCTCACCACACACAGTGCCGGCGTTCTTTAAGCCAAGTAACAGCCCCTAGCGCCGTTTACATCACATTCTAATCTATCAACGTTTACGCCATATTTTAGCCTAGCATCATGTACGCCAAATACTAGTATAGGTGCTTATGGGTCAACAATAGCCTAACTACCTGCTAGCCTAACTACCTATACGGCAAATACTAGCCTAACGACTACGGGTCAAGTACTAGCCTAACTACCTATGGGCCAAATACTAGCTTAATGACCTACAGATCAAATACTGGCCTAAATACCTATGGGCCAAATATTGGCCAAACGACCTACAGATCAAATACTGGCCGCAGGTTAGCATGGTTGAATGGATAGAAACTCGTGTTCTTAAACATCCGTTGTGCTGATGCCGAGATAAACGGTTCAAGCCCTACACAGGACAACTGGACTAAGATGATGACCTGTCGTCCTTGACTTGGGGTCGTGAATTACAAGTACTTTTGAAGTCGGAGTGGGTTCCTCTGAGGTTCCCTCCTCGGCAAGGGACACTGTACATATGGAAAGCTAATCCACACAGGCAAAATTCAGCCCATTACAACTATGTATATTGTGTATGGACTACGCTTGAGTTCAAAGCACGGGGGCGCAAAACAATACTGAACTAACTACCTATCGGTAAATTACTAGAATGTCTATGGGTTAAATATTAGTCTACCTACCTAAAGGTCAAATACTAGCCTAATTACCAATGGATGAAATACTAGTCTACCTATAGATCAAATACTAGCGAAACTACCCATGGGTCACATACTACATATGAGTTACATAGAAACTAACCAATTATGCTTCAAGTACTAGCCTAACTCCCCTCGAGTCAAATACTAGCCTAACTCCCCGTGAGTCAATTACTAGCCTAACTCCCCGTGAGTCAAATACTAGCCTAACTCCCCGTGAGTCAAATACTAGCCTAGCTCTCCATAGATCAAATACTAGCCTAACTCCCCGTGAGTCAAATACTAGCCTAACTCACCGTGAGTCAAATACTAGCCTAACTCCTCGTGAGTCAGATACTAGCCTAGCTCTCCATAGATCAAATACTAGCCTAACTCTCCATGAGACAAATACTATTTACTTGTATATTACATCTTATTTTGTATCCTACCAATAAATCACGAACGTCTATCTATAATTAGAATTATTATCAACTTGTCACAATCACTGAATATTATTTTTCACATAAAAATATGCCAATGTCCGCAAAACGACAGATAATAAATAGCATATTCACACCAACGCTATGCTACCACTGTCAGACTTGACATTATCTAAATTACACTTACTCAAAATCAAAACCTGCGAGATGAGAAGCTTTAGAAGAGATGCCAACTTAATTATCCGAGACCGAGCAAGAAATGATAATATCAGACAGTCAGTGGTATAATCATTGTGTGCCATTTATACTGAAAGACAAGAACGTTAGAATGCAACACCAACGGTTATCATCACTGGTGCTACCTCAAAGAAGATCTGATACGAGAGCAAGAGCACGCAGGAAAAGAAAATAGATTGACAACATCAAAGACATTCTCACAACAACAACAAAAACAAGACGACGAAGACGACAAAGATAACAAAACAATCTCACAAAAATATCTCACGAATTTACACTATCCAGTGGCACCCACGGGGGCTGGAAAGTCAACTATTCCTCCTCACGACGCTTGAAGGAAAAATTTGAAGATGATGATGATTATGACAACACAAACCTGACTTGATCCGAGTAATAAATCTACTACTATCATGTGTCATGCCGTCTCCCTCCACAGTTGTAATGATGTCTTCTGAATCATTGGAACAACCTCTCCGTGCATAAGAAGAAGGCAAACATGTATATGCCAAACGTCTGGAAAACATCGTTAAACACGTTTATAATTCGTTGTCTGAACTAACAATGATCACTATATATCCTAATTGAGAACTACACTGTTGAACAGGATATTATGTTAGTAACATCAATGTATCATTACGCAAGGGTGCAGTCACGTGTGAGGCAACCAGGACTGCAAGAGTTGTGAAGAAAAGGCAGAACAGAAAAACCACTTCAGGAAATCCTCCTCCAGAAACGTCAAGCATTCTTTGTCCACATTGTCAAAGAACATTTCGAGCCAAATAGGCCTTATCAGCCATCTTAGAACTCACGGCTCCATACTTTCAACCCCACTGGATGAAATGAATGGTCATCACCATTTTTGATGGACAAACACACAACATGTTTAGTAACACTAGACTTGATACTGAGAACACGTTATGCAATTATATGCACCATACACGCCTCTACAGACTTTTATCGAGTCAAACTATACACATGTTGTGGAGAAATGTTAATGTACGTAAATTTAAATAGGTTGGAACTGTGTAAATGCCGGTGAAGGCAATACAAAAAACATGAAGTGTAGGGTAACTTTACAAAGTACAGTTACAGAAAGCAGAGGGCATTGCAGCAAAAGCTCTCAACAGCCAACTACAACAAGAAAATACAACAACAAGAAAATTCAACAGCATAAAAATATAAATATTAAAGTGACTAAATTGCAACTTTCTGCAAAGGACATGTAACTAACTGTATGCTTGTAAAATCTTCTAATTTCTCCCCGAATACTTAATATATTAACGATTGTTTATGATGCTTTTAATCAATATTACACTACTTCGGTATCTACAGCCATGTGTCCCAGGCTGCCAATCCTCTCTACCGCTGAGAGAACCGTGTCTGCGTCTTGCATAACTGCATTCTATAGCATGTCCTTCTGAACAACAGCGTCTTAAAACAGACTTGCTGTGTCAATCAATGTTTTAAATCTGTTCATTTCTGTACTTTATTTTCCCATTTTATTCTAGCATCACTCTTAAATATAACCCGGATATTTTTATTTACAGTTGAGGGTTTTGTTTATTTTTAAACGCGACTCGTTTTTGTCTATAACGTCTTATTCTACTTCTGCTTTTGCGTTAGCTTCTTCGTTGTCTTCGTCTTCTTCGTCTTAATCGCCGTCTTCGTCTTCTTCGTCGTCTTCTTCATCTTTCTCTCCTCCTCCTCCTCCTCCTCCTCCTCCTCCTCCTTCTTCTTCTTCTTCTTCTTCTTCTTCTTCTTCTTCTTCTTCTTCTTCTTCTTCTTCTTCTTCTTCTTCTTCTTCTTCTTCTTCTTCTTCTTCTTCTTCTTCTTCTTATTCTTCATCATCATCATCTTCATCATCATCATCATCATCATCATCATCATCATCATCATCATCATCATCATCATCATCATCATCATCATCATCATCATCATCATCATCATCATCATCAACATCATCATCGTTCCTCTTTCGAAGGGATGGCGTCACTTCCAGTTATGCTCCCGTTATTAGAACAATCAACTTTCCAAGCTTGATGTAGTCAACAACATACCGGCCGCTATCACTTCCCAAGACATTTCCTGATGACCATTTAGGCTCTGCAGACCGGGTAAGTTGTGTAAACATTCTCTTCGGCGCCAATGAACCTATGATCATCGGGCCGGTAGGCGAATGAGGCAGCAACATGTATGCTGATTACGCTGCTGTTTATAGACCTTCGGCTTACAACCAAGTTTACTATGTCAATGCAGAGTTATGTTAGTTAGTCAGTCAGTCAGTCAGTCAGTCAGTTAGGCAGTTAGTTAGTTAGTTAGCTAGCTAGCTATCTAGCTAGCTAATTAGTTAGTTAGTTAGTTAGTCAGTCAGTCAGTCAGTCAGTCAGTCAGTTAGTTAGTCAGTTAGTTAGTTAGTTAGTTAGTTAGTTAGTTAGTTAGTTAGTTAGTTAGTTAGTTAGTCGCGGTTCCAGCTTCACAGCAATGGGTCGTCCCCATTATGCTCAGTTCCTATGCCATTGAATAACACACAAAATGTTCCTCACTGCCCTCTGTGAAAAGTGGAATAGACAGAATTTTTGACAAGCCAACAGCCTACGCAGGTATACTGTGCGTAATGCCACCGTCAGAATACAGCACAATAGTCCTCCACGGAAAATACATTTCATGGTCGATGGAATCGGCAGTCACTAGAAAACCAGCAGCCACACATTACTGCATTAAAAGTCGAGAGGATCGACTTCATTGCCCCATGATTTATCTCATATAGTTCGGTCCTTTTCGGCAGGGTGGCCTGCTGAAAGCATCGAACAAAGCACAAACACCGTAGCTCCAGCGACGACTCCCAGGAGTCTCCGAAAAAATTGCACACGTGAACCGAAAAGGCAATCTAGTCAAGTCCAATCGACAGGCCCGCGGCCATCGTTCCGAACATGCAGTTCTTCTTCTTCTTCTTCGTTCATCCGGAGTTTTTTTTTTCCGGACGTGATTGCGTTGTGCCTGTTTACATCAGAGCTGCGTTCTTGCGCCGTTAGGCCGACACATCCGACTTCTGCGGGCATTTGTTGACCGGGTTAACCTTCCCGGGAGAACATGCAGTTCAAGCAACAACAACCGCAGACAGATGTAAAAACGTTCCAAACGAAATTCACAGCTCACAGTCTCGCACTATGCACTCAACTCAGTAGCATGGCGATGGAACAATACACTACCAGTCCAACATGAGGAAAATGCGACTGCAGACCATTAGTAGTGTAGATGTACAAAAGCCGCCCGTTTTGTGGCGCACATCGCTTTTGCGCCACAAAGGGCGATAACTCCGGTTTGTTTTTTTTAATTTCCACCTCAAAGGGCGATAACTCTCCGGATTTTTTAAAAAGTCAAGGGCGATAACTCGTTTTTTTTTTAATAGGCGTGTGTCCGAGTAGGTGTGGTCTAGTGACGTTAGGTATGTGTACAACATAAAAAATACAACATTCAAAATAACAAACGAGTCAAGTAAGGTATATGTTTTTATTAAATCATGTATAGACAATACAATGCATATTAAATAAATAGCGGCATAGTGGAAAAGTCTGGAAGGTAGTACCGGGGAGTTATACGTCGGCAAGTGTGTGAAAATCTCCGGCGGGTGTGACGGCGGTCGGTTCATAACAGACGTGGAGGGGTGCATACGGAAAAGTCATTAAGTAACGGGTTGTAAAAACGTGGGTGAGTGGTGTGTTAAAATATTTTGAACTGTTAGCGCATTGGTGGTGTACGAATAGACGGAATAGGTGAGGTGGGGATAGTAGTGGGTATGGGTTAGTGAAATTAGTTGATAAGGGTAGTTATTAGTGTTATGTAGGTGTTCATAGTACCTTATTCACTAGAATCACACGTGTTACAAATGAAACCTTGAAAGCTAAAGATCGTCAGTTGTAATGGATATGGTGTAAACCTCTGAAGTCGGAGTGGGCTCGCCTGAATGGCGAGGGACACCTTTAAAAGGGAAAGCAAGCCCACACGCAAAACTCAGTCCTTTACTACTTTAAACAGTGTGTAAGGACTACGCTCGAGTTTAAGCGAGCGAACAAAAAGAAGAAGAAAAGAAGAAGAAGATATGGTGTAGTGTCATTCGAGGGTAAGGGGTGGGTACCATGTATTAGTGGTCAAGTAGTGGTCAAGCAGTGGTCAAGTAGTGGTCAAGTGAGGCAAATTTTAGGGAAAAGTAGTTGTAATGATATGGTGATGATTAAAGAGTGGTAAATTAGTGGTCAACCAGTGGTCAAGTGGTGGTCAAGTCAGGAAATTTTAGGGGAAAAGTAGTTGTAATGATATGGTGATGATTAAAGGATGGTAAATTAGTGGTCAAGCAGGGGTCAAGCAGTGGTCATGTGGTGGTCAAGTGAGGACATGTTAGGGAAAATTGATCTTAGCGACATGGTGATGATTAAAGGGTGGTAAATTAGTGATCAGGTAGTTGTCAACCAATGGTCAAGCAGTGGTCAAGTAAGGAAATTTTAGGGGAAAAGTAGTTGTAATGATATGGTGATGATTAAAGGATGGTAAATTAGTGGTCAAGCAGTGGTCAAGTGAAGAAATTTTAGGGAAAATTGGTCGTAGCGACATGGTGATGATTAAAGGGTGGTAAATTAGTGGTCAAGTAGTGGTCAACCAATGGTCAAGTAGTGGTCAAGTGGTCGAGTGACCACTTAAATTGTAGACGACGATGTCCCTAAGATTATGGTAGTGGTTAAACTGATCGATGACGTGGTCAAGTAGTGGTCAACCATTGGTCAAGTGGTCGAGTGAACACTTAAAAGGTAGAGAAAAGTTTGTATATTGAAACGGTGATGGTAAAATGGTCGACGACGTGGTCAAGCAGTGGTAAAATAGTGCTCAACCAGTGGTCAAGCGCTCAAGTGAGAAAATTGTAGGGTATGGTACGTGTAGTGAAACAGAGATGGATAAATTAAGTAGTGATGTTGTCAAGTAGTGATCAAGTAGTGGGCAAGTACTGGTCAAATTGTCGAGTGACCACTTAAATTGTAAGGGAAAGTACGTGTAGTGAACCTGTGTTGGTTAAAGTGATCGATGACGTGCTCAAGTAGTGGCCAAGTAGTGGTAAATGGTCGAGTGACTACTTAAATTGTCGGTGAAAGTAGGTATAGTGACATGGTAATGATCAAGAGTTGGTCAAGTGGTGTTCAAGTACTGGTCAAGTAGTGGTCAAGAGTCAAGGGGTGGTCAAGCGACCCCTTAAGTTGTAGGGGGAGTTACTGTAGTGACAGTAGGGGTTAAAGTGATCGATGACATGATCAAGACGTTATGCTGGCTGCTAAGTTCAGAAAGTAGTGTCCTTAGTATTGGTAATTTCCTTGACAGGAGCGTCTCGAGCACTGATTTTGTATTGATCAATAGCACCTAGTGGTACAGTCGACACACATGGACAATAGTTACATCCGGTCAAAGATGGCGTCGCACCCTATCACACAGGGGTACTTGCTACAACCAAACTACGTCTCATTCACTAAAACGGGTCAAATATGGCGTCACATCCGGTCACATGGGTAATGGGACAGCTGAGATACGTGGTTAAGAGGGAAACTATAGAAAAAGGGTGTCCTATCGGTTGTCGAGTCAGGGAACCTAACGTATGATGATCACTGTGTATAGGAGTGAATACACTGCATCATCAACACTGCATCCGAAGGGTAAAATGGTCACCCCCTTCTCTCTCTCTTTTTTCTATAACCGTGTAGTCCTAGTGTTATCCGGTTACACCAAAGGACACCCGGGCATCAACACAACAAACTGCCCCGATTCAACCTTAGGCAATGCACGTAACATGACAGGTCACATGTTCGCCGTCATAACCAGCGACGTTATCACTTATCAAATTAGACATCCACACTTTCATTTCCTTTCTATGGGGCCATAGTGTCTTTACATCTTTCTCCAGAAAGCCATTTCCAAGACCAATTTATGTTTTTTCAGTGTACCTGCTCAGTTCCACACTTTACAACCAGACAAAAGTACACCTTCTATGTACAACTTCAACCATCAAATAAGAAAATATGTTAGACAAAATATTAAAATTATTGATCAAGTAAAGAAATAACTCCTCCAAATTTATGAAAAGTACGAAACCTTGGTACCCAAATGCGACAAATATAGGTCAAATACTGAAATACTTCGTCCAAACTTATGAAAGGTAGAAAATTGTCTTAACCAAATGGGGTAAATATTGCTCAAACTAAGAAACATGTCGACCGAAGTAGGAAATTACGTGAACCAAAGTAATAAAATTGTTGGCCAAATATGAAAAAGTATCGGTCAAACTTATAGATGTCTCGTTTAAACTTATAACATGTATGAAAATTTGTTAGGTAAAGGTGAAAAATATTGGTTCGAATCGCAAAAGTGACTTATGAGAGTATGGAGCCGGTCGATCAGAAAGTCGTGGCGTGCTAATGAGCGTAATCTAGCCTAGGAATCAACACACAGCTGAAAGATGCTGGTGTTGACCGCAATATCCTGAAACAGGATGGAAACGCGGAAAAAAAAACACGACCACTTGATCACTACTTGACCATTGGTTGACCACAACTTGACCACTAATTTACCACGCTTTAATCATCACCATGTCGCTACGACCAATTTTCCCTAAAATTTCTTCACTTGACCACTGCTTGACCACTAATTTACCATCCTTTAATCATCACCATATCATTACAACTACTTTTCCCCTAAAATTTCCTTACTTGACCACTGCTTGACCATTGGTTGACAACTACTTGATCACTAATTTACCACCCTTTAATCATCACCATGTCGCTAAGATCAATTTTCCCTAACATGTCCTCACTTGACCACCACATGACCACTGCTTGACCCCTGCTTGACCACTAATTTACCATCCTTTAATCATCACCATATCATTACAACTACTTTTCCCCTAAAATTTCCTGACTTGACCACCACTTGACCACTGGTTGACCACTAATTTACCACTCTTTAATCATCACCATATCATTACAACTACTTTTCCCTAAAATTTGCCTCACTTGACCACTACTTGACCACTGCTTGACCACTACTTGACCACTAATACATGGTACCCACCCCTTACCCTCGAATGACACTACACCATATCTTCTTCTTCTTTTCTTCTTCTTTTTGTTCGCTCGCTTAAACTCGAGCGTAGTCCTTACACACTGTTTAAAGTAGTAAAGGACTGAGTTTTGCGTGTGGGCTTGCTTTCCCTTTTAAAGGTGTCCCTCGCCATTCAGGCGAGCCCACTCCGACTTCAGAGGTTTACACCATATCCATTACAACTGACGATCTTTAGCTTTCAAGGTTTCATTTGTAACACGTGTGATGCTAGTGAATAAGGTACTATGAAAACCTACATAACACTAATAACCACCCTTATCAACTAATTTCACTAACCCATACCTACTACTATCCCCACCTCACCTATTCCGTCTATTCGTACACCACCAATGCGCTAACAGTTCAAAATATTTTAACACACCACTGACCCACGTTTTTACAACCCGTTACTTAATGACTTTTCCGTATGCACCCCTCCACGTCTGTTATGAACCGACCGCCGTCACACCCGCCGGAGATTTTCCCACACTTGCCGACGTATAACTCCCCGGTACTACCTTCCAGACTTTTCCACTATGCCGCTACTTATTTAATATGCATTGTATTGTCTATACATGATTTAATAAAAACATATACCTTACTTGACTCGTTTGTTATTTTGAATGTTGTATTTTTTATGTTGTACACATACCTAACGTCACTAGACCACACCTACTCGGACACACGCCTATTTAAAAAAAAAAACGAGTTATCGCCTTTGAGTTTTTAAAAAATCCGGAGAGTTATCGCCCTTTGAGGTGGAAATTAAAAAAAACAAACCGGAGTTATCGCCCTTTGTGGCGCAAAAGCGATGTGCGCCACAAAACGGGCGGCTTTTGTACATCTACACTACTACCATTGCCAGAAGTAACAATACTCCAGAGGCTTAACGGTTCGAATGCCTATCCGCCATGTTGGGGACCGGAATTCCATTGCAGGGAATACAAGTAACTCCGCGCTGGTGTTCACATTCCTCTCCCCTACACCACATTGTATGTCCATTATCTGACTAAGATGACACTCTACAGCACATACTTCCTACCAGCTCTATGCTGCCAATGCCAAACCTGGAACATGACAGATAAAGAGAAAAGAAAAATCACAACAGAAATGAGATTCCTGAGAAGAATAAGCATTGTATCAGGAAGAGCGAAAATCAGACATAAAGAAAGAACTAAGATATGTGTGTGTGTGGTGTGGTGTGTGTGTGTGTGTGTGTGTGTGTGTGTGTGGTGTGTGTGTGTGTGTGTGGGGGGGGGGTATAGAAGCGCTAAATTTTAGTAGAAGGCAGCGAGTTAAATGGTTTGGCCATGTAACTATAGTCTGTCCAAAAATGAATGCCGTCATTCACGATCAATTATTTTGAAAACTGGCTGTTGCATCGTTATGAAATTTTTCCCGTCGTCTTATATGTACTCCCACCCAAGGAATATGTCTTTGATAGGTTCAAAAGCAACTTATATCATTTCTTTGATGTTTTGGTGAAAAACTAGGGATTTCTCGCTAACAAACTTGTTTTACAGTAATGAATGACCCGCCAATTCAGATGATGACACAAGGCGTATCCGGATTCGTATGGGAGTGAGTGCAATGTCTACTCTGCTGAGACGAAACATGATTACCTGTTTTGCACGAAGAATATAGCTGTGAATGTCTCTGTAGTGGGCTTCCTTCATAACGGTCAAGATGTTGGTCCTCTTTTCCTTCAAGTTTATAGATTTATTCGTATGTTCGTGTGTTGTCCCCTCATTTGACAACGTGTTTCTTCTTACATTTCTTGTTATGCCACAATATTTCATTTCCCACTGTCACAGGATAAATTAACTTGTCAGTCGATCGATGACAACCAGGCCCGACATTATTTTGCTAACACAATTGACTCTTTGATGGTGAACTAACTGAGGAAAATACGTCGGTATAATTTTCTGCACCTGGTCGACAGTGTGTATGAGATCAAAGGGAGTCACGTCGAGTTGTCTACACACAGTCGACAGAGTGATGACAGGATGTTGTTCGAGAGGTGTGTATTGGCTACATTTGTCTACAAAACGGGAGTTGGCCGTTGAAAGTAATGGACAGATGTCTGCTAGAGGTCAGAAGGATTCTGTAATGGGAGAAAGGTCTCTGGCTCACAGACAACCCGGATATTTGTTGGATGAGACAAAGAACTCCCCAGAGGAAAAGGAAACTTGACAGCTAATTGACTCTGGTTAGTCTGGAAACAGGAGGACAAAGCCAGATTCTGGACTGATTGGCGTCTGGACTTTCTGGTGACTCACTCAAGCACCCATATAAAACCCAATGCAGTAAACAGGTAGAGGGAGTCGAGGAAAACATTCTGTAGTGTTAGGATTGGGGATAATTCCGAGTTGTGTTATATTAGAGGGACTAGCCTATCTTAGTAGTGATAGTTATCCGCGGACATAGATCCAATCGGATTGCCTAGTTTCTCGAGTAACAACAGGAATAGACATATGGTAGGCAATTAATAATATCTAACTTAAGAGTATGATTAGGAATAGAGTACATTACTGTGCGGTGATATAATGTATTATGATTAGTGATAGAATGTTCTATAAGTGCGGTGCTAGGAAGTATCATAGGAGCGTCGGCACTAGTATTCTATTGTGTGGCTTCAAGTAGCTTGTGTTATATATCATTTTACTCGGGAAGTTGAGGACAATGTAGTGGAATAATAATTAGAGAGATTAAGGATGGTTGAGAGGGAGGAAGGGAATGTGTAATGGTAGGATCTTCCAGTAGGGCATCTGCTGGGTTTCTACCCGTTCCTTTAGTCTTTCCTGGTGTTGCCATGTCTCAGATCATATGATTGAGTTATTTGGCCGTATGACAGAGATCGGATCTCTGTTATAGATCTGAGTGCTGTTATTGGCCTACACTTGCCTAATTCTGGCCAGGACTGAGTTGCCCTCACCATGATGTTATCTGCTCTATAGGTTCCATGTACAGTTCCCCTTGAGTGTTCCACTTGAGTGGGCGATGATTTACTACGAAGAAGCAGGTTCAAAGTTTTATACAAGGAGGGCTCAGCATCTGAAGACAGAGGTTGCTGAGAGGCCGCTACATAGGGCTTATACCCAAGTTGGTTTGCGGGAACCTGGCTTCTGCTGAGCAGGACATGTTGACGAGATTGAGGTCAGAACATTGCATAATTTATACTGATACCCAGAACAGTTAGATTGTGGTGTTAATATGAGGAATCTTTAGAACCAGTGACTCTAGATCCATTAAGATTTCTCCACTAACAGTGACAATAGGATTAGAATTTCCTGATTAACAATCCGTTAAATAACCGAGGAAGTTCATAGTGTGAATCAGACTCTAATTAGACAGTGTTTGTCAGGGGTGTCCAAGCCTCCTGGTGGTTCCAGAGACAACGGAGGAAGTCTTCACGTGACCGGAGGAGCATCACCTGGGTGAGGCTACTTGTATGGGATACATGGTGCTGGTGTGTCTTCAGCACAGGGATGAGAATGAATATCCTCTTGAACACTGATCTGAGTCTATAGACGATTTAGAATACCCGTCACACATTCTACACCTTATACACACACACACTTCTCCTACATATACTCTTTGCTTTAATAAATTTCTTGTTTTTATTTGTTGAAGCGAGAGTTGTCAAGTATGTTATGTTGGGGAAGAATGAGAGGGGGCATGATCCAGGGGTGAGTAAGAGTGAGAGGAAGGTGTCTTCAGATTGAGGGAGTGTGTGGACGGAGTCTGCTGGATTTCTCCAGAATAGAGATATTGAATTAAAAATAATGTGGGTGTTGATTCTCTTCACTCCAGGGACGACACTAAAGTGGTAAAGAAGAACAAGTAACTAATACGACATTCATTCTTTACACACACACGACACCCACCACAATATTACTCTTCGGTTGGTATTCAATGCGTCTAGAGCTTTTTTTTTTCTATACCAATTGTTTGTCACCGTTGAGGGCTTACTGAATTGAAAAGTCATCACTGTGGAATACAAACTGTTGCTATTGACAAGTTGTATTGTTTGTTTCGATGCTGTCATGTTAAGGGCTTGCAATACTTCTTCTGAATAGTTGGAAAAAAAATATCCAAGTAGGTGT
Organism: Cepaea hortensis; assembly: GCA_963921405.1. Lineage (NCBI taxonomy): Eukaryota > Metazoa > Mollusca > Gastropoda > Stylommatophora > Helicidae > Cepaea > Cepaea hortensis. Next base: position 89,832,549 of record OY992883.1, on the reverse strand, counting down.
GCATGTGGATTAATGTCTGCGATCTGCCCAGACCTTAATCTGTGTCGCACGATTCCAGTAGGTTGATGACTGCTCTAGGTTGCATAAAATTCAATCCATCCGTTCTCCAATAGTCATTCGCCTCTTTCAACACATGGTCCTCACATTTTTTCCACTAACCTTGATCAATATTTAATAACGCGAAATGGGTTAGTATCTTTTCTTCAGACAATTTGAATATATTATTTTCAGCTGCCACCTGTCTTTTAATTTTAGCCCACACGAGTTCTATAGGGTTAAAATGAGAATGGTACGGCGGAAGTCTCAAGCACCCATGACGATGTTTTCTATCAACGTGCCGATTTGATATTTCTTGCTTTTTGGCGTCTGTTTCACAAGGGACAACAATTCTATCTAGAAATAAGTTTCTGGAAATTGTATTTTTCCATTCGGATCCATATCTTTATTGCCCCCTTTGTGCTCGAAGCTCTAGGTATAATTTTGTCTTCTTGGGCAACAACATTGATATCATGCATTGTCCATAATTGGACACGACGGTATATCTAGGGATGGAAGCACTGTATTCTCGAGTAAATCTCTAAATACATTACCATTCATCTTATTATGATAACCCCTATTGTCTGTATGCTTTGATACGAACACGAGTCCAGCATTCTGTAGTAAGCCATTATGCGTATTGCCAGCATGGGCCATGACCAAATGCTGTTCTAAACTACTGAGCACATATCGCTTTATCTTTCCATCCACTGATTGCCATTTCTTATCACTTGTGTGGTGCTCATTGATACACGTTTCATCCAAATACACTATGCCATAATTTTCTTTGCGCATTTCCCTTATTTCACGTAGACATCTGCTCCTCGTGGCTCCTAAATGCGGTTTCTCGCAAAGGATATTTCTACCTCCCTTGTACTTTCTAAAAGTGAAGCCTAATGTCCTTATAATTTTCCACAAAGTTGATTTGGATAGTTCTATTTTATTGTTGAGAAACCAAACCCCAAGTTTTCTTACAGTCACTGTTTCTTTATCATCGAGCATTTTTATAATAGCTCGCCTTATGACATCATTTTCAAAGCTATCTACAATAGCCTTTCTACCTTCCGTTTGGTTATTGCGTGGTTGTTTAATTCCAGATTATTGCACCCATCGACGAAATGACCGTTTGCTCAAACCCAATGCACTGTTCTTTTTTCGGAATTTGTAATAGTATTAATAGTACGAATAGTAATAGTATAATAGTCTCATCTCATCTCATCTCATCGTGTTCCTCTTGTACCTTGCGGTGTCGAGGTGAAGTATAAACTTCGTGAGAGTGCCCGGTTATGGGCTTCGTATATCGACATTCCCATGGATTCTGTTATTCCCTCCGTCCAACGTTTACGTGGTCGGCCTCTTCCTCTGTTTCCATCTGGTCTGTACATCATTGCTTGTTGTGGCATGCTGTTGGCTGGTAGCCTACTTGCATGGCCAAACCATTTGACTTGCTGCTTTCTAATAAAATCTAGAGCAGCTTTAACCCCCACTTTAGTCCTGATTTCTTCATTTCTGATCTTATCTCTTCTTGATACGTTGAGTATTCTTCTCAGGAACCTCATTTCTGTTGTTGTGATTTTTCTTTTCTCTTTTTCTGTCATTGTCCAGGTTTGGCATTGGTAGCACAGAGTTGGTAGGAAGATTGTGTTGTAAAGTGCTTTCTTAGTAGTTATTGATACATGTTTGTTCTTTAGCATTGGTGCCATTTGTCCAACGAGTTGATTTGCCTTATTGCACCTATTTTCGATCTCGTCTTCTGATCTGCCATTTGATGATATTATACTTCCTAAGTACTTGAAGCTCTTTACTTGTTTCAAGGGATGTTCGTTTAGGTGAATTGTTGCTGTTTGTTCTTCTTTAGTTATAGTCATTACCTCTGTTTTGCTTGTGCTAATTTTCATGTTATGTTCCCTACACATTTCGTTTAGACTATTCATGTGGTCTTGTAATTCAGCTTCTGATTTTGCTATTAGTGCTTGGTCGTCCGCAAACAGGAGTTCTCTAATGGTTAGATTTGCAGATGGTTCTTCTTCTGTGTTCTCATCATGCGGTATTCTTGCTGT
>OY992883.1:89797953-89822953 GCA_963921405.1 Cepaea hortensis | reverse complement strand
AATTTCAGAAGGGCAAGAAGTACAGAAATGTAAAGTATGGAGGGTAACACAATATCAAATAATCGGTTCTTATATTAACACGATCTTGAAATAATCTTTAATTTCCCCCCCCCCCTCCCCGCCATGCCTCCCCACTCCTGGAAACCAATCGGTTAAGAACCACTGTTCAAAACAATCATCAATAAATCGAGTAGCAACATCATAAATACCAGCTAACATCAAACGCCTCACCAAAGAGAAGCGGTTCCAGCAAAATAATTAAATGTTTGATCAAATACGACAGGCAAATTGTTAAGTTGATAATTGTGTATGGCCCGCGAAAGGTGTTCTAAATATTCAAATGGCCAAGGGCTTCACCCCTGCTATAAAAGGATAATTAAATGTGTCAATAGGGAAGCTACACCCATTTTCCCAAAACGATCATTGTTTAGTGATCGCTGCAAACCACGTATGAACAAATAGACATGAAAGTACGTGGCAACAGTAAATTATTGTGAAGCGCCGCAAAGCGACGAACAATAAAATTGACTACTTTCACTGTTTATCTTACCTCTGTCTCACAACTATTATTTAGAATAACTGTAGAACTTTACTTCACAATAGTTCTGTCACTTCAGATTTTAGATGGCACGAATGTGTTAAGACATTTTGTTTTACTCTAAAGTACATGTACGGGATTGTTTAATCGATCATCTACATTGTTGCGTAAAGGTACTCTATAAGTTTGTTTTGTCTGAGTATTACTTTCTCATGTGTTTAGCCTGTCCTATTTCACTTTCTTGGTGAAAAGGTATCCAGTCACATAACATTGTAATCTCTGTGCGATGTAGTTGCTTCTTGTACGGCTGTATGATGTTCTTATTTCTTTCATTCCTGTGTGATGTAGTTGTTTCTCGGATGGTTGTTTGGTGTTCTTGTTTCTAGCATTCCTAAGTGATATAGTTGTTGTTTCTTGTATGGCTTTCTGATGTAGTTAAATTTTGTTTGTCTGTGTTACGTAATTGAATCATGAATGTCTGTGCGAAGTAATTGCAAGTTCTTGTATGTCTATGTGATGGAGTTTTTCTTATATATGTATGTGATGTATTTATTTCTTGTCTGGCCGTACAATGTAATTTTATATTATATGCCTGTGTGATGTTTTATTTTAATGTCTGTGTGATGCAGTTGTTATGTGTATGTCTGTGAGATTAGGTGCATCTTACATGTCTTTGTGATGTAGATGTTTCTTGTCTGTCTGTGTGATGTAGATACTTCTTGTCTGTCTGTGAGGTGTAGTTGTTTCTTTTCTGCTTGTATATTGTAGTTGTCACTTGTATGGCTATTTCATATAATTGTTTCTTGATATCTGTTTATATTCTGGTAGAGACATCGGAGGCCAGAGCGGAGTGGCATTTTGTTTAGATAGAACAACTGCAAAAGCTTTAATGGGATATAACCCATTTAGTGATAGAATCCTCACTATGAGACTAAAAGGCCGTCCAAAAACACAACTCTCATACAGATGTATGCACCTACTTCAACAGCAGAGGAGGATGAAATTGAAGATTCTTACAGCAAATTGCAAGACACATTAAATAAGAATGGTCATAATGATATAACAATAATAATGGGAGATTTAAATGCAAAAGTAGGTGACAAAAAAGAGCTGAAATGAGAGACGCGTTTTAGGAAATTTGGATAGGGAAATAGAAATGATGCAAGTGACAAATTAATTGAATTTTGCACAGAAAATGAGTTAACGATAACCAACACACATTTTAAACAACATCCAAGAAGACTCTTCACATGGGAGTCCCTGGACAGTATTAACAAAACTCAAATAGATTATATTTTAATACAAAGAAGATGGAGATCAAGCATAACATCTGCAAACACCCTACAAAATGCAAACTGTGATACAGACCATCAGTTATTAGCAGCAGATTTGAAATTAAAACTCAAAAGGCTTACCCGAGCACCAAGACCACTTCGTTTTAATATCACAAAAATACCATATGCATACAACGTAGAAATGATATATCGTTTGGGGGTCTTGATTTCTATAAAAGAGGAAATGACACCTGACGAACTGGCAGTACACACTAGAGCAGTGGTTCTCAACCGGTGGGGAATTCCCCCCACCCCCCAGGGGGGAAATTCAGGGTTTCCAGGGGGGGGGGGGAGAATGAAGACCATTTCAAGATCGTGTTAATACAAGAACCGATTACTTGACATAGTTTTTCCCTTCATACTTTACAGTTATGTATGTCTCGTCTTCTAAACCTCATTTTATAAAGTCAGTAGACCCACAAATCATGTTTTATGTGGATGTCTAGACTTGTTTTAGTATATGCTATTACATTTACCTTCCATTTTTACGTATACTGTTTAGGGGTGGGGGGATTTTTTGATAGGAAATATGAAAGGAGGGGGGGGGGGAATGACGTTCTGAAAATACGGTGAAGGGGGAACGGGCCAAATTTTTTATAGGAAGGGGGGAATGGCGTTCTTAAAATATGGTGAAGGGGGTAATGGGCCAAAAAAAGGTTGAGAACCACTGCAAAGATATCTTAATAATTGCAGCTAAAGATTTAATTCCGACCAGGACTAAGCAACATAGGCCACGGATTACACCATGCACGTTAGAGAGTTAATAATACAACGAAAGGAACTGAAAACGAAAGGAGAAACCGATAACAGTAGATGAAGTATACATCTTTAACACGAGAAATAAGAAAGAACACAAAAAAGGACAAACACCAATATACACAACATTGATGTACCAGAATAGAGCAGTATCATAAGACTGGAAGAGATTAAGAAATGCTCAAAGAAATGAAGTTATTGACAAGAAATGTTCAACATCAATTAAATGTTATCTGTGACAAGTTGGGAAATACCTTAACAGAATCTATACAAATTCTAGAAAGATGGCAAGAATACTGCATTTGAATGTATGGTATGAATGACTCTGAAGATATGAATGATATACATGAACCAATGACAGCAGAGACAGAACCTGAACCCTCATTAGATGAAATTGTATGGGCAATAAAGAACCTGAAGTACCAGCATGTGATGAGATAGCAGCTGAACTAATTAAAGCGGGAGGCGAAGAAAGCATACAAATCTATAACGCATTATGTAAAAAGATATGGGAATATGGTATATGTCCAAAAGATTGGAAGAGAATTATCTTCATTTCAATACCAAAAAAGGGCATCCTGAAATTATGCACCAACTATAGAACTGTTGCCCTGATCAGTCATGCAAGTAAAATTTTACTAAATCAATCAATCATGTGCCATGCCGGAAAGCGTGGGCGGTCATGACTAAATATCATATTGGAAAGACTTCGTTGGAAAAAGAAAGAAAAGATTAACGTGGTTCAAGCTGGATTTAGACAAGGAAGAGGAACAAGAGATCACATACTCAACATGCGTTTAATAATAGAGAACTTCAGAGAATTTAATGTAAACCTATTCTCATGTTTTGTGGATTATTCAAAGGCATTTTACTGTGTACAACATCGGAATCTTTGGGAAATCATGAGGAACGTGGGCTTTCCATCACATGTAGTACAATCCATGAAAATACTCTACCTAGACCAACAAGCAGCGGATAGAATTAATGGCGAGACATCAGATTGGTTTGATATCAAGCAATGAGTCCGTCAGGGCTGTGCTTTTACCTTATTTGCTTAACCTTTATACCGAAAATATAATGAGAAATGTCAGAGATGATATAACTCTCTCTCTCTCTCTCTCTCATCATGTTCCTCTTGTACCTTGCGGTGTCGAGGTGAAGTATAAACTTCGTGAGAGTGCCCGGTTATGGGCTTCGTATATCGACATTCCCATGGATTCTGTTATTCCCTCCGTCCAGCGTTTACGTGGTCGGCCTCTTCCTCTGTTTCCATCTGGTCTGTACGTCATTGCCTGTTGTGGCATGCTGTTGACTGGTAGCCTACTTGCATGGCCAAACCATTTGACTTGCTGCTTTCTAATAAAATCTAGAGCAGCTTTAACCCCCACTTTAGTCCTGATTTCTTCATTTCTGATCTTATCTCTTCTTGATACGTTGAGTATTCTTCTCAGGAACCTCATTTCTGTTGTTGTGATTTTTCTTTTCTCTTTTTCTGTCATTGTCCAGGTTTGGCATTGGTAGCACAGAGTTGGTAGGAAGATTGTGTTGTAAAGTGCTTTCTTAGTAGTTATTGATACATGTTTGTTCTTTAGTATTGGTGCCATTTGTCCAATGAGTTGATTTGCCTTATTGCACCTATTTTCGATCTCGTCTTCTGATCTGCCATTTGATGATATTATACTTCCTAGGTACTTGAAGCTCTTTACTTGTTTCAAGGGATGTTCGTTTAGGTGAATTGTTGCTGTTTGTTCTTCTTTAGTTATAGTCATTACCTCTGTTTTGCTTGTGCTAATTTTCATGTTATGTTCCCTACACATTTCGTTTAGACTATTCATGTGGTCTTGTAATTCAGCTTCTGATTTTGCTATTAGTGCTTGGTCGTCCGCAAACAGGAGTTCTCTAATGGTTAGATTTGCAGATGGTTCTTCTTCTGTGTTCTCGTCATGCGGTATTCTTGCTGTCTCTGCTTGGCTGGTTTCTTTACATATGTTGTCTATATATGTTATGAACAAGAGAGGGGACAGGACACAACCTTGTCGTACTCCAGATCTTATGGTGAAGGGTTCTGAGTGTCCTCCAGTTGCTCTCACTATGCATTCACTGTTGTCGTATAAACTTCTACATAGGTTTGTTAGATGTGTACTCACTCGATATTGTTTAAGGATTTCCCACAGCTTGTTTCTATCTACCCTATCAAATGCCTTTTCTTGGTCAACAAAGGCTAAGTAGAGTGTTTCATTGAATTCAATTGATTTTTCTATAAGTTGTCTAAGAGCAAAAATGGCGTCTGTGCATCCTTTGTTTTTCCTAAATCCAAGCTGCGTTTCGCTTAGCTGGGGTTCTAAAGTAGTTCGTAATCTTTTTTCAAGAATTTTGCAAAATATTTTCCCAGTATGACTCAACAGTGAAATGCCTCTGTATTGTGTGCAATCTCTTTTGCTGCCTTTGTTTTTCCAAATTGGGATAATTATGGCGTTTCCCCAGTCTCGTGGTGTCTGTTGTTCTACCCAAACATGGTTGAATAGTCTATGTAGCCAAGCTGTTCCTACTTCCCTTGCTGCTTTAATTAGTTCATTTGGTATTTCATCCTGTCCTGGTGATTTGTTCAATGGGGCTAATCTGATGGCTTCTATAATTTCTTCTTTTAGTATGTCTGGTTCTAGTTCCTCGGTGACATCTGTGTAGGTCTCTTGAATTCCTGTGACATGTGATGGGATGTTGAGAAGTTGTTCGAAATACTGCTTCCATCTTATTGGGATGATATAACAAGAGAGAAATATGATGCCCTAAATATCGTTGGTCATGAAATACCAGAGATTCGATATGCTGATGATACAGTATTACTATCCACATCACAGAATGGTATTTTTAAAAAAATTGTTGCATATCCTTTACAGGACATCGTTGTCAACATCAGCATCTTTCAGCTGATTGTTGATTTCTTGGCAAGATTACGCTCAGTAGTTTGCCATTTTTTTTCTGAGCGACCGGCTCACATACCCCGTAAGTTACCGACGCGGTTAGAAAGGCAACCGATTCTCGCCGTCGTCACGTTACTTACGAGAGTATACGGGATTACGGAGAAAGTCGCTAGCGCCTGAACCAGGGAGACCTGCACAGAATGGTATAGAAAACCTAATAACCTCAACCCAAACAAATAGTGAAAATCACAACATATCTTAACATAGCAAAAACAAAGATAATACATACAGATAAAATTACTATGGAGAAAGAAATATATGTTAATGAGGAAAAATTGGAGGTGGTGGACAATTTTGAATATCTTGGGTCATTGATTACCAACAATGGTGACACAATGAAAGAAATTAAACGACTACTATCAATTGCTCTTCAAAGACTAAAACAGCTGAATATATTATGGAGTGGGACAGATAGAACTACAAAAAACAGATTTTTAAGAGCATGCATTTTTCCCATTGCAACATACGCCTGTGAGACCTGGACACTTACTATACAAGCATAAAGTCGCTTATAAGTCGACAGGGTCGACTTCATTGCACCGGGTTTTATACCATATGAAAGAGATATGAAAGAGTGTCTACTAAACAAGCTCAACAACGCATGCATTTCTTTGAATATACATGTTATAGACGGGTTATAAGAATATCTTGGGTAAAGAAAATAACAAATGCATCCATACTTCAAGAGCTGAATATTGAAGAACGCTGGCTAATAAAGACAATAAAACACAGAAAATTGATATATTTTGGTCACTTGAAACGTTATGAGAGTTTGGAGAGAACAATAATGGAGGGAGATATGCCTAGGAAGAGAGGAAGAGGAAGGCCATAGAGAAGATGGGTGCAGGATGTGGCGGATAATCTCCAGGTGGGTGTATCGGACGCGGGACATCTTGCTTGTGATCGAGAAGTTTTCCGGAAAGTTGTTATGGGAGTGAGGTTCTGCAAAGGACGTGCTAGTGAATGAATGAATGAATGAATGAATGAATGAATGTGTGATGAATTTGTTACGCGAATGCCTGTTTCATATATTTGTTTCTTGTATGTATGTGTGATTTTATTGTGTGTGTGTGTGTGTGTGTGTGTGTGTGTGAGTTTGTGTGAGTGTGTGTGTGTGTGAGTTTGTGTTCGCTCGCTTTGAAGCTAAACGTAGTCTGTACACGTGGTACAGAGTGCATTTTTAATGACTGTGGGGTTTTTGAAAATATTGCCGTTCCATGTTTTGTATTTACGTTTCATGTTGCATGAACTCCACAGACGGTGAATACAAAACTTGGAACGGCAATATTTTCAAAAACCTCACAGTCATTAAAAATACACCCTATATTAGTTCTAGTATGCTGGGCTAATTTTTGAATGTGGATTAGCTTTCTTTATTACCAATGCCACTCGCCATCAGGCAAACCCACTCCGACTTCTGAAGTACTTTTAATTACCGTCCTCACGTCAAGGATGTGTGTGTGTGTGTGTGTGTGTGTGTGTGTGTGTGTGTGTGCGTGTGTGTGTGTGTGTGTGTGTGTGTGATATGTAGTTAATCCTTTAACGTCTCCATTTTCTCCTTCTAATTATTGTAATTAATTATAACTACATTACACCGACAAAACAAAACAAACAAAAAAAAAAAAAAAAAAACAAGAACAATAGCGTAAGGCGGTAACGTTTCAAGAAATAATGAATTGTTCTTCCATTGTTTCCTTCTACAGGTCACTGACTGTCCTGAAAAGCCACAAAAACGCAAGATGGCAACACACATTCTGGCTGACCTTTCTTTATCAATTTAGAAGGCAACAAAACATACATTTGCAACATTTGCCGGACATTACCCTTCAACAAAGCCAAAATCTCTTAACGCCTATTTTCTGTAAGCATTTCATTAATTTTTCACTTCTTTGTATGTACACGTATGTAGTACAATGGCTTCAGTTAGTGGCCGTCTTTTGTCATCTCATCATTATGGCTGTTTAATTATTTATATGTGTTCATATCGTAGTTGTTCTAGGCAATCTTTCCCCTACCTACTTCGTATGTACTATCTCAGAACAATATAATTAGACTCATATTCCACCTTGTCCATTTTTACTTTCTCAGAGCAATATCATTAGTCTCATACCCACATAGTTCATTTATTCTTTCTCAGAGCATTCTCATTAATCTCACCTCCTACTTATTTAATTGAAACCTTCTCAGAGCAACCTCATTATTCTCATCTCCCACACAGTTCATTGCACTTTCTCAGAGCAATCGCTTTAGTCTTATCTCTCACACAGTTCATTTGTACTTTCTCAGAGCAATATCATTACGCTCCTACCCACATAGGTCATTTGTAATTTCTCAGAGCAATCTCTTTAGTCTCTTATCCATACTAATTCTAGAGCACTTTCTCAGAAGCGTCTCTTTAGTTTCATCCCCCATTAGTTTATCAGTATTTACTCACAGCAACATGATGAGTCTCGTCACACATATATTTTCATTCGTACGTTCTCACAGGAATCTCACTTATCTAATCTCCCAACTAGTTAATTAAACCCATGCAGTGCCGAATGATAGTGAATGGCCAAAAAATTCCCCCCGCCCCACCCTTTCTTCCCAATTTTAACAGAAGGACGATATATCGCCATACAAGCATCATAGTGTTATTAGTTTCGTTTTGCAATATCTTCATGGAATGGACATTTGCATTATAATACTTCTTCACTTAATTGTGCGCCATTTTTGGTCTCCAGGTTTTTTTTTTCTGTTTTTTTTTTTTTTTTGATTGGCGCTGAATTAGTTAACTTTCTTTTCAGAGTTGTCTTATTAGTTTCATCTGAAACAGTCCACCTATCGAAGTTTCAATGCAAGACCAGTTGCCGACCAAGGCTTAAGGCCAGGTCTGCACCGCCACGACATTTGGTCTTTAGGTTGCAATTCCTCGCACCAGGAAAAGTCTTGTACCCGAAGCCGTTCGCAATATACGGGGCGTCGGGTTTGTTGAGCGTCACGCTACATTCGCCACTAAAGGTAAGAAGGTAGTACCGTCTACTGTTATACGATAGCTCAGTCATATCCAAGACCTGGTGCCAAAGTACATGAGACAATGAACAAAAAGTAATATGGTACCCCTAATATAGCTCCGTGTGCCAAAGAAGAGGCGAATAAACAAACAACACGAATCTTTAAAATACGAGCTTCAATTGTGACGGAGCAGGTTTATTAATCAATAAGAATTTTTTTTTTTTTTTAGCATATCCTTTTTACAGGACTTAGCTGTCAACACCAGCATCTTTCAGCTGTGTGTTGATCTCTTGGCAAGATTACGCTCAGTAGTTTGCCATTGCTTTCTGAGCGGCCGGCTCACATACTCCGTAAGTTACCGACGCGATTCGAACCACTGCTGATTTGAACCGTCATCACGTTACCTGACGAGAGTATACGAGATTACGGAGAAAAGTCATAACCTCTAAGCCACGAAGCCGGCCAATAAGAATTACAAATAAGAAAATAATTGAAATAGCCAAAGTAAACAATATACCACACTTCCTCCTCGACACAATCCGCTTGCAATGATTGTTATTCAAATACCTCCCACTCTATTTTCGTTCCATAGCCTTCATATCCCGGCACCAAGTTTTAAAATGTGTTAATGCAACGATTACTTCTTCTCAAACCGATGAGCTAAAACTGGCGACGCAAAATAGATATAAACCAAATTATCCGCAGCAAAATAGAATCTGGGTTCTCCTGCGGGGATTCCCGTAACTTAATATTTACATCAAGCACTCAAGCATGAAACAGGAAAGATTTGTTTATTATTTCTTCTTTCTTCTTTTACAATTAGCGTTTTTCGAAATTGTCTTTCTTACATGAGCTTTTCTGTTTTCTGATTATCCAGTAGGGCACTGTAGAGTTTGACTCCTAGATGGAATTTGTCAGATTATCCCATTAAGCTTTGCGTGTGTTAACAATGTTGAATCATGTTTTATGTTGCAATGTTGAATGCAAGTTTTAGTTGTACAAGGAATTAAGACGGCAATGCATTCTACCTCTATATCTATTTAACATGTGTCCAGTAAATGTAATGAGACATGTTAAAAATTATGAAACCATCGACAACTGGGATACATTCATAATTGGTGGAAATACAATTCTAGATCCTAGATATGCAGATGACAAAGCCCTCCTTTCAAACTGAGCTAAAGGATTAGAAGAGCTAATTCTGTCTGTCAAGAGACAGAGAAATATCAAAATTTGTTTCTGAACTTAAGCAAATCATATTGTCCACTGACAAAACTACATACCAATCAAAAAATGAAGAAATCGAAAATGCCTCAGACTTTGAATATCCGTGGAACTGATCAAAAGAAGTTAGGTGCTGACTGGTCATACTAAGTAAATATTTAACACTGATAAGAGCCTATAACACAACACAAGCAATAAAGTTAAAGTGAATGTTTTGAGAACATGTATCTTGCTTGTGTCCCGTGTGCTCAAATCTTAGAGAAAAATGCATACAATTATCGTCTGCTCAGAAGGAGAGTAAAATATGTGAAACTACGGTAAAGCTGTGGACATGCTAGTTAGTTAGTTAGTTAGTTAGTCTTTCTTCTTGAGCCTAAGTCGGCGCATAGGGCAGAAGTCATGGCTTACCATGTCTGGCGGTTCGCTGCTACCTGTTGTAGATCTTGAATGTTTACTTGGCCGTTGAATGAACCTTCTCTGATGATGGTTCCACGCAGGGTCTCTCTTGGTCTTCCCCGTTTTCATTTCCCTACTGGTGACCATATGAGGGCTTGGTAGGGGAGTCTTGTCTTGTCCATTCTGAGTACATGGCCGATGTAGTTCCAACGGCGTTTTCTTATAAAATTGGATACAATATCTTGCTTAGTCTCTTGTCTTATTTGCGCATTGGTTTTGAAGTCTGTCCACTGGATGTTTAGAATTCTTCTAAGACATTTGTTCTCAAAATTGTCTAATTTTTTTTTATCTAAAGCTACCGTTGATTTCCAACTCTTACATCCATACGTTAGTACTGGAATCACACAAGAATTGAAGATTTTAAATTTCGTATGTTGGCTAAGTATCTTTGACTTCAGATGTTTGACAGTTTATTGAAGGCACCAGATGCCAGTGCGATTCTAGATAATATTTCTAGCGTTGAGTCCCCTGTAGATGTCATTTTGCTTCCTAGGTATGTGAAGCTGTTGACTTTTTCAAGAACATGGTTGCTTAATTTGGTGTCGTCTGAACTGTTGGTAAGATCAATAGTTTTTGTTTTTGTGGTGTTAATTTGGAGACCAATTTGTCCTGAAATATTTTGGAGATGGTTTATTTTCTCTTGGGCATCTGGGTGTGTTGAACTCAAAAGCACTATGTCGTCGGCAAATTCCAGGTCTTCTAGAATTTTGTCAACCCAATGGATACCCCTATTTGTATTGTTTGTGCATTTGCGCATGACCCAATCGATAGCTATTCCAAAGAGCATCGGTGACAAGACACAACCCTGTTTCACTCCCGTTTCCACTGAGAACCAGTCAGAGTTGCCTGATTCTGTTCTCACGTAGCAACGTGTCTCCTTATAGAAAGGTTTTATGATGTTGGTATGTTTGGTAGGAAAACCATAGATGTTAAGTAGATTCCAAAGTGAAGGACGGTGGATACTGTCGAAGGCTTTTTGAAAGTCGATAAAGTTGGTGATTAATTTCGACTGGAATTCTACAGAGTCTTAATGATCATTCTAAGAGTGAAAATGTGGTCTATACATGACCGTTTTGGTCTGAAGCCAGCTTGTTCTTCTCCGAGCCTTTCATCTATAGACTTTTTCAATCTCTCAAGTAACATGCTACAACAACGGTTTCCTGGTACTGACAGTAGGGTGATACCATGCTAGTTATTACAATCAGACATATCACCTTTTTTGGCAATTTAAAAATTACACCATCCTTCCACTTGTGGACATGTAAACAATATAAAATAACACAAAGTAATGCAGCTTTACAGAACGCAATTATAAAACATAGGAAATTTCGTCGACTACCTTCATCGGAAAACAAATACATACACAAAGCATAACATATAATTGTGGAGAAGACACTCCAAAGACTAAATTAAGGTATAATAACGGGATGAGAAGAATGAAGGTGAACATAATGAGAACAATGAAAATAAAATGAAAATTTGAAGAGAAAACATGTTTTCAGAAAGAGAGGAATACTGAAACTCTACAAGATCAAAACATCGAAGACAACTGGCTAAAAACAGTATCAGATCTACAAAACTAAAATACTTCGGCCATATTAACGTCATCATCTATCCATCATGTACCATGCCGATAAGCGTGGGCGGTCATGTTCTGCCATCTCACTCGATCTCCAGTGTCGTGGATCAGCTCCGTGTTCCTATCTCGACTATGCCACGTGGCCAAGCCATCCAGGTAGTTACTTCTCGGTCTTCCCCTTGGTCTCTTCCCTTCGATCTTGCCAGTTGTCACCAAGTTATCCAAGTCATTTCTTCTCATAACATGACCAAAACATTTTGACTGTCTACATCTAATAACTCTAATCAGTTTACGATCTTCATTTGTTTCTTAAAGGACTTGTTCATTGGTTTTTCTTTCTGTCCATGGTATTCATTGCATTTTCCACAGAAACAACATTTCCACAGCCATCAGATGTTTTCAGCTTTTCTGCTCATTGTCCACGCTTCACATCTATACGAAAGTATAGGTTGTATGTAACACTTCAACACTCTCTTTCACGTTTCAATTGATATCTTTTTATTGGTCAGTATGTTTTTCATCTTGCAAAAGGCCACCTTCGCAATGGCAATTCTTGTTCTAATCGCTTCAAGGATCTCCTATCAGATGTTACATTGTCCTCGAAAGACTAGTGATAGAAGACACGGCTTCTGAAAGTACATACAGGAGTCGACCAGCACGAAAATGGACACAGGACATTGAGGACACCTTGGGCGTATGCGTGATTGAGGCTGGAGAAACATGGCCAGAGATCGAGAGGCTTTTCTGGCAGCCGTGAAGAGAGCAATGTTCTGCAGAAAACACTTTACATGGCCATGTTCTGAAGTTTGAGGTGATTCCATCAAGAACACATTGCTGTAGTCGCGAGCTGTGTGTGAAGGTGAAGATACAGTTGAGGTGGAAAGCGTAGGTGGTCACATATTCTAGGCCACGAAATAATGTCATCAATCAATCAATCAGGTCCCTCCTCCACAATGCAGGTTGACTGCAATAGATCTCCAACACTGCTTGTCTCTCGCATTGATTGTATATTCTGTCAGAGTGCTGTTGTTCCATCTCTTTATGTTATCTTCACACTTGTATCGATGTCTACCTCTTGTTTATACAACCACCCCTGCCCCCCCCCCCCCCCCCCCGTAATGTGTTTATAAGAGTGTTATTTCTTTTAATGTGCCCGAAATATTTTAATTGCCTTTCATTTTTTCATCCATTTTCTTTACATTCTCAGTTTTTCTAAAATCTCTGTATTTTATTGTTATTGTGTAGACGACATATTCTTCTTGTGCATCTACATCTCTAGGGTCTCCACTCGACTTTCTAATGTAATGAGGGTAGCCAGTGACCTTGCTTGGCTTACACTCTGTCCTTCCTTATATACCGTCCTTCTTGTTCCCATTTGTATGAAGCTCCGTTGACTCCAGATCCGTTTAGGTGAGGAGTATAAATCCGACGCTGCTGTGGGTTGCAATTTGGCCACTGTATTCGGAGGTATTCTATTTCATCATCTTCTTTGGCTACTTTATAATTGTCCTAGTTGAGTGTTATTCTATATCAGAATGTTCTGTGACCACTTTACAATCTTCCTCCTTGAGTGTTATTCTATATCATCATCTTCTGTGAACACTTTACAATCATCCTCCTTGAGTGGTATTCCCAACTGGGATGAGATAGTTTTCAGAATAGTCGTGCGGTGGTCACGTATTCGGAAAAGATTATCTTGTGCTTCTGTGTGTTTGTGGGATCTGAATGTTTACAGTTCAGACTGGAATAACAAATTTCACAGTTCTGTGTGTTTCTTGGATGTGAATGTTTGGAATAAAAACTGGAAAAATAAATGTCATAGTTATGTGTGTTTGTGAGATGTGAATTTTGCAGTACAGACTGCAAAAATACACGTCATAGTTCTGTGTGTTTCTTAGATGTGAATGTTTATAGTGCAGACAGGAACAACAAATGTTATAGTTCTGTGTGTTTTTGGGATGTGAATGTTTGCAGTACAGACTGGAACAATAAATGTCATAGTTCTGTGTGTTTTTTGGATGTGAATTATTGGAGTACAGACTGTCAAATAATTTAAAAACAAACAAACTATCAGCTGCCTATAATAATTTGCGGTGTAGGACAGGGGGCTGAGGAATTAAGTCCGCCTAGCTAGTGCATTCGCCGCGAACTGTGCAGATTAAGGTTTTATTTTTGCCCCCGATATAACACAATCCGTGCCTTACGGAGGGTTCGAATACGGGTCTCCCGAAGGGGAACCCGGCATTCTTAGCCTCTCAGCCAAGAGGCTCCTCAACAAACAGGGGAAAATAATGTCGTAGTTCTGTATGAATGTGGGATGTGAATTTTTGAAGTACAGACTGGAAAAATTCATCGTGTGGTTCTGCGTAAATGTAGGATTTGAATGTCTGAAGTACATACTAGAACAATTCATCGTGTGGTTCTGTATGAATGTGAGATGTTAATATTTGAAGTAATACTGGAACAGTTCATCGCGTGGTTATGTGTGAATGTGGGAAGTGAATGTTTGAAATATATGGTGGAACAATCCATCGTATGGTTATGTGTGAATGTGGGATGTGAAAGAATTCATCGTGTAGTTGTGTGTGAATGTGGGATGTGAAACAATTCATCGTCAGGTTGTATGTGAATGTGGAACAATTCATCGTGTGGTTGTGTGTGAATGTAGAATGTGGAATAATTCATCGTGCGGTTTTGTGTGAATGTGGGATGTGAAACAATTCATCGTGAGGTTGTATGTGAATGAGGAACAATCCATTGTGTGGTTGTGTGCGAATGCGGGATGTGAATGTTTGTAGTTCATACTGGAGCAATTCATCACGTGATTCTGTGAAAATGTGGGATGTAAAACAATTCATCGTGTGGTTCTGCGTGAATGTTGAATGTGGAACAATTCATCGTGTGATTCTGTGTGAATGTGGTATGTGAATGTTTGAAGTACATACTGGAACAATTCCGCCCGTGTGTTGCCGGGGCCCATACGGGAGAATAAAGAATAGTAACACTGTTGCCTACCATGCATGTCGTAAGAGGCGACTAAGGAGGCTATGGTTCCGTCGCCCTGCTACTGAGTGAGTGCGTGGCGCGACACTGTGAGCTGTGAATTTCGCGTAGAATGCTTTTGCATCTGTCCGCGGTTGTTTTTGCGTGAACTGCATGTTCGGAACGATGACGGCCAGCTGTTGCTGGATTGACTGGTATGCCTTTTCGGTTCACGAGTGCATTTTTTCAGGAGACTCCTGGGAGTCGTCGCTGTAGCTACGGAGTTCGTGTTTTGTGCGGCGCTTTCGGTGGGTCGCCCTGCAGAAAGAGACCGAGCCATATGGGATAAAACCCCGGTCAATAAAGTCTTTCTGGTGACTGCCGTTTTCATCGATGATGAACTGTATTTTTCGTGGAGGACTTTTGTGTTGGCCTTCTGGCGGCGGCATTATGCACAGTATACCTGTGCGGGCTGTTGGTTTACCGACACTCCTGTCTATTCCATTGTTCACATGGGGTAGTGAGGAGGCATTTTGTGATATTCACTGGCACAGGAACAGAGCAATATTGGGACGACCCGTTGCCGTGAAGTTGGAACCGCGACTAACTAACTAACTAACTAACTAACTAACTAACTGGAACAATTCATATCGTGATTCTATGTAAATGGGGGATGTGGAACAATTCATCGTGTGGCTCTGCGTGAATGTTGAATGTGGAACAATTCATCGTGTGATTCTGTGTGAATGTGGTATGTGGATGTTTGAAGTACATACTGGAACAATCCATCGCGTGGTTCTGTGTAAATGTAGGGTGTAGAACAATTAATCGTATGGTTCTGTGTGAATGGCTGGAGTACATACCGGAACAACTGAACATGAGGTTCTGTATGAATGTTGGATGAGAAGTGTTGTAGTACGTAGTGGAACAATGCTGTTTATGGCTCTGTGTGTCTGTTGAATCTGTGTGTCTGTTGAATCTGTGTGTCTGTTGAATCTGTGTGTCTGTTGAATCTGTGTGTCTGTTGAATCTGTGTGTCTGTTGAATCTGTGTGTCTGTTGAATCTGTGTGTCTGTTGAATCTGTGTGTCTGTTGAATCTGTGTGTCTGTTGAATCTGTGTGTCTGTTGAATCTGTGTGTCTGTTGAATCTGTGTGTCTGTTGAATCTGTGTGTCTGTTGAATCTGTGTGTCTGTTGAATCTGTGTGTCTGTTGAATCTGTGTGTCTGTTGAATCTGTGTGTCTGTTGAATCTGTGTGTCTGTTGAATCTGTGTGTCTGTTGAATCTGTGTGTCTGTTGAATCTGTGTGTCTGTTGAATCTGTGTGTCTGTTGAATCTGTGTGTCTGTTGAATCTGTGTGTCTGTTGAATCTGTGTGTCTGTTGAATCTGTGTGTCTGTTGAATCTGTGTGTCTGTTGAATCTGTGTGTCTGTTGAATCTGTGTGTCTGTTGAATCTGTGTGTCTGTTGAATCTGTGTGTCTGTTGAATCTGTGTGTCTGTTGAATCTGTGTGTCTGTTGAATCTGTGTGTCTGTTGAATCCGTGTGTCTGTTGAATCTGTGTGTCTGTTGAATCTGTGTGTCTGTTGAATCTGTGTGTCTGTTGAATCTGTGTGTCTGTTGAATCTGTGTGTCTGTTGAATCTGTGTGTCTGTTGAATCTGTGTGTCTGTTGAATCTGTGTGTCTGTTGAATCTGTGTGTCTGTTGAATCTGTGTGTCTGAGGAAGATGAGTGTTTTGAAGTACCGACAGACTATCAGTTTGAATTACTATCGGATCTGTGACGTTATCTAATTCCACGAGTTATTCTTTCACAGCAACGATTGCCTTGTCTAAGGATGGTAACATTTATATTTGTACTCAACTGTTATGCTAGGAAATAAACACTGATATCCTCTGTGTCTCTACCTGTGTCAATCACTAGGAAATAAACACTGAAATTTTCTGTGTCTCTACCTGTGTCAATCACTAGGAAATAAACACTGATATTTTGTGTGTCTCTATCTCTGTCAATCACTAGGAAATAAACAATGATATTTTCTGCGTCTCTATCTCTGTCAATCACTAGGAAATAAACACTGATATTTTCTGTGTCTCTATCTCTGTCAATCACTAGGAAATAAACAATGATATTTTCTGCGTCTCTATCTCTGTCAATCACTAGGAAATAACACTGATATTTTCTGTGTCTCCATCTCTGTCAATCACTAGGAAATAAACACTGATATTTTCTGTGTCTCCATCTCTGTCAATCACTAGGAAATAAACACTGATATTTTCAGTGTCTCTATCTCTGTCAATCACTAGGAAATAAACACTGATATTTTCTGTGTCTCTATCTCTGTCAATCACTTTATCTGTACACATCATTCTCTGTATCGCTATATCATATCTATATATTCGCCCTCATTTACTTCTCGGCTCCACATTTCTATGTCTGTCTCATTCCCTCACTCACTCACTCACACAATTACTCACTCACTATATATATATATATATGCAGGCACCCTATAGCACGCTTTAAGGCTCATTAGGCATTTAGTGCTAGGCTATGCTCCGTGGCTAAAGGCTTGCGAACGCGGTTCGTGAGCAGGGTGCCGTACCAGGCGTTCGTAGCTCAGCTGCGACCGATTTGTGCAGCAGACCGTGTCGCGTTGTGTTATAACGTGTTGGTATGGGAGCCGGTCGTTCAGAAAGCAATGGCAAACTACTGAAAGAAACACTTGCCTAGTACATCAACAGCAGCTGAAAAATGCGTTGACTGCAACGTCCCGTAAGGGATACACAACTTTGTATATTAATTATATTTGTTATCAACCAAAAGGCACTCGGTGCGTGATGCAGTCAGTATCATACTGATGGCCTTTGCTTCCCAAGACATTCCCTGCACCAGTATTAGGCTTGTTCGACCAGGGCGACTAGGTGGATTAAAATAATTCGCTCGGATGCGAATTCAACTCCATGACCAACCAGGCGAAAGTAGAGCGTTTGGCCACTGCGTTATCGAGGCTCCCCCATGTGTGTGTGTGTGTGTGTGTGTGTGTGTGGGTGGGTGGGTGGTTGGGTGTTAATTCGCATCCGGGCGAATTGTTTATATATATGTGTGTGTGTGTGTGTGTGTGTGTGTGTGTGTGTGTGTGTGTGTGTGTCTTTGTTTTTGTGTGTGTGAAGAGAATGGTTTTGTTTTTTACCTGGGTCGACCCGACCTTAAATACACAGCAGTAAACTGTCTGGGATGTACAGTAAAACAGCGTTATACTGAATAACTGCCCATTCAGTGTATGAATTGTGCCATAAAATTAAGAGGGCTAGCGCTTTATAACCAGTCTATCTCATGGCATTGAAAATGTGTCATATACGTGTAACCGTGCGAGAGAAGGATGAGAGAGAGAGAGAGAGAGAGAGAGAGAGAGAGAGAGAGAGAGAGAGAGAAAGAGAGAGAGACAGAGAGAGAGATTAGGAAGATGAAATAGACGCAGAGAAAATGACATAGGTAGAGATATGGCAAGGTAGCGAGGGAAATCAAAGAGAGTTAAGAAAGGCAAGCGTGAAAGGTGGAGAGATTGGAAAAAACAAAGAGATACAAAGGAAATGCGAGAGATAGAAATATGAGAAGAATAACAGAGATGTAGGAGGGTGTTGGAGAGACAGAGAGAGAGGGAGCAAGAGAGAGAGATAGAGAGGAGAGATGGGAAGAGACTAGACAGTGAATGGGTATTAACAGTAGACACAATCATGGAAAGAGAGAGAGAGAGAGAGAGAGAGAGAGAGAGAGAGAGGTGGGAAGGTAGGGAGATAGGGGTGAATTAGACGATAACGAAAGGGGGATGGGGATACAGCGAGAGAGAAAATGGTAGAGAGTGGCGGAGAGAAGAAGAGACCGAAAAAGAGGGGGAGAGCGAGAGAGAGAGGCGGGGAGAGAGGAGGGAGAGAGGAGATGAGGAAGCGAAATAGTCAGACATAAGCAGGCAGAAAGAGAAATACTGAAAAGCTAAGATAAAGACATACACAGATACTCAAAGAAAGACATAGACAGGCTAGAAATGTAGTTTCAGAGACAGAAAGAGAGAGACAGAGAGAAAGAGAGAGAGAGAGACAGACAGAGACAGAGACAGAGACAGACAGAGTGAGAAAGAGAGAGAGAGAGAGAGAGACAGATAGAGTGAGAAAGAGAGAGAGAGAGAGAAAGAGAGAGAGAGAGAAAGAGAGAGAGAGAGACAGAGACAGATACAGAGAGAGAGAGACAGATAGAGTGAGAAAGAGAGAGAGAGAGAGAGAGACAGATAGAGTGAGAAAGAGATATGTTACAGCGCCACTTGCGCCCGGAGGGTAGCAGGTGGTTGTGATCTGAAATGTAAATGTTGATTGTAATTTCCCGACATAAAACTGTGTGCCTATTGAATGAGTCTGTCTATTGAATGAGTCTGCCTATTGAATGAGTCTGCCTATTGAATGAGTCTGTCTATTGAATGAGTCTGTCTATTGAATGAGTCTGCCTATTGAATGAGTCTGCCTATTGAATGAGTCTGCCTATTGAATGAGTCTGTCTATTGAATGAGTCTGTCTATTGAATGAGTCTGCCTATTGAATGAGTCTGTCTATTGAATGAGTCTGCCTATTGAATGAGTCTGCCTATTGAATGAGTCTGCCTATTGAATGAGTCTGCCTATTGAATGAGTCTGCCTATTGAATGAGTCTGCCTATTGAATGAGTCTGCCTATTGAATGAGTCTACCTATTGAATGAGTCTGCCTATTGAATGAGTCTGCCTATTGAATGAGTCTGCCTATTGAATGAGTCTGCCTATTGAATGAGTCTGCCTATTGAATGAGTCTGCCTATTGAATGAGTCTGTCTATTGAATGAGTCTGTCTATTGAATTAGTCTGTCTATTGAATGAGTCTGCCTATTGAATGTGTCTGCCTATTGAATGAGTCTGCCTATTGAATGAGTCTGCCTATTGAATGAGTCTGCCTATTGAATGAGTCTGCCTATTGAATGAGTCTGCCTATTGAATGAGTCTGCCTATTGAATGAGGTGACACCGAGCAGCCGGAGTCACGTCTAGAGAGTCTAGCAATAGATTATAAGGGCAGGAAAGTTGAGAGAGACAGAGAGTGCTAGAGAGAGAGAGAGAGATATAGAGAGACAGAGAGAGAGAGAGAGGGAGATGTGTATACATGGAAACAGCTTGAAACGTATAGAGAGGGAGAGAGAGCGCGAGATACAGAATGAGATACAGAAAGTGAGACAGATAGGTACATAGAGACAAATAGGGACAGTTATGGAGAGATGAAAAGATTCAATGAGATACAGAAAGAAATAGAGAACGAACGAACGAACGGACTTTATTTTCAAAGGATAATAAATTGGAGGATAATAAATTGGGCACGCAGGCCCGTCTTACATTCAGCCCTTCCAATCACTCATCTTTCGTTCATCAATAGTGCATAATACATTCACATTTGAAAAAAAAAACACATTGTCAAATGAATGTTGTAGACATAAACAATGCATATTCCATGTTATGAGACACAACCCCCACCCATCTACACATCCCCCATCCACCACACATCTCCCACCCATCCCCCACCCTACACAGTCACCTATCCACACTAATTCCACCCACCCCGTAATCACCCATTCCCCCAACCACACATCCCTTAACCACACATCCCCACCCACACACACCCCCACCTACACAGATACATCAACACCTATGCACACATCTTCCCACCCATACACATATCCCCATACAAAAATCAAAACCCACCAACACTTCCACTATCCACAAACTCACACCTCCCACCCACACATACCAAATAACATACACATACCCCACCCTCAGACATCCCCCACCCACACAGATCTCCACACCGACACACTCACACACATCCCCCACTCATTCATTCATCCTCACACATCCCCTATTCACGTATTCATCCCTTAACCACTTACACCCACATATCCCACACTCACCCATCAACATATAAATCTCACATCTACCCACCCACATTCACACACATCAACACCCCAGCCAAACGCACATCCCCCACCCTCACACACATCCTTCACTCACCCGTACATCCAACACCCAACCACACACACACCTCCATGCACACATACATATCCCCACCCATCCATCGATCCACAACCCACCCACACATATCTCCCCTCCCACACAACACCAAACCCATATACACATCCCCCCACACAAACACCCCCACACACATCCCCAACAACACATACCTCACCCACACACACATCCCCAACAACACATCCCTCATCCACACATAGCTCCCCATATATCTCACACCCACCCCCACCTATAAATACCATCACTACCCAAACATACATCCTCCACCTATCCAAACTCACTCCGCCCATACACACATCCCAACCACACAGACAAAACCCCCACCCACACAATCCCCACACCCATCCCATACGCCCATCACACACACATCCCCCTTCACCCACACATCCCCCACACCCGACACACCCATCCACACACACATGCCCCACCTACACAACCCCCCTCCCCCCATCGACCCCCACATACTTCCAACCATCAACCCAAACATCCTCCTCTCACACACACCCATCACCCTCATACACATCCCTACCCACCACCCATCTCTTCATCCACCCATACATCCGCCATCCACCCACACACATCCCCCACAAATAATCCCTCCACACATACATCCCGCCACACACATCCCCCACACACACATCCCCCTCAAACACCCACATCCACATCCTCACATCCAGACACATACATAATGCCTCACATAATCAAGGAAACTAGTATGAACAAACGCCCACACTTTACACACACATACACTGGCGATTATCGTAATCATTCTCAAAATTTTTTTTTAAAAATGGAGAGAAAAAATATGTACATATACATTGTGTAACGTAAAGATTAGTGATGCAATTCAACTCTCTCTCTCTCTCTCTCTCTCTCTCTCTCTCTCTCTCTCTCTCTCTCTCTCTCTATTGCACACACACACACACACACAAAGACACACAGACACACACACTCACACTCACTCACTCTCTCTCTCTCACTCACACTCACTAGCTCTCTCACTCACTCTACAGTAATATTTCATTGGCACCTTTCCGTCTTGACAGACGATAGGTTGGTACATTGTGCTTCAAAAAGGCTTAATAACTACGACCCATGGCGGTTGCGAGTGTGGCTGGTAAGGCCAATTCTTGCTGCAAATATTTTCCCACAGTAGATACATGTGAAAACATGGTCATTTCCACCATTGTGCACCATCTTACGTCTCTCACGCTCTGTGTGTGCTTTATCTGCAATCATTTTCTCCTTTGTCTTTATTCCATTTCTGATAGTTGCCCTCCATGCAACACGTTCAGCGGCGACTTGCTCCCAATGTGCATTACCAATGCCTGTATCAATCATGTCCCGCTTACACACATCTTTGTATCCTAGTAGAGGCCGACCCTGAGATCTCCTACCCGTCTGTAATTCACCAAAAAACGATGTCCTTTGGTATTCTACAATCATGATATGCATGAGTTCATATTATACATTGATATAATCAAGTGGCATACTAAATGATAATATGAAAGATGAGAATACACAAAAATATGGAATAGCATGTTACATGAGAATACACAAAAATATGGAATAGCATGTTACATGACAAGCGTGCGCTCAACTCTCGCTCTCTGTTCTCTCTTTCTCTCTCACTCACTCTCTCTCTCTCTCTCTCTCTCTCTCTCTCTCTCACACACACACACACACGCTCAACTCACACAACACACACACAACACACACACACACACTCACAAACATGTGCGCACACATACACATCAATTCTCCCACTGTCTCTCTCTCGTTCTCTCTCTCTCACTCGCTCTCACTATTCCCCTCATTCATTCAATCTCTCCATTGCCAGCAATGTAAAATGAATATGATTCTCAGCTCGCTGTCCAACAAAACATTCCAGCAGAATAACCGGGGCAACTTCAATGAATATTAAACGACTGGAGGCAGGCCGACATTTCTTGCAATGCAATATTTATTTATATAGAATAGCTTGTGACGTCATTAAACAATCAACATCGCCCGTCCCATGTTGATGGGAGGGTCGGCGATGGGTGAATAGGCAAACACACAATACTGAACATTTGTATATTAAATTAATCGATTGCTAAGATAATGCTTAACCGCCTAGTGTTATTTAGATTGTATCCTCGCCGCTTATCATAATATCAACTACTTACAAACTCCTGTTTGTTGACACTTGCTAACCTTGAGCCATTCCTTCGAATTCTAATTTAAATACTCATGGCCAATCGTCAGTCCTGATTTTGGAGTGTGCCTTGATCATATGTCTGTTATAAATGATGGTTCCCTTTTACGATTTCCATCTTCTAAATGATTTACGTTAATAATTCGCCTCTGAGAATTTTATGCCGATTTCCTTGTTGTCAGCCGCAGGCCTAACTGGCCGGTTGCTAATGTATTACGCAATGACGTTTTTCACATTGTGACGTCACTTGGCGACTTTTGCCGTCTGCTTCTTTGAGATTAACTCATGGTGTTCTTTCTCACCTATAAATTCCGTATCTCATTCTGTAGTGCTACATGGCATCCATTTTTTATTCACTCTATATCTCACTCTCTTTCACTCTCACTCACACGCAGACAGACAAGCGCCCTAACACTATCAATTAAAAACTCTCTCGCAAACACTGCGTGCGAGCACACATACACACACAAGCATATACACCTACATACGAGCATACACGCACAACATAAACACGAACATACACACATGTACCCACACAGATACACACATACACACATCCACACTCATAAACATGCGTACACACCTAACACAAATACACACTCCCTCGCACACACTGCATGCATACACACACACACACACACACACACAAATATACACATACATACACGAACATACACACACACACATACACACTCACATACACACATATACACACGCACATACATATAAACACACATGTACGCACACTTAAACACACATACAAACATACTCACACATACACACACAAGCAAACACACATTCACATGTGTACACGCACATACATACATATACGCACATACACACCCATACACACACATACACACATACACACATTCACACACGAACAGGCATGCACACACACACACACACACACACACATACACACATATAAACACACACACACATAGACACACATACAAACACCCACCCATCCACCCACACACATACTCACACATACACGCTGCCTCACATAATCACTAAAACTAATATGAATAAACTCCCGCGCTTTACACACGCATAGACTGACGACTATCGTGAGCAACCTCACACGTTCATTCACAATTGAAAAACATGGAAAATGGTGAATAAAAATATATTATACGTTGTGTAAGAGAAAAAAAAGGAAGACAAATAGTGGTTCAATCCAGTACGATGTTTCCTGGAATTGACATAAACATGATGAAATAAGATATACATGTTAAATTCAAGTGGCAGTAAAATGATAATATGAAAAATGAGGATACAGAAAAATATGGCATAGTATGTCACATGACATGCGTGCGCTCCTCTCTCTCTCTCTCTCTCTCTCTCTCTCTCTCTCTCTCTCCTCTCTCTCTCTCTCTCTCTCTTTCACGCACACTCTCACACTGACTCTCACATTGTCTCATTCTATCTCTCTCTCTCACTCACTCTCTCTCACTCACTCTCTCTCGCTTATACTCACTCTCACTCACACTCAACCTCCCTTACTCTCTCTCTCTCTCTCTCTCTCTCTCTCTCTCTCTCTCTCTCACAGACAGACACACTCACATATTCACTCTCCCACTCATTCTCTCACTCACTCTCTTACTTTCTTTCTCTCACTCACTCAGTCACTCTCTAAACCACACTCTCACACACAGACAAATAGAAAGACACATGCAATCACTCTCTCTCTCTCTCTCTCTCTCTCAATCACTCTCTCACACACTCTCTCACTAACCCAATCTCTCTCTTACACACTCACTCGCTCTCATACTCACTCACACACGCACATGCACACATACTCACAAATTCTCTCACTCACTCACTCACTCACTCACTCACTCAATCACTCACTCACTCACT
>OY992883.1:89761996-89797753 GCA_963921405.1 Cepaea hortensis | reverse complement strand
ACAGAGAGAGAGAGACAAAGAGACAGGGAGGTAGAGAGAGACAAAGAGACAGAGAGAAATAGAGAGAGATTGACACGAGACAGAGAGAGATATAGACACAGCGACAGAGAGAAATAGAGAGACAGATAGACAGAGAGATAGAGACAGAGACAGAGAGACGCACAGAGAGACACACAGAGAGAATAGAGAGACAAAGTGAGACGCCGAGAGACACACAGAGACGTAGGGAGAGACAGAGAGAGAGACGTAGAGAGAGACAGAGAGATAGACAGAGAGAGACAAAGAGAGACAGAGAGAGACGTAAAGAGAGACAGAGAGACAGAGAGAGAGACAAAGAGACAGAGAGGGACAGAGAGATAGAGAGACAAAGAGACAGAGAGAGACAGAGAGATAGAGAGACAAAAAGACAGAGAGAGACAGGAGATAGAGACAGAGACAGAGAGACAGAGATAGTGACAAAGAGAGACAAAGAGACAGAGAGAGATAAAGACAGAGAGACAGAGACAGAGAGAGACAAAGAGACAGAGACAAGGTGACAAAGAGAGACAGAGAGACGAAGAGATGCAGACACAGTGTAATGTCGGGTTAGTCACTTCAATAATTGACAATTATTTTCACATGTCCGACCACAATGAAAACCCCAGCTTTGAGGCCTCACATAACCTCACTTTGGTTAAATTAATATGACAGTTTGCCCTTGTCTCCCACATCCGTATGAACCAATGAGATGCTATAATTATTCTTGTGTGACTACATATTCTAATATATGAAATGTTACCATTGCAGATACCCGTTACAACCTACTGTATGTCCTGCAAAAGGATATGTAACTTTATCAGCTTGGACACACACCGCAGTATGTTTTTTTAAATCTAATAATAGAATTGCCGGCTTCGTGGCTTAGAGGTTAGCGACTTTTCTCCGTAATCTCGTATACTCTCGTAGGTGACGTGATGTCGGTGAGAATCAGCAGTGGTTCGAAACGCATCGGTAACTTACAGGGTATGTGAGCCGGCCGCTCAGAAAGCAATGGCAAACTACTGAGCGTAATCTTGCCAAGAAATCAACATACAGCTGAAAGATGCTGGTGTTGACAGCGATGTCCTGAAAAGGATATGAAAAAAGAAAAAAAAAATCACAGAATTAACTGATTACAACCCGCAGTTTAATATATCCTCAAATGTGACCTCCCATTTTGTACAGAAGGACCATATACCGCCACAATAGCGTCATTGTGCTATTTGTTTTGCTTCGTAGCATCTTCCGCAATTTCAATGCTCAGTAAACGGAAATTCACATTATAATACTTTGTTCATTTGATTGTGCGCCATATTTGATCCAAACCCACCTTTTCTTTCTCACTGAATCAGTTAAGCGCGTCCCAACCACAGACTTGGGACATGGGCGAGAGGACTAGAGCAGTATGGGGTTCCTTACAATGAAGATGGTAAATTAAAAGACATACAGGACCCGTGTCCACGTCTTGAAGTGTTTAGCGTAAATGGCGCTATCCTCCAAAAGTTTATAAACCGTACGGATGGGTCATTAAACAAAAAGAATCTCATTTACTGCCAATATAGTAGTACCTTGCGGTGTATGGCAGGAGGGTCTTTGAGCAGTGTTGCCATCTCCCTTTGATGAAAAAGCACCAAAATCGACCCGAAAAAGCACCAATATTTTTTAGGAAGCACCAAAAATAAAACCACCAACTGTTTTTATTACAAATGTAACAAGGTAGCACAATATAATTTATTATTATCACTGAATATTAGAATGAAGTTTATTCCAGATCTGCCAAATCCCAGTCAAACAACTCCTCTTCAGTTTATGTAGCTATTTCCTGCTGTGTTTGCTCCTGCAATGATGAGGATGAGGAGGATGATTGAAAGAAACGTGTATATGCCTCCTGTGATCCAATTTTTCGTAGAATATCCTTAGGTAGTTTATAATCATTACAGCATTTGCCATATCTTTTCATTCCATATCTAATAGTCAAAACAGCTGTCAAACTCTTGATGATCAGTCTGTTCCGCAATTTTATTTTATAACTCCCATCTGACTGAAAATGCGCTCCACGTCCGCATTAGAATGAGGTTAAATGAGCACAGTTAAAGCTAAATCTGTAAGATCTTGGAAAGGATTTTCACCGGTGGCATCCCTGTATGAGGCTATTTCTGCCCACAGTCCAAGTGTGTCAGAGGTCTGTGTCCACTGTATATTATGAAGTTTTCTCCACTGGAAATCGATGCGGGTGAGAGTAGATGCATCTCCTACAACCATTTTAGCAAGATCCAATATACAATGCTACATTAGCTGTAGACATTCACTTCCACTAAGACATGACATGGACTGCAACACTCGAACGTTATCGGGTGTACTTAAACGCAGCTGTGTCAATAGCTCTATTAAAAACTGGATGCACCTTCCCCGAATTTCTTTCTCATCGGGAAACTTGTAGTCTGCTATTTCTTTCTCAAACTTATAACCTAGATTGGGATTAGGATCTAAATAATCTTGAATAGCATCACTTTCTGTTATTCTTTTCCAGGAATAGCAATCTTTGAACTGATAGAATCAGTGAGCTGGACAAGATCGCTGAGTAGTTTTGTTGGATCCTGTATATCTGCTTCGAATTTCTTATTCACGCTTTGAGCTTCTCCGAGAATATGCTTGAGAAATATGAGATACACATAGTTTTTCATGTCGCTAAACATAGAATGTAGAAGCTCTGCTGTATAACAGCGCTCGCTGAGTCAAAATGAGTTCTGAGCTCGACCCACTGCTGCAATATTCTGACAATGGCAGATTGAATGGACATCCATCGTGTCTTGCTTAATTGAACAATCTTCAGCGGATGTTGTCCATCATTTATTGAAGCAAAAAGCTCCCTGTATTTGCTTGACGAAGACTTGAGTGAGAAAGCCAGTTATATGTTTCTCTAATCATGAACTCTATGTTCCTGGGCAGACAAGCAGCTGTAGCCTGTGACACTCCCAGCTGAAGGGAATGACATGCACACCTAATTAGTAACAGATGAGGAACTTCGGATTTTAATTTTGTATATACTCCATTGTTTACACCTGTCATGACAGGCGCATTGTCAGCGCCGAGTGCAACTAGTCTTTGCAACTCAAGTCCATTCTTGTTTAAACAATCTTTTAACGCATTGCATATTGCCTGTGCGTTGCAGTCACTCAGTTCAACTAAATCTAAGTAAGTAACCACAAACTGCTTTCTTGTCTCTGAATAGTACCTAATAGCTACTCCAAGTAGCTTAGTTTCAGAAATGTCATTTCTTTCATCAATCAATAAGCTGTATTTACTTTTGCCAATATCAGCTGTCGAGTCTGTTGTGAAATATGGTGCAAGTCCATTTGAAATAACTGCTCTGCACTTAGTTCTCCTAAGCTTAAAGTTCTTGCAACCTTTGCTGTCACCAAAGTGTACCTTGCAGAGTTCACTTAAATGGTCAACAACGCGAAGCGAACAATGGCCAGCTATGAACAAAGACATGCATCCTTCTGTTTCTTTGACATCATCTTTCAGTTTGTCAAATGCAATTGTTGTTTGCCTTTGTGTACTGAATGGTTGTTCGGCTTTCTGATGTTTCGTTGTATTATTGTGCCTCTCAATATCATTTAACCTGGCTGCAATTGAACATTTGCAATATTTCCAAAATCACTTAGTATTATCCCCTTCTACTTTTAACAACCATTTTTGAAATCTCGTGTCACTGAGCCACTGTTCTCTGAAATGTTGACAATACTTCTTGCTCATGGTGAAACACAAATAAGCTTCAATTAAAAGATAATGTAGACACCACAAAATTATGAACTCGATTACAAGCTAATGTATTGACGTTTGAACTTGTCTGCAAGATGACGTTCGCTTTCAGCTAAATCGTATTAAAGGGAGTTAAATTAGTTGAATATCGCGCGGTAACGTACTAAGACTGTTTTACTCCCTCTTTTAAATTCACATTCGGCTTTTTAGTGTTCCCAGAATGATTTTTAAAGTAATTTTTACCCACCCCCAAAAAGCACCAAAAAAATTTTGTGAAGCACTAAATTTACGCGGCCGCGCTAAAATCAAATTTTTCGCACTAAATGGCTTGAAAAAGCACTAAATTTAGTGCGAAAAGCACTAAAATGGCAACACTGTCTTTGAGCTTGAGGAATTAAGGCCGCCTGGCTAGTGCAGTCGCTGCGAACTGTGCATGTTAGGGATTTCTTTTTGCACTGGTGTCACAAAATAAAACCTTGGGTTTAACCAGTTGATTATTATAGAGGCTTGCTGATTAAACGGACTATCTGCCAGCGACAACTATTTTAACTAACAGTATAAACAAATCGGATGTTAAACCCCAGGACGGTAAATAGTTGCAGCTGCACGGGGTTACATTTGGTTGACAACAGGGGAACATTCGGAAGTGAATGAGCGGAATCATACAGCGCTTTGACAGATTATAAACAAGTCGGATTGGAAGCGGAAGTACTCAGCTCGGAAGAAACAGTCCGTATGTCATTAGAGTTTCCAGACATCAAACAGAAATGGCAGCGGTGATTGTCACCAGTCGACAGAAGATTGACGACTTGTTATTGGCAACTGTTGTTGGGAGTATACAGGAACTCGCTGGCTTGTTTTGGGAATCTAAACAAGTGATGACAACTTTGACAGTGACTAAGCCAGGGAAAAGGGATTCTTGACAATGGATGATATGCCCAAATAACACCTGCTGGACGTCAACCATGTCACTTGACCAATTTTAGGTTTTGCCATAAACCATGATTGGAGATGGGGAGTTGACCAAAACCGTGGATTATGATGGACGTGTTTGTGGGAGAGCTCTACGGTGTTAGATTAATTTAAGATTAACTAGCATGTGTCGTTATGGCAAAGTGTAGTAGTCATCCCGGGAATGAGGCGGTTTTGCATAAGGTAGTCAATGTAGTCTATTTAGGCCTAATTAATATAGACTGTAGCCTGGTTAAAACTAAGTGTGATGATTAGCACTGTTAGTGGAAAACTAGTTAGAGTAGAATAGTGATATTGGCTCTGCTAGGGTGAATAGAATACTGAGGTTGCACTCTGTTTATTGGTCTTTCCTTATCATAGCCTGATTCGGACGTAGGTGAGAAGCTATAAGGCTCTCTGACAGAGTAGTTAGCCGTAAAATAACAGAGCAGGGTAATAAGCTTACACCCAGCCGGTAGGATCAGTGACTAGTGCTCTCACATGTTGTGTTGGTTTTCCCACAGGTTCCCCACCAGTTACTAGGAAACTCAACACTGGTTTTGAAGAAGTGCACTCCAATTGGACGACCACCAGTTGGACTCTAAAATGATTCTTACGGAAAAGGAATAACGTCCGAGAAGAAAGATGGTATATGTTTACGCTGGACTCATACTCAGAAGGGTTCACCATGGCATGGCCCAGAAGAGCCAGCCAATATAACGACTCCTGGGTGGTATGGTTCACATAGGATGGGTGATGATTGTTGATATATCACACATCAGACAAACATTGTTTAAGGAACGAGAACATTAACGGATAAGTCACATCGTGTGCTAGATTCCAGTGTAATATTACATAGGACATATACTTGAACCTATATGAACACTAGTTAGGATCAAGTGTAGAAACATTAACAGTAAAACCTAAATACACTACAAATTATTTGTGCATTCTTTAGGACCGATAGGAACTTACAAAGTTAGTTGACAATCAGTCCGTAATCAATCTGTACTTACAAACAGTATCTATTTCGGATGATCATGAAGATGGATTACCAGGTGGCTACAGATGACAGTCAGTATCCGGCAAGAGGGTTTCGACACCGGGTGAGGTGCACTGGTTATGATTTAATGTGCTGTGGTGTGCCCTTGCAATGAAGAAACTATGCTATTATCTGAAAGTCCGATCATACACACAGTATAGAACACATCACGCATTTTCTTCGCATACACGTCTCATATGCGCTACACTTTTCTTTTCATAAATTAATCTTTAGTATGGTTGCGTTGGGGAAGTATTAGAGGGGGCATAGTACGACAGTGAGAGAGTGATAGGAAAAGGTGTCCACGGGCTGATGGAGTGTGTTGGACGGAAGCTGGTGGATTCTCCAGGATATTGATAGAAAAAAAAAATATTATAATGTGAGTGTGGACTCTCTTCACTCCAGGGACGACACTTTAAAGGAGGACACGGCAACCGGGCAGAAAAAAATGCGCACTTTACAGAGGATTCGAACCCGGGTCACCCGGAGGAGAATCCGACATTCTAGCCGCTCGGTCAGTCGCACCCCCATTTGGATGGGTGATATTGTTAATATCACACCGATCGCGTTTGCTTCCCGAAATATTTCCTATTACCTATTTTAGGTTGGGTAGACATAAGAATTCAGATACACTTCTTTTTACAGATGTCTTCCTACATGGAGGTTCGAATACCTGACTATGGTGTCGGCTGGTGTCTATCCAACCACCCACCTATCTACGATGTAGTTAGCTCTCTCATCTCTCTCACCTCCCCCCCCCCCTTTTCAGCTCTCCCCACCAATATCTTGAACTAAAGTAACCCTAATTTACACACAACAACTCACCCGATCAATTTATTCTACATCGCACCCACACCTTATGGCCAAATCTCGCGCCTTTTTCGTGCACAACTAGGATTAGCGGAAATACACCCCAACATGCTGCTCGCATTCAACGCCCTGACCCCATTTTTTATTTCCATAGTGTATTCAGTTTTTCACAGCCAGACGCTAAAGGTCGCCATTAACATCAAATAACCGTCTTTACCAGATGGAACTGTCGAGCAAAGTGGCCGTTTCTTCCATTAATGGGAATACATTTGAAAAATGGCTAATTTAAACAGCCCTGCCTGCACACCAGCCAATTCAATGGCTGCCTTATCACACTGGGCGGATACGCTTACATGAAAAATTAGTTACGCAAAGCAATAGGAAATATTCATCATCATCAAGTGCCATGCCAACTGGTGTGCGCGATCACGAGTCTCCACATCTTGCGATCTCCAACTGCATGTAGCAATTTGGGTGTTGAATCCCGTCTGTGCAATTTTACAAGACTGTCAAGAGTTGTATTTCGCTGTCTTCCTCTCTCTATCTTTCCACAAATCCGAAGCTCACACAGAGGAGGATGGCGCGGAACGTGGCTCTGGTGGTTTTAGTCAAGGTGGAGACGGAAGAAACACTGAAGAAAGTCAAAGAAGAAAGAGCACAGATATAGAAACAGAGAAAGAATGAAACATCAGGAACAGACAACACTAATAGCAAAGCGCAGACAGAAGAAGAAGCAACAGAAAGTGGAAACGAATATGACACAGAAATAACTGTAACCAGTAGAACAGACCACACGTTTTTTATAGCGTGAACTACATGTTCAGAAAAATGGCGGTTGGCCGGTCACTGAACAAACTGGGTTTGGCTTATGCAGTAATGTGTGGCTGCTGGTTTTCTAGTGACAGCCGCTTCCATCGACAATGAACTGTATTTTTCGTGGCGGACAATATAATTCTTTCCACATACGGATTGTCAATCAGTTGCCCCGCCTTCTACATCCGGTCCCACAGGCACACGACCACCTCTAACTTGTCCATAGGTAATCTGCCACCAAGAGATGCATTCCCTGCCAGCCTACCAGCCTGTTGATTCCCCGCACCCCATCGAGATCATGATGCGAAACATGCAGCCCTATCTCTGCAAGCAGAAAAGAAACACTATATGGCCCCAATTATAACAAGTCGACAGACCGACAGTTGAACGGGACCTTTTTCTTCATAAAGCATCAGCAGCTTAAGTTCTCTACGGGATGAAATAACCCGTCTGACGTCAACCCATTTTAGTCGCGTGTTACGACTTGCATGGTAGGTTATAGTGTTACTATAAGCGTTCACAAATATTGCCCTCATTCACGTTCAATTTTTTTTTTAAAGTCTGTTGTATCGGTATGAAATTTCTTCTGCCTTCTTATATTTACTCCCAGTCAGGGAATATGTCTCTGATAGGTCAAAAGGCAACTTATATCATGGAAAGTGGCGATTTTTCTTTGATGTTTTTATTTTATTTTTCGAAAATGTATTGAATCCAAGTTAACAAATTTGTTTTACAGTAATTCACGTCAATTCGGTAACCACTTCTGAACACTTCTGTTCCACTTTGTCACGTCCTTCTTATACGGAGAATATTCATTATTAAACACTGATGTTTCCGTGTGAAGCTGTAATACATTTCATAATATGTACTTAATCTCTGACTCGTGCATTATATACTGCATATAAACAAACATTGAGATCTGCTGTGCAATCTCCTGAACACATATTTTTTTTTTGGGTGTACATATAGATAAGGTTATATGCTTAATCTCACCATTTTCCCTCTGTTGGTTACTGACTTATAAATCTGGATATTGGGGAAAACATCTGTGAACGCACTTTAGTCTTTCCTTCCCTTATGGACCGGTAACACCGAGGGCTATTACGTCATATTGGTGGTGTAATTAGTAAGCTAACGCAAATATCATCATCATCATCATATTATAGGAGGTCAGCATGGCCGAATGGATAAGAACGTGCGTCTTAAACATCCTGTGTGCTGATGCCGAAATAGCGGGATCAATCTCTACACAAGCTAGTTGGATTAAAATGTTGACTTCTCGTCCTTCATATGGGGACGTAAATTACAAGTACTTCTAAAGTCTGAGTGGGTTCGCCTGATGGCGAGGGACACTGGTAATAGGGAAAGCTAATCCACACGCAAAATTCAGTCCAGTGCTACACAAGTAGTGTATATGGACAAAGCTTGAACATTTTATAAATATGATAAATAAACAATTTATGAATATGATGATGATAGTGTGTTTGTGGTGATGATCATGATGGTGGTAGCTGAGATTATATTGGTGGTGGTGTGACGTTGTGGAGATGGTTTTAATTATTGCGATAATGATGATGATGATGATGATGATGATGATGATGATGATGATGATGATGATGATGATGATGATGATGATGATGATGATGATGATGATGATGATAATGATGATGAAGAAAGTGATATAGTGACATCGGTTGTGATGATACGATAATGATGGTTGCGCTGGGGGTGGTGGTGAAGTTGACCACGATAGTGGTGCTGGTGATAATGTGGTGATTGTTGCGGTTGTGATTATGATGATGACGATGATGAGGTGGTTGTGGCTGATAATAATGGTGTTGGTGGTAATACTGATGGTGATGATAATAGGGATGTTGATGTTTGTGGTGGGGGTAATAATAATAATCATGTTGTTAGTAATGATTATAACTGTAATAATGAGTATGATGGTAATAATAATTGCGATGGTAATATTAATAATGTTGGTAATAATGATAATACTAATTATAATGGTAATACTAATAGATGGTAACAATTATTATGATGAAGAAAATTGGGTGATGGTGATTTGATTATGGCAGTGAGAATGGTGATGGCGATCATGTTGGCGATGATGTAGCGATGATGATGATGATGATGTTAACGACTGCTGTAACCTAAATGTGACTGCCTGTTTTTAACGTAACATCCTCTACTCTTCAAAGTCTTCAGTAGCGAGGTTACTGAAAACACCGACGTCTGAAAGCCGGCTGAATGTGCGTATACAATCACACAAACTTGATTGTTTCTCAATTATGGCTTTTCGATCCCCTGATGTTTTCGTTCACTTGATGAAACGGCTAGCGACATACAAAAATAATGCGTTCCATAGGCCGACTTTCTCTGGGCTTCTTATAAGATCCGGCTTTTTCTGCCTGCATGGTACAAATAAGCTTTCAATTCTGTTGTTTCCAATTCCTTTTCACGTGTGTTAATTTGATGCGTACTTTAGAGAGGCAAACTCACGCACGAACGCATGCGCCCACACATTCATGTCATTCGCTATTCTTTGTTTGTTTGTTTGTTTGTTGTTTGAGTTTTAAGTTGCGTACGCTCGCTTTGAACTCAATCGTAATCTAAATGTGCTAGTACATCTAGTGCACTGTCTTGTTTATTGCGTTTGGAGTAACTTTCACTATTATCAGTGTCCCTCGCAATCAGGCGAACCCACTCCGAATTCTGAGGTACTTGCAAGTTACGTCCTCAAGTCTAGGACGAGAAGTCAACATTTTAGTCCAACTGTCCTCGGCATCAGCACACCGAATCTATCCGTTAGAAACCTTGCCTAACAAACATTCTTTAGCCGTCTACCTACTTGCTCTTTAGGGGAAAGGGGGGACAAGAAGAAGAAGAAAAGATCAAGATATATCACGACACGTAAATATAGAACTGGGCACACATGGGTATGGGTAATGAAACTCCACGCGAAAACATATCTTACCCACCTATTCACCTGAAGACTTACAGAACACAGTAATCACGAAACCTGAAATCACACCATGTGCACTTACATTAGCTGTGCACTTATTTACTACAACAATAATCAGTGTCCCTCATCGATCAATCCACAAACTGATGATTTATTCATGTTCATCCAACGATTCCCCCCCCCCCCTCTTTGGCCACACAACGCCGCATTACTTATTTATCTCAGCAATGCAATTCCCGGATCATCTGACAAATCTTCAAACTAATTATGAACATTTCTATCGGATTTTCTCACGGGAATGGATATTTCCTAATTCATACAAGCGTATGCCATAACTAGATCTTGCTAAGGGCGTTTAATGTTATTAAAAGGATACATTAATGAAATCAGTTTCTTCATAATAATTATTGTACTTACCCGATCCTGTTTGTTCCATGTTTTATGTTTCTTCTGTTTATTAGAAAACGAGGAAACATCAAAATAACGTACGTTGGCCCTCACAAGTACACGCGACAACATACATATAACAAGAGAGCAACTGTAATGTTGATTCTTTGAACTGAATAATTAGATGGTTTGTCCATATGATGAGTTCATAATGTTGATCCAAAATGATGGCGATCGTGTGCGGTAGCGAACCAAGACTGCTCACGCTAATCAGCAATGTACAGCCATTCGACTGTATTTAACCCAGAAGAATTATGTGCTACCTGGACAATGACAGACAAAGAGAAAAGATACTCAATGTATCAAGAAGAGATACGATCAGAAATGAAGAAAGCAGGACTAAAGTGGGGGTTCAGCAAATCTAGATTTTATTATAAGGCAGCAAGTTAAATGGTTTGGCCATGCAAGTAGGTTACCAACTAACAGTATACTACAACAAGCAATGATAGCACTGACCAAATGAAAGCAGAGGAAGAGGCCGACCACGTAAACGATGGTTCCAGGGAATAGCAGAGTCCATGGGAATATCGATACATGAAGCCCATAGGTGGACATTCTCTCGCTGTTTATACTTCACCGCGATAACTCAAGGTACAAGAGGAACCTGATGAGATGAAATGAGATGATGAATGATGTGCTTTGAGTGCAGTCCGATGATGTGATAAATCGTATTCCATGTCAGGTCAGCTCAAGGTATGTATCGTTGGTGATCACGTCTGTCATCAGCTCTTATCAACTGCCGGTCATTTCTGATTCTGACGTTCGTCCATGCCATGTTAGTTTGTCTACCAAATTCTCTCTTGGTCTTCGCCTGCCTCTCCTCCCCTCCTTCTTTCCCGCTGTGACGGCGTACGCCAGATTTCCCCTTCTCTAGACATGATCAAGCCGATCTTCCTGGTCTAGAGGTTACACGACTTTCTCCGTAATCCCGTATACTCTCGTGAGTAACGTGACGTGCGAGAGAATCGGTAGCGATTCTCTCAGCGTCGTTAACTTACGGGGTACGTGAGCCGGTCGCTCAGAAAGCAATGGCAAACTACTGAGTGCAATCTTGCCAAGAAATCAACAGTCAGCTGAAAGATGCTGATGTTGACAGCGATGTCCTGTAAAGGATATGCGAACAAAGAAACAAAAACATGTGCAAAGAGTGGACTTGTTTCCTCTGATGTGAGTAAGTAGGTACCTTTGTGAGTTAACTTCATCAAGATATCAGCATTACTCTTTCTGTTCGTCGATGCTGTTCGCATCTGTCTTCCATACAAACACGTATCCTCGGCCTGAACAGGTTACCTCAGTTGTCTGCTAACTGTCCATATTTTGCTTCCGTAAATCAGAACTGAAGCCAGACATGTATGGTTAAATGACATCAATAACATCCAAAAGGAAGAGCATTATAGAAATGAATGTAAAGTTTTGTTAATTGTTAAAAGAATTGTTAAAAACAATAAGGCAACTGGGACTGATGGAATTGCTGCTGAATTTATAAAGGCAGGTGGCCATGCATTACATCTAAAGCTATACGAACTAATATTAAAAATCTGGAGGACAGAAGAATTACCCCATGACTGGAAAGAGTCATTATTGATACCTATCTTTAAGAAAGGAGACAAGTTCCAATGTGGAAATAATAGAG
This sequence comes from Cepaea hortensis, assembly GCA_963921405.1. Taxonomy (NCBI): domain Eukaryota; kingdom Metazoa; phylum Mollusca; class Gastropoda; order Stylommatophora; family Helicidae; genus Cepaea; species Cepaea hortensis. The sequence continues at coordinate 89,785,306 of OY992883.1, read as the reverse complement.
GAATATCACTACTGTCCACAAGCTATAAGATACTATCCGCAGTATTACTAAATAGACTAAAACCATATTCAGAAGACATATTAGGTGACTACCAGGCAGGTTTTAGACAAAACAGATCAACAATAGATCAGATATTTATCTTACGACAAATAGCCGAGAAACATTGGGAATATAAAAGAGATCTCCATAACATTTTTGTGGATTTTAAAAAGGTTTATGATAGTGTCCATAGGAATAGTCTATGGAATGCTATGCAGGAATTTGGAATACCAAGGAAGTTAATCAACATGACCAGACTATGCATGGAAGATACTTATAATATAGTAACATATAAAGGCAGGAAATCAGACCCCTTCCAAATAACATCTGGCTTGAAACAGGGTGATGCACTATCGCCGCTACTCTTCAATCTGGCTCTAGAGAAAGTTGTAAGGAAGGTAAAGGAGGAATGTGATATTGGAGGAACATCCAAGCTGCTTGGTTATGCAGATGATATAGATATTATAGGGCAAAGTGAACAAAAGACATTGGAAATATTGACTCACTTAAAGGAAAAAGCCCAACAGATGGGGCTGGTTATCAACCAAGATAAGACAGAATATATGGTAATTTCAAGAGACGGAATGGCTAGAAACTCTGGCCACATACAAATAGATAATATGACCATTAAAAGAACGGAAACATACAAATACCTGGGTACGATCTTCAACTGCTCCAACATCATAAGGGAAGAAATACAAACTAGAATCAACTCTGGAAATAAGATATACTATGCACTACAACATCTACTAAAATCAAAGGCGCTATCTCGTAACACCAAAATCACAATATACAAAATACTGATCAGACCAGTTGTGCTGTATGGCTCTGAAACCTGGAGTACAACGAAAGGAGACGAAGCCTTGTTACAAACCTTTGAGAACAAAATTTTAAGACGCATCTTTGGACCCATTAGGGATACACAAAGTGGAGAGTGGAAAAGAAGAAGTAACAAAGACATTTATGATCTGTTTAAGTCCCCGCTAATCACTGGTATCATGAAGGCTAATAGACTACAATGGCTGGGGCATATAGAAAGAATGGAAGATAATAGGGAAACAAAACTCGCTTACACTCAGGAAATAAATGACCGTAGACCCCGAGGTAGACCAAGAAGGCGGTGGAGAGATAATACATGTACAGACCTACAAGCACTTGGAATCAACGACTGGCAAGAGAAGGTCCACCAGAGAGACGAATGGAGACGGATTGTATTTGCAGCAAAGAACCTCAATGGCTCGGAACGCTGAAGAAGAAGAAGAAATCAGAACTGGTTCTATAAAGGTGTTTAGAACTCTTTTCCTGACCTTAGTTGATACAGATCAATTGTAGAACATATTCTCCATCTTGTGACATACAAATTGATTACAGGCACATTGAGGGTACAGCTAAAGAAAGTCAAGTATACAACAGGAAACACTCAATGTGATCTGTGTACATTGAAAAATGACAAGGAAATACAAGACAATTTTAACACAGAAGTAAATAACAGATTTGATATATTGTCTGATCTAGAGACAAAGAATGACGTGACGGCAAAGAATGACGTGACGGCAAAGAATGACGTGATGGCAAAGAATGACGTGATGGCAAAGAATCACGTGACGGCAAAGAATCACGTGACGGTGTCAGCGTGTTGTATGTCTAGGTATCTGAGCTCGGGCTCATACAGGCAACAATAACTCAGTTAGCTATAATATCTAACATTTATTGTATTTCAATATACAGTGCGTTGGCGCAGTGGGGTTAACAGCCCGCACTGAATCGCATATCACAGAGGTTTAACATCATCATATAGTTTAACATCATCAAACATTCTAAGCATACTATCTAGCATAAGTCTATAAACCCCACATGGGTCTAAACTATAAAGTCTAAACTATTGAGTCCCTCTAAGGCAGGCCCTGTTGCCTCTTCGATGTCCCGTCTCTCTCTGCCGATCCACACGTGTCGCAATCCGACACGGGTGGTAACTCTGTTCGAGTTCCTCGTGGACCCCGCAATAGGCGGGCCACATCAGTGTCCACGGGACAGTGGACTCACTGACCAGTCCTTCGAGAAGGTTCTGGAATACTCTGGCCTTCGAGGGTCTTACTTCTTTCCCTTTGGGCGGGAGTTGTAGCCCTTGGCTAATCTATATTAACTAATGTTAGTTTACCAGATAATATGACTACTGTGAGGCTGTGACAGGATTCCCCCTCTCCCCTGATTGGATGGGTTGTTATAGGGTAATTAGTTCTGCACTAATTCTGTCACAGAATCACATAAGGATGGTATATGTAGTTTGGTGGACAGTAACTTGGTAACCTACATACTGGCATCAACACTCATGTATTCTCCCATACACCACTTCTCTGATTTGGTGAAGAGATCTCTCTCTCTCTCCTGTGTCTTTAACTATGCTTACCCGACCGAAGTTACGTGACGTTTACTAGTTGTGTTTACAACCCGTCCTTCTCATAGTATCCCACTGATACCAAGATAATTAACCTCTGTTTTAAAGAGGATTAACAAGACAAAAGTCTTGGCTAATTAAGTACACCTTCAAATCTTGTTCAGTGTGTGCATTTCAATACACTTTTACTCTCGTATGTTGTATAATGCTAAATATGTAGTTACGTTGTTATTTTATCCCATCTGACTACATGTGTCCCTGTTGGCTTGTTAGTGTGTTTACTAATAAGTTGATGTTACTAATAAAGTGACTGCATTTTAATTGATAGTGTTCAGTTTTGAGTTTTGTGTATATGTGTGCTGAATGTGTGGCTTATTTCCAAGCGTCACGAGTTGGGATATCCTTAATCATGAATTACCCACTGTGTGCAATACATGATCAGGTATTCCAAGCAGTGGTGCTTAGATGTAGTATCCTAACTGCCAAACTAAGAGTACTAAACTAGATGTAGTATCTTAACTCCTAAACTAACTGCTAAACATGTATCAATAAATTAGACAAGTAGTACAATTTACATGAAAGACGCAGACAAATTAAAATAAATACGTTTTGCGTACAATTTGTCCGCTCAGTATATCGCTCTCTCATTTAATTCTTTCACACAGCCATTCACACTTCTTTCATTCAAAATAGTATTTGGTTAAAATATATAAGTAAAGTTGAGGTAAGTGTTATTTCCCTTAGAAAAAATGGAATAGGCGATATTTTCCCTTTAAGATAATACGTACTTTTTGTACGATGATTCAAAAATGGTTTATAATTTACATAGAGAAAATGGCATAGGTAGGTTATTTAACCTATGAATGGAAATAACTGTAATAATATAGTAGAAAATGTACAAATTACAGGTTAACACATTTTATATACACAATAATGTATTACATATTCAATACTAAATTAATTAATTAACTAAATAATTAAATACAACGATGATGTGCGCGTTGTCTTCCTGTTGTTAGCGTATCGTGCCATGAATGTTAATAGTTGATATGGCTGTCTCTTGAGTGTTGTCGTTGATGTAGTTCTATTTCGGCTGTTAGTAAAGTCTATTAGCCACAGCAAGTATGGAACGTTCTCAATGTCCAGTATAAGTGTTCTTCATGTTTTTGTGATCAATGTCAGTTCACTAGATGGAATCATTTCATAGTTAATGTTTCTTGCTCGGATTGGTCTTAGAGCTTTGATAGATGGTCGTATAGTTCTCAACATTTCACGTTTGTGGGTGTTCTAAGTAACCTATTCACTGAGGTGTTATTACTTTTAACTGAAAGTTCTATAGCAGGTGTAGAGTTACACTGTTATATGGTACGGAATAAAATATCACAATTTCTGGTATGGCGAATGGTAAATGTGCCAAATGTTATTCTGCTGGCGCATTCGTCTGCCGCGATAAAATATCATCTATAATGTTATCAGTGCCTCTGATATGGCGGATTTCGAAGTCGAAATCTTGAAGAAGAAGACACCATCTTTGCAACCGATGGTTTTTGGGAACACCTTTATTCAGTACCAACAATGGCGAGTTGTCGGTGAGTACAACGAAGTGGGCACCTAAGAGGAACTTAGACAATCTGAGGATACAGAATAATAGACTCAATGCCTCCAATTCCACTGTAGAGTAACGGGTCTCTGCTTTCTTCAGCTTACGGCTTACGTAGAGAATTGGGTGTCTCACTCCATCCACTTCTTGCATTAAACATCCTCCAATGGCGATAGCACTCGAATCTGTGGTCAAAATAAAGGGTAAATCTATGTTTGGTAAACGTAAGACTGGTGGATTAGAAAAAATACGTTTCAACCTGCATATTGCATCCTCTAAGCTGGTACTTTTACAAACTTTTGATGGATGATCTTTTGTTAACATATTCGAAAACACTGATGTAAGTTCTGCCCAATTTGGTATAAATTTAGAATAGTAGTTTATAAGACCTAATAAACTTCTTATTTGCTTCTTTGTGGTAGGGACTTCTAGATTGAGAATCTTCGAAACAATTTTCTCGTCTGTTAGCAGTTTGCCTTCAGAAATTCTAAGACCAAGGAAGTCTATTTGTTTAAAGCCTATTTCAACCTTGGAAGGTTTGATAGTAAGACCGAAAAGAAAGATTTGGTTGAAGACTTGTTTGAGTGTAAGTAAGTGAGAAGTTATATTAGAAGAATGAATGCAAATATCATCAATATAAGCTTGGACATCTTTAATTCCGTGCAATAGCAATCTATTTAACCTCACAAATGTGGCGGGAGCGTTTTTCAGACCAAATGGAAGATATCTCCATTCGTACAAACCGAGAGGTGTGGCGAATGCTGTTATATGTCTAGAAGCAGGGTCTAGTGGTACTTGCCAATAACCTTTCGCTAAATCAACCTTTGAAAATAAGGATGATTGAGACATGTTCAAAATGAAGTCTTCACAGCTATTCATCGGCTCCGCATCGGTGGTGGTTATTGTATTTAACCTTCGATAATCGATGCACAAACGAATTGTCTGGTCCTTTTTCACCAGAACAATCGGTGAAGATTATTGAGACATAGATTTCTGAATTATCCTATTTTTCTCTAAATCAAAAATTTCCTTGTCTAAATTTGCTCTATAATGCAGAGGAATAGAATATGGTCTACATTTGACCGGTGTCAGATCTGTCAACACAATTGAATGTGTTATCTTGTCAGTCCGTCCAGGTTTGTTAGAGAAGATAGATTTATACTCGTTAAGGAGAGTCAAAATGTCTTGTCGCTGCTGTTGTGTCAAGGTGTCAGAGATTTGTATGTCCTTTATACTACCGTCGTCATTCATAATGGGTACTGGGATTTCGGTATTGTCTACGTCTGTCTGATTTATCACAGATGCTACTGTTTGTAAATTGTCCTCAATGTCATTGTCGTTGTCGTCGAGATTAATCGTTGTCAATATGTCGTCAAATTGGTCGTCGCTGTCGTTATCACAGATTGTAGGTAATGTACATATGTCTTCGTCGTCTTTGTTGTCGTAAGAGTGCGTCGTTAACGATGCTTCGTTCGTCGAGATGTCACTGAGTTGGGTCACTGTCGTTTCGTTTCTGTCATCAGTTAGTTGCGTCTGCTCACTCGTGTCAGTGTCCTGTCTATCATAGTATGGTTTTAACATATTTACATGGTATGGCATCGAGGCAGTTGAGGTTGATTGGACTTCTGCCGTAGGGTTTTTACCATTTTTCAACAGTTTCTGACATATATTACATGATATACAATAGGTTTTTATGTCTTGGCCAAATTTCGGCCAATAAAATTGGGTCAGGACCCTAGCTTTAGTTTTTTCATATCCCATATGACCTCCAAAAGGTGAATCATGGGCTATTTTTAGTACTTTCTCTCGATGTGCTTGTGGTAACACTACTTGCTGTATTGTGGACTGATCTCTAGTGTATAATCTAGTCAACAAATTGTTGTTTAATGTAAATGACCACGATGCGTTTTTAGATAATTTTGGTTTAAGTCCTACTAACCTAAAATAAGGTGAAAGTGTAGGATCTGATTTTTGTTCATCTACAAAATTAGTGATGGTAGTATTTGGTGATGCAATATCTAGTGACTCCTGCAGTTGGTCGGTGTGAGTTTTGTGAGTTGTCTGTCGTGTTATTGCATTCGTGTGTTGTGTGTGTTGTTGCACATCTACAGGCTTGGTACTTGGTAGATCGGTGGCCTCCTCAATTCGAGGTTTTAAATTGGTCGTATCATTGACAGATTCGACCGCCCCTGCATCATACAACTCGGTGAGTTCTTTCTGAATCACTTCATTGGTTGTCTCCCTTGTCCTTTTGGCAGATTGAGACAAGCATGAATGGTGTTTCTCTTTCGGATCGCTGTTTGGGTGTTGTATACCGTTTTTTCGCTCCCAGTCTCTGATTTGCTTTTCAGAGCAAGGTCGTATGTTGGGCAGGTTCCCAAGTATAATATCCGCGACCGGATTTTCTAGGGCAGCGTACAATACTAGTCCTGATATGAACGGTGTTCGAATTTCGACAAGAGCAAGGGGGTATTTCTCTATAGTGCCTGAGAATGTGCGACAAGTTACGTGTTTGTGTGTGTAGTCTTTGTCGTTGATTAATGTTTTCCTAATCCCACAGAGCGTTGCGCCGGAATCACGAATTAATGTGCACTTTTTGTTATTTACAAACCCTGTTGAAAAATTAAGCTTGTCTGTAGAAGATAAGGCAGCATTGGCTGTTTCATTTGAAATAGGGATGGTGTGGCCACATAATAATGTGTCAAGTTGGAATTTCGTACAGGTGTTACAATTACTGTCTGTAATGGTGTCAATAATGTGCACCGCATTCCCTAGCTCATTCAAACTTTCGCTTTGATTGTCACATTCATTCAGTAACTCAATATCTTCCTCTGAGGAACTTTCAACCAGTGCAGCATTGGCCTGTTTTAGTAATTTTCGGCCATCACAAAAGCGACTATAATGCCCAAAGCTGCTGCAAAAATAGCATTTGACCGCTCTCCGGTACGCATTTCTTTTGTTTTTCTGCTTCTCCACAATCATTTTCAGGTGATGAGGATAGTTAGGCGATTTATCGCACATAGAGTATTGTTCGTGCGGCAAACCACAATATTGGCACTTAACTGGCTTTCTGACATTTGAGCGTGGTTTAAACTTGCCTTCAGCTGGTTTCGAGTATTTAGTATTTACCACTGCTGCTGTTTCGTTCTGACCTAGGTTTAATTGGAAAATGTCTCTGTTCGCTGTGAAAAATGCGTTCCCCTTTGTCTCTACATCCTGAATACTCCTACAATCCATTTGTTTCAAAAACTTAGCAAAAGGTGTGGGGATTGTACTAATTATTTTATCAATAATAATGAGTTCTTTTAGTTTGTCATGGCTATTGTTAGTCTTAGCCGAGTTAATCCACTTTGTGCACACATCCTGAACTGTCGATACGTAATCTATGAAGGTTTGATTTGGTTGAGGGGATAATTTAGCGAACTGTTGTTGGTAACCTGCAGTATCTAAAGAGAAATGTTGGAGAATGCGTTGTTTTAAGTAGTCATAATCCTTTCTCATTTCCTGTGGCACTGTTTCTATTACTTTCAAAGGTTCTAGCGCTAAGTTTCTCATTAAAATAAATGACCAATCTGATTTTATGATCTTATGGTAGGCCATTAGACACTCGAAATTTTCCAGGTATGCACTGATGGAATCTCCTGAGCAGAAAGCTTTCACGAGGCCTTTATACTTATTATATTTCTGTTCTTCCTCTTTGCTTCTTAATTTATTTACAGATATTTCTACGTTGGACTCAATCTCCATCTGTTTTAATTTTATTTGTGTATCGGCATTCAATTGGGCTTGTTTGGCCGCCGCCTCAAGCTCTAATTGTTTCTCTTGTAGTTGCATCTGCATCTTTTCCCGTTCTGATTGTATCTTTTTCTCTTCTGCCTCCATTTGCATTTTCTTCTCTTCAGATTGTAATTGCATCTGCATCTTTTTCTCTTCTGCCTGACTTTGCCTCTGTTTTTCTTCTCGTTCTATCGCTCTTTCTTCACGGGCAATGTTCTCTGCGTGCGTCTTCTGTGCCCATTCTGACAGTTTCTCTTCCTTATAACCTAATTTAATGCCTTGCTCAATACATTTATCTAAAGTAGACATGTTGACTTTTACTTGTTTGTAACTTTACTGAAGTTAAATCCCTTAGAAAAATGTTGGGGAGTAGAAAATTTAGTTATCTCCCTTAATAATTACATGCGAAAATCCAAATGCAAAGTTATGTTGGTTACAAGGTCATGAATATACATACAAATCAATGCAAAGCAAAATGATACATGGATGGAAGGTGATAGGTACCGCTTAGGGTTGCAATGGGCATGATGTGAAACTTATCTTATGATCCCAGAACTTGTGAATGTTGTCTTGTACTTTCGCCACTGTTGGATAGTTCACATAGGTTACGCACCACACGAAAAGGTCTCACAATTCGCGGAACAATCTGCTCGTAGAATGAGAAAACATTAGTAACAGTCAAAAAAAAATGTTACAGTTATGTCAAAATAATTTATAGTATTAACATCATTGAGAGACTAACTGCAGAGGGACTCATATTAATACTAGTTGATCGCTAGATAGGTGCACATTTGTTAAACTTCTTCAAACAACAATTTGATGTGATTAATTTATTATTTTACTTGGCAATTAATAGCCGTTTATATATAAAGCTTATGCCAAAACCGGAGCCTAGCCCCCAAAAAGCCTGTCAGCGTGTTGTATGTCTAGGTATCTGAGCTCGGGCTCATACAGGCAACAATAACTCAGTTAGCTATAATATCTAACATTTATTGTATTTCAATATACAGTGCGTTGGCGCAGTGGGGTTAACAGCCCGCACTGAATCGCATATCACAGAGGTTTAACATCATCACATAGTTTAACATCATCAAACATTCTAAGCATACTATCTAGCATAAGTCTATAAACCTCACATGGGTCTAAACTATAAAGTCTAAACTATTGAGTCCCTCTAAGGCAGGCCCTGTTGCCTCTTCGATGTCCCGTCTCTCTCTGCCGATCCACACGTGTCGCAATCCGACACGGGTGGTAACTCTGTTCGAGTTCCTCGTGGACCCCGCAATAGGCGGGCCACATCAGTGTCCACAGGACAGTGGACTCACTGACCAGTCCTTCGAGAAGGTTCTGGAATACTCTGGCCTTCGAGGGTCTTACTTCTTTCCCTTTGGGCGGGAGTTGTATCCCTTGGCTAATCTATATTAACTAATGTTAGTTTACCAGATAATATGACTACTGTGAGGCTGTGACAGACGGTAACAACATGGCAACAACACATGTTGCTGATGATAAATATAATTAAGTTCGACTATTTTGGCGACCACTGTTACACACTGAAGCACGTAGATTGATGATTTTCGTAAAATTGATGGAAATGTATTGCAATATGCTAATATTTAATAAACAATGATGGTTTTACTAACATAACGTACATTTGTGGAATTAGTAGTCATGCATGGCACATTAGTGCGTAAAATAGTGCTCGGAAAAGGTATATATTCAATAGGTGTTTATACATCCGTGGCTTTTGTGATAGTAAAAGTACGTTTCACTACCCAATTTGTAAACAGACCGATTTACGCTGATTTCGACGGTACGAGGCGATGCAGTTCAGAAATATTTCTAAACTAGTTCAGAAAGCAATAGCAAAGTACTGAGTTTAAATTGATAGTAAATAACAAACAGCCAATAAATGCTGAGGCTAACTGCAAGGTCCTGAGAAGGACATGCAGGTTTTTTTTATCAAGATATGAAGTTCTTTAGCTCTACACGCAGTTCTGTAGTTCTAACATTGCATTACTATTGGCATTATTTGCTTAAGTGATAGTTACATTTTGTGGTTACATATAATAATGTCTTACGTATCATTATGTAGTACTGTATCATCGATGACATCAATTCACATAATTTAAGTTACCGAACACGTAAATACAGTATTGATTGCTAAAGGACATGAATGCTCGGACAACGGGACACTTGTGTCCCAGGTGAAAACCTACGATTTCAACTGCGTAGAAAATGGGATTGAAGGATAACAGTTGAGTTAGTTAAGCTAGTTGCACATCCTTTACAGGATATTGCAGTCAAAACCAGCATTTTTGTGTGTGAGCTGTTGTGATCTCTTGGCGCGTTTACATTCAGTAGTTTGCCACTGCTTTCTGAACGACCGGCACCCATACCATTTCGTTAAAAAAAAGTCAACGTAAGGCTGTCTGACCAAGACAGTATTAATATAGACTAGACGGACATTTGTGACCTCTGACATGCAGATATATTAACTGATTTATTCAATATTGAAGGATAATATACCCATAAATGTGACCTCACATTTGGACAGAAGGATGATATATCACAATACTCGGATCTATAAATACTACTATTTGTTTTGTTTCGTGGTATCTTCCACAATTTCAATGCTCAACGAACGGAAATTGGCATTATAATACTTATTCATTTGATTGTGTACCATGTTTGGTCCAAAACTTTGGCATTGAACCAGTTAATTAATTAGCACGTTAGTTTATGGCGACGTTTGACGCGATGATCGTATCTTGACACTGTGATGTTGCTTGGGTGTAGTATGTTCTTTGGGAGGGGCGTGGTGCAGGGAGGAGGCCGACTTGAATGCCGTTCCCGAAACTAAGGGATTGTGGCAGAAGCTTTTAAAGTGGAAGCCGTGGCGTGAGAAAGCAGGCTTTTTAGAGCTCCTGTAATACCCTGGACGACACGCCCGTTCTGTCCTGTGCAGGTTTTAATCCCTACAGCATGTTTCAGAGGCTCAGTGCCGTAATTCTTATTCAGGGAGAATTGTAATGGCTTGAATGCGACATATATATATATATATATATATATATATATATATATATATATATATATATATATATAGAGAGAGAGAGAGAGAGAGAGAGAGAGAGAGAGAGAGAACGAGAGAGAGAACGAGAGACAATGAAATAAAGGGAGATAGAGAGAGAAATAACGAGAGAGAATGAAATAAAGGGAGATAGAGATCGAAAGAGAAATAACGAGAGAGAAGTAAATAAAGAGAGAGATAGAAACAGAGAGAGAAATGAAAAGAGAGATAGGGAGAGATAGAGAGAGACATAGAGAGAGAGAGAGACATAACGAGAGAGAATGAAATAAAGAGAGAGATAGAGATAGAGAGAGAAATAAAGAGAGAAAACGAAATAAACAGAGAGATAGAGAGAGAAATAACGAGAGAGAATGACATAAAGAAAGAGTTTTTAGCTTTGTCGAGAGGTGTATCTCAGTAGCACTTAAACTCCCCGTGTGCTGACGACGGGAGAGTAAGTTAATTCCACACATCGGTCAGTTGGGCTAAAACGTGGACTTCTCCTTCTGAAGTAATGGCAAACTACTCAGTGTCTCAAGCCTCACGATAGATGGTAGAAGAGTCACAAGAGAGAACAAACTGAAGTATCTGGGAATCACATTTGACAGGAGTCTGTCCTTCAAGGACCATGTGGAGACGGTTGTGACAAGGTCTCAAAAGCGACTCAATGCACTTAAAACTATGGCTGCAATGGACACAGAGCAGAGAATGCTCTTCACACTGTACCAGCATTTGATCCTCTCAGTGATTGATTATGGACTAGGACTGCTCACTGTCTCAAAGAGTCAGCTGGTGAAATTGGAGCGCATACAGAATGAAGCTATGCGGGTCATTCTGGGATGCACTAGAGACACCCTAGTAGTGTGTATGCGTTACATCCTTGGTCTGCCGTCTGTTGTTGGTAGGCGCAGGGTGATGAAGGCGAAGGCATACCTTAGAGTAGCTGCAGACACAGATCACCCGTTGCATGAGGCGCTGGACGCAGTTAAGGGTCAGAGACTGATAAGAGTGAAATCATGGATGGCTCAGGCGGAGGATACGATCAGACAGGTGTGCATCTTGGAGAATATAAGACGAGGAGAGGAGTGGATCAGAGTGCCAGCGGAGCAGTCAGACATGTGCAGAGTTATAATAACATTGAGCCGGGAGTGCAGGGAGTGGCCAGCGGGGGCCACGGAAGTGGAAATCCAGCAACTGATTCAGGATAATGCTCGCCCGGGTGATGAGATTATCTACACAGATGGTTCAGTGTTGAGAGTTAGGAGAAGTGCCTGGGGATTCTTAGCAAAAGCTAAAGGTCGATATTTGGTGCAGGAGAGCCTGGCGTATGATACCACAACATCTAGCATAAGAATGGAGGTGGAGGCGGTAAGTGCAGCTTTCTGCTGGATGGAGAACACGATACAAACACACATCATGATTGTAACTAACTCAGAAAGCATGTTGAGGAGAGTGAGGACAAGCAGGCTTCGTACAGAGTGGCTTGCTTCGCTCCGGAGGTCACGGGTGGCAAGCATCACCTGGATCTTTTCTCTGGGGCATGCCGGTGTGCTGGGAAATGAACAGCCGGATAGATTGGCTGGCTCTGCAAAATTTGGTGGAGTATTGATACATCACAAGGCAGACGTGGTTGCAGCCTTGTGGGAGCAAGTGTACATCTCGGAAGAGCAAATGGATCACCATGGTCTGGCAAGACTGAAGAGCGAGGAGTGACTAAGGGATCTGGCCGACGCTCGACGCTCAGAGGAAAGGCGAGACGGACATACAATCAGATTGCTACTGGAACTATTGGTGTTGGAACTCTTCGCTGGCTGCTGAAGTTAGGAGAGGAGCGCTTATGGGAATGTCCCGAATGCTGTGATGTCGGTTCCTAAATCAATCAATCAATCAGCCTTGAAAATCAATCTTGGGTTGATCGCAACGTCCGTGAAACGAAACGTAAAATTTTATATTTCATCTCTCTCTCTCTCTCTCTCTCTCTCTCTCTCTCTCTCTCTCTCTCTCTCTCTCTCTCTCTCTCTCCCCAATATATATATATGGGTGTATGGGTCTGTGTGTGTGCGTGCGGGTTTGTGTTGGTTGATACGATCGTGTGTGCGTGTGTGTGCGTGTATGTGTGTGTGTGTGTGGGCGGGGGGGGGGGGTGTTTGTGGAGAGGGTAGTCATAGGATACCCTTTGAAATACAATTGTCTGGAGACTATAGGAATAAAAGGCCAGCATGCAAACTAGCGTTGGGCAACCCAAGGGCGTATTATTGATAGAATAACGATGTTAATGCAGCCATGATTGCTGGGATGGCGTGTGGAACTACCAGTGGAAACTGATGGCGTTAGAATGATGAATGTATTATGACAATATCATGGACAGCGCATCTCATTGTCTGCGTGCTGAATAACTGTTTTCTAGTCAGTATGGGTGTTAATAATCCTATTGCATTAACCACTGATATAAATATTATTCCTATTCGCTATGTGCCGGTCTCCCTGGTCCAGGCGTTACACGATTTTCTCAGTAATCTCGTAAACTCTCGCGAGTAACGTGACGTGCGCGAGAATCGGTAGCGGTTCTCTCCGCGTTGGTAACTTATAGGGTATATGAGCCGGTCGCTCAGAAAGCAATGGCAAACTACTGAGCGTAATCTTGCTAAGAAATCAACAATCAGCTGAAAGATGATGATGTTGAAAGCGGTGTCCTGTAAAGGATATACGGAAAAAATAAATATTGCTATGAGCCAAACACATCTCAATTAATAGAAGTGGAAGATTTGGCTGAGAAGCATTGGAACCTCTCGTAAATCCCAGTATACGAATAAAGTCGAACATTATGAAGGCGACCTCCATCATGAGAATGGAGGTGGAGGCAGTAACAGCGGCATTCCGATGGCTAGAGGAGACTACTGCAACACACGGTGTATTCATTACGGATTCAAGGAGTATGCTTAGCAAGGTAGAGAAAGGAATGTTTCGTGTGGAATGGCTCTCGTCGCTTCAGAGGTCACAGATCGTGAGAATTGTTTGGATATTTTTCCCTCGCCATGCGGGTGTACGGGGGAATGAACAGGCTTATAGGCTAGCAGGGAATGCACCTCTTGGTGAAGAATCTAAAAACTGAGAGGGAAGACCAGGAGAACTTTTAATCAGATAGCGGTGGGAACGATTAGTAATATGACTCTTCGCTGGCTGTTGAACGAGGGGACGGAGCACGTATGGGAATGTCCTGAGTGCAGTGATGTCGGTTCTTAACTCAACTCAACACATGAAAGGCGTTGGCTTGCCATTACATTTAATACAGATCACAAAAATGACTTAACGGTGAACAACCGGCAGCTGTTTCGAGCATGTCATGATAGAAAGGACTGGTTAAATATAGAACAGTGGTCAGACAGAGTTGCGTTTTCCTCTTTATCTTATTACCTTCTATAATGAAAGCAAGACATTTTAGAAAGAAAAAAAAACCAATGTGATGAACAACATGATTTCTTTGTAATAGAAGGAATAGAAGTATATGAGCTTCGATATGCTGGCGGACAGTATTATTATCAACAACACAAATGGGAACTGAGAATATAATAATAAAGCACATGCAAAATCTGAAATGAAAATAAAAACAAATGCATTAACATATATTCTTCTTAATGAAGAGAAATTGCAAAAGCTGACCAATTTGTTTTGTGGCTTTATGAGCTGGAACATATGGAATAACTAAATGAAGCCAGAGTATGAAAGCGTGCATATTTCTTATGGCAACAGATGAATCTCAAAGTCAACTGGAAAGTACATATGTGCCGTTGATATAAGTGTTACAGAAGAGCATTACAAAAGCACTGCACAGAGAAAGAACACGCGCACACACACACACACACACACACACATATATATATATATATATATATATATATATATATATATATATATAGAGAGAGAGAGAGAGAGAGAGAGAGAGAGAGAGAGAAGAGAGAACGAACGAACAAACTTTATTTTCAAAGGGTTAAGAATTGGGCACGCAGGCCCGTCTAACATTCTGCCCTTCTATCACTCTCTTTCATACATTATTTCATTCACACATCATTCACGGCTAACAGAGAACAGCAACAATATAAAAGATATGCATTATAAAGACATGGGCAAAATACGAACATCAATACTACACGACTCAGTAATATTAGATAATTGTGTGACACTTGTTATTAGCTATGTGGAATATACTGGTCTACCAAAAAGGGTCTGGCTGTTATACTAGGGTTTTGTTATTATTATTATTTCTATTTTTAAGGGAGAAGGTAATCGGTACTGAGATAGTATTCGAATAATGTGCGATTATATGTATAGGGATTGGTGATGTCTTTGATTTCTTGGGGAAGATTGTTCCACAGCTGAGCTGCAGAGTACGTTAAGCTTGTTGTTTACAGGCCAATCCTAGGCTTCGGAATGTGTAATATATTTAATCGTTTACTGTGTCTAGCATTACATTTAAACAATTGTCAAAGGTAATTTGGGGCATTCCGATGGAGGATTTTGTTAATCAGTTTGGCCTTATAGAAAAGCAGGCGTTTGCTGAGTAACTGAAGGTGTGTATGCAGGCTAGGATTTTCAGATAAATGTTTGCTATAAATTAAACGCATGGCCTGTTTCTGGGGTGAGTAAAGTCGCTTGGTGCTTGAATTAGAGCAACCGTCCCAGATTGTAGAGCAGAAGTCAAAATGTGTCTGTATGTGAGAAGTATAGAATATTTTCCTGGTGTCCTCATCAAGGAAATTTTTAATTTTGTCGAGTTGGTAGATTTTTTTCGCTGCTTTTTTAAAAAGCACTGAACGTGGGGATTAATACTTAGGTTTCTATCAATGATTAGGCTTAATGTTTTGTGCTCAATTACATTTTCTACAGGCATGTTATCGATGTGAAGTTGAAGTGATGTGTGTGAATTTAGAGTTTGAAGTCTTTGTCTGGTTGTTAATAACATTAATTTTGTTTTAGTGATGTTAATTTGCATACGGTTTGCATAGTTCCACCTTACTACATTATTTAATTCTTGTTGCAAAGACGACTCCAGTAAATTACAGTTTTCAGCGTTTCTATACACTGTACAGTCATCTGCAAATAGATCGAAGGATGACGAAAGATGCAAAGGAAGATCGTTAATATATATGGCACAATAGAGGGCCAAGAATAAAGCCTTGCGGTACTCCAGTATTGAAGGTAGTGGTTTGAGACAGAGATTTATTGTGTGATACAACTTGCTTTCTGTTTTATAGAAAAGATGTTATTAGAGTTACTACATTAGGGCCAATTTTCATTGTCTCAAGCTTTTTAATTAAAATAACATGGTCTATCATATTAAATGTTTTCATGTATTCAATAAACACAGTTCCACATAGACTATTGTTGTTTATATTCTGGTACCAATTTTCTATCATGTATGTTAGGGCCGTATAGCAAGAATATTTTGGTCGAAATTGACTGTCAACAATAAGCTTGCTGCGAACTAAATACTGTAATGTTACTTTATGGATGTGTTTTTCTAGTGGTATAGATAGTTATTATAGTAAGGAAATTGGTCTGTAATTGTTCGGGAGACCATTGTACAATGAACCAAATGTAAGAAAGGGTACACTTTAGCGATTTTGAGAGCTGATGGAAAGTGGCCTTTGGTGAGACACTGATTATATACATAGGTTAGTAATATATAGCTCACTGGTGCAGCACAACGGAGAATTCGGTTGCTGATTCCATCTAACCCAGATCAGGTTGCGGTTTTTTAAGTTACTGAGGTAAGTGAATACTTCGGTGATTGTCATTAGCGGTATGTCAGAAATAATATCCCGGTAGCATCTATTCTCACACAAAGATGACAGTAAAGATAAGTTGCAAGGAAAATCTGGTATTGAAGGCTTCAACTGCTCTATGTCAGTTTGAATATAAAAATTACTGAATTGGTCGCATGTAATATGATTTGATTGAAATGAATTTGGGGAGTTATACATGTTTGTCAAGGTGTTAATTGACGTCCATATGTCTTTACTATTTGTTTTATCCATGACTAAGTTCTTAAAGTAATTTTTCTTTTCCCTTCGTATGGTATATTGAACTCTGTTTCTAAGAGTACGGTATGTGCTGAGATCCCGCTTTTTATGTGCTTTATCTCTGTCTCTCATAATTTCAAGTATTTCCTGGGTGACCCAGGGTGGTTTGATGTGATGTTTTACTCGAACTTCCTTGATTGGCACATGTCTATCAAACACATCAGTAAAGGTCTTCATCAGAATACCAGAGCATATTTCGGGTCAGGAAGTTGATAAACATTGTCAAGAGGTGAACTGAGCAAGTCCTGTAAAAATTCGTTTTGGTTGAAATTTTTAAAACTTTTATATTTTACACTTATGTGTTTATGTTTAGGAGTTTTAATTCCTTTTTAGACCACGCGCAGCATATTGGGTAGTGATCGCTCATTGCACAATTGAGTACGGTGCATTCTATGATGTTGTCCGAGCAAGTTACATAAATGTGATCTATGAGTGTTGAAGATGACTTTGTTACTCTAGTAGCTTGTTTTACTATTTGTTGGAAATTGTATGATGCAATTATATTTCCCCATATTATGTTGGATTTGTTGGTGTCAATGTTAAAGTCTCCGAGAGAGAGAGAGAGAGAGAGAGAGAGAGAGAGAGAGAGAGAGAGAGAGAGAGAGAGAGAGACAGAGACAGACAGACAGACAGACAGAGACAGAGAGAGAGAAAGAGAGAGAGAGAGAGAGAGAGAGAGAGAGAGAGAGAGAGAGAGAGAGAGAGTATTTTCGACATGATACGCGAAGAAAATAACGACCACAGCCTCCTTGGATGCCAGATGTGTTAGATAATATACACAAAGCAGCAAGAGGGACAGTACATCTGGCTTAAAATAGAGAGACACTCCGAAAGACAGTTCTGCACAAGACAAACCTATAAATGATGACGGCGATGATGACATCGTGTGGTGATCACATTCATGCAACAGACCTTTGTAAGATAATAACAGACATAACACTACAACCCTTTAACTGGCATTGAAATGGCTTTTACGCTCCTAAGTTTTCTATCTGTCGTACAGTATCAACGTGTTTAACATCCAATGAGCTCATGCTAGTTCCTTTTTATACAATCTCATTAATTTCGTTGTTTCCCATGTAAAAACCAACCTTTCAAAGTAATTCACGTCTCACTTTTCACATAATTCACAGACTTCCTCATGAATTCGCTGAAGATAACAAATAGCACTCTTTTGTCATTCGGAAACTTTCTTCTCGCTGTGTGTTTCTCCCCCTAAAATAAAAATAAAAAATAATTGAGAACCTGCAAACTTTACTATAAATAGTTACTGTTCAGAAATATGTTCTTAGGCCCTCAGAGAAGAACTCGACAGCCTTTGATCATCGCATGGGAAAATACCAGCAAACAAACTGTACATCTTGATGGGGTTGGCGAGATATGGACTTTTAATCTTGACCGTGTGTGTTGACAAGGCTCCTAATGATTATATTCCTTGATCCACATATTGCAAAATACACACAAACAACGTCTTTCCATACACTAACCAACTACCACACATACCTTCTACCTGTACTAACACTAACCTTCTACAATACACACCGTCTACCTGTCCACACACTAACCTAAACCCACACACACACGTTCTACCCGTCCACACACTAACCTACAACCACACCCACATTCTACCAGTCCACACACTATCCTACAACAACACCAACCTTCTACCAGTCCACACACTAACCTACAATCACACCAACCTTCTACCTGTCTACACACAAACCTAAATCCACACACATCTTCTACCCGTCCACAAACTAACCTACATCCACACACACCTTCTACCCGTCCACACACTAACCTACAACCACACACACCTTCTACCCGTCCACATTCTAACCTACATCCACACACACCTTCTACCCGTCCACACAATAACCTACAACCACATACACCTTCTATCTGTCCACGCACTAACCTACAACCCCACAGACCTTCTACCCGTCCACACACTAACCTACATCCACACACACCTTCTACCCGTCCACACACTAACCTACATCCACACACACCTTCTACCCGTCCACACACTAACCTACAACCCCACACACCTTCTACCCGTCCACACACTAACTTACATCCACACACACCTTCTACCCATCCACACACTAACCTACATCCACAATCACCTTCTACCCGTCCACACACTAACCTACATCCACACACACCTTCTACCCGTCCACACACTAACCTACATCCACACACACCTTCTACCCGTCCACACACTAACCTACAACCCCACACACCTTCTACCCGTCCACACACTAACCTACATCCACACACACCTTCTACCCGTCCACACACTAACCTACATCCACACACACCTTCTACCCGTCCACACAATAACCTACAACCACATACACCTTCTATCTGTCCACGCACTAACCTACAACCCCACACACCTTCTACCCGTCCACACACTAACCTACACCCACACACACCTTCTACCCGTCCACACACTAACCTACATCCACACACACCTTCTACCCGTCCACACACTAACCTACATCCACACACACCTTCTACCCGTCCACACACTAACCTACATCCACACACACCTTCTACCCGTCCACACACTAACCTACATCCACACACCTTCTACCCGTCCACACACTAACCTACATCCACACACCTTCTACCCGTCCACACACTAACCTACATCCACACACATCTTCTACCCGTCCACACACACCTTCTACCCGTCCACACACAAACCTACAACCACGCATAACTTCTACCTGTCCGCACACTAACCGTTTATTATTATTACGTCTAACCCTTGATACAAATGTATCTGACGTTCAATGTTCCTAACTTAACTGAGTAGATATGAGAAACTGTTTCCTGTCGAATGTTGCTTTAACCAATTCAATTTCCCTTTGAAAATATAACAGAATGGCAACGAATTTTCTATCCATAATTGACAATATTCCAAATGTCAAAAGAATTGTATAATACATGTACATAATACTTGGTTACTTTCATTGTACTCACCGGACACGAAAACCCAAGACCACAAACACAGATATGTTACTGACTGTCTGTTGTACTTGTGTAACCCAATTCGCCTGTAACAGGAATCATCTCTTCTGGTTTCATGATAAATAATTTTTGATTTATTTCATGAGTGAATTAGGGCCCCTGATATCATAACTGAATTACACCCCTTGGTTGCCACTGGATGGTTACATACATATTATTGCTTAACCACGGCTTCAAAATGACTTCTCTTTTGATTCGTTAAACACAAAACACTTATTCATTTCAGCTTATACGACAAGGAAGCCTGCATTGTTAAAACTTCCTTTCGTGAGTTTGGTAATTAATTTAACTGGAGCAATAATTATCTCATTGTAGAAAAGTAGAGTTATCACAATTAAGAATAAGTTAAACATTTGACAAACACGTCTTCAGTGCAAATAGTGACAAGCATCGAGATATTCATGGTTGGATTTATTAATTTTCAATTTTCTTCTACCATGGTATCTAAATATACTTAGTGGTCTCACTAAACTAGTTCTTATACCTTAAGGTGTAAAAATGCTATGTATTCATATTTGATCTATCATCCTCTATACTTAGGTACACATATAGCTAACGTGTTGTTATAATTAGATCTTCTAGCCAGGGGTGCAAATGCAACTATTATGTTTTTCATTAATATGCCCGTTTCTACTTTATTCTAAAGTAAGGAGTACCGTAAGTTCAATGTCTAGACTTTCCTCTGTTATCCCAAGAAATAGATGTGTATTATGCTAATGTGTATTCTTTTCTCTTCTATCATAAGAAAGAGAAATATATCTTATATTCATATGCAAACGTGACTCTTCTATTGTAATATACATACCTACCATACGTTCAGATTTTAACGTTCCTCTTCTACACACATCTACATTATGTTCTGTGTTCATAATTTAACTGTTTGGGTATAAGAAACTATTTCCTGTTGAATGTTACCTTAACTAATCCTATTTTCCTATAAAAAACATAACAGAACGGTAAGGAATTCACTGTACACAATACACAATATTCCAATGTCAAAAGTATTGTGTAACAAAAGTTCATTATAGCTGGTTCCGGATATCCATTGTATTTAACCGGGGCTAAAACCCAAGACCAACAAACACAGATATTTTAGTGACTGTCTAGTTTACTTGTGTAACCCAATTCATTTGTTACGTGAATCATGGCATAAATGAATTATTCCCCTTTGCATCATAAATGAATTATTCCCCTTGGTTGTCATTGGCAGGTTACACTTCATTACCAAACTATGGCTTCAGCATGGCTTCTCTTTTGTTTCGTCAAATACAAAACAGTTATTAATTTCAGCAACAATGACAACGAAGCCTGTATTTTTAAAGTGTCCTTTCGAGAGTTTGATAATACATTTAACTGGGGCAATAACAATGTCATACTGGGAAAATAGTGTTGTAGCCCTTAAGAGTAAATTAAACATTTGAAAAACATGTTTTCAATGTAAACCATGAACAAAATGGGAAATAGCCATTGATGTATTAATTCAATTTTCAATGTTCTTCTGCCATTGTATCTAACTATACTCAATGTAATTGTTTTTTTTTTTCTGAAACCCCAGGGAGTCGTCGCTGGCTGTCTATGGCGCTATTAACCGATTGTTGCATGGAAAGCACCCGAGTCGTATGGGATGAAATGGCACCGCTGCAATGAAGTAGAGCCTCTTGTCTTTAAATTCTCTTAATTTTAAACTTTCCTCTTCTAGCCTGGTCGACCGCTGTAGATTAAGGGACTGTGAACGCAGTTTCAGTCTTGATATTCCGGGTTTAAAGTCAGCCGAATACGGCTTAGGAGCAGAGTGCTTTATGTTGACTTTCATAATGGTATGACCGTCACCTGTTCAGAAGTCAATGGCAAACTGCTGAAGGCTAAATTGCCTAGAAAAATCCCATCCAGTCAATATTTTATTGGGACGTCGCAAACATTCCAATCATTGTTTTGATTGCGACGTCCTGTAAAGGAAATGTACCTTTCAACTTCTAGCCTGCTATGTAATCATGCTACAGCTTTTACTGAATGCATCCTCTCACCTCTCTTTATTTATCACAAACTTATCACAAATTTATCACAAACATCAGAAAGATACAGTCATTGTTTTTTGGCGCCATGTTGTGAGAAGACAAACACTGGAACAGGTCGTGAAAACAGAAAATATTTGCGGAAAGAGAGATAGAGGAAGACAGTATGAAAACATTCTTGACAGTCTTGTGTCATGACACAGAAGGGTGTCAACATACCAATCGACCCATGCCGTCGGAGATATCAATTTGTGGAGAGGCATGATCGCCCACGCCAACCGGCAAGGCACTGGATGATGATGATGGTGATCCTCGATTACCATGAGATACATGTGAGGGCAGCGTTGTTTTATCATAAGCCTCCTTCTGCCTTGTGGTGACGAGGATCCAATGCTCAATAATCAATCATAATCTCCTTTATGTCGAGGTATATATCTAGCTTAAGTTCTACGAGGGTAATTTAATTAGGAGGTCACAGATGGCTGTAGAAAAATAACTAAATATGATAACAACTTGAAACCAGTTTATTGTTATACTATACATACATTGTCTCTTTATTTCTCAATATAATTTCCACCAACATTGATGCACTTATCCCATCGTTTTATCAGCCTTCCCAAACTGGCTGCATAGAACTGCGTGCTCTGATTTCATTTACCTGCCATCCCACAGGACTGTGTGACTTACTTATTGACTCGCCCTCGTAACTTTTTCTACCCAGCTATGCACCACTTTACGGTATAAACATTTGTCAGCATAAACACTGAAATCCCACCTTGGCGGGAGACATTTCGCGAATGACGCCGAAGTTGAATTTGAAGTGAAAACGTGGTTTAGAAAATGCTAAATCAACTCTAGCATTTTTCGACTGTTTGGGATTCCTGGGCAAATTTACGTTCAGTAGTTTGCCATTGCTTTCCGAACGACCAGTACACATACCATTATAGGGAAACCAACACAAGGCGGGCTACTATCAAATCACCCGCAGCTGTGTTTCAAACACAGGATGGGGGATTACGAATTGTATTCGTAAATCCTTCACCGTAGATCCTAATTATTTTTTTTTGCATATCCTTTACAGGACATCGCTGTCAACACCAGCATCTTTCAGCTGTATGTTGATTTTATGGTTTGATTACGCTCAGTAGTCTGCCATTGCTTTCTGAGCGGCTGGATCACATACCCCGTAAGTTACCGATGCGATTCGAACCACTGCTGATTCTCACCGTCATCACGTCACACACGAGAGTATACGAGATTACGGAGAAAAGTCATAACCTCTAAGCCACGAAGCC
>OY992883.1:89746784-89761796 GCA_963921405.1 Cepaea hortensis | reverse complement strand
AGACATGATCACCAACGCCTCACTGCAATGATTGTTAGTTAGAAGAAAAAGACCAACTTCGTGGGCGTCTGTACCTTGGAGAAAGAGAACGTAATTTCACAATTACCGACAAATGCGGCATTACACTGAGAGTCAGCCGTTCAGAAAACAATTTCAAATTACTGAACTAAACTGTCTAATTAATCACAAACAGCAAATAAATGCTGGAGTTGATTGAATCATCATATAAAGGACATGTAACTAGCTTTATCCACTTTACATGATAAATAACGCTGCAGTATTCACCTGACGAGATGTAACAAAATATGCCAAGTAGCACATTTTGCAATAAATCAATTTATAGTTTCCTATTTTATAGATGCACTTTTCATGTGAACTTTTCGAGAATTCAAACCCCCCCAAAAAAAAAATGGCAAAACGGGTCTAATATAAACTAAAATCTATGATTTATTTACCTGGTGAAATATTTTCCAACGTCTATATCACAAACAAACATGCTGAGCTGTTCCGATATTGATCTGCATCAGCTTTGGGACGCAAATGTCTCAAATATATTATTTCTTGTGGAAAGTATTGACAGTAACAAACAGGTGGTAATTGCTTATGGCTCGATGGTGATAGATAAAATGTGGAATATTAATGCGTGTTATTTGCATCAGACTTGGCTACACGTCATCTTCAATTATTATATTAATGTAACGATTGTTTCTTATTTCGAAGAAAACTGCGACGAATATTAAGATTTTTTTTCTCTGCACTGCTTGTGCAGAAGAGAGCGCTGTCTAGAGCACAGGTATTATTGTCATTATTATTACATTGGTAACTTTACCCAGCTTTCATATGCTATCGTTATGTTTTATAGTTGCATATTCTTTAATGTAACGTTGCAGTCAACACCAGCATATTACTGCCGTTGTTGATTGATGTCTTGGCAAGTTTTACGTTCTGTAGTTTGTCATTGTTTTCTGAACGACGGGCTCACATACTTTTCCTTAAGAAACCAACGCGACGCGATCCGCTGCTGAATCTCGCGCAGCTGTGTTTCGTACGTGGGTATACGGGATTACGAACAGTGTCCTTAACTCCTTCGCCAGGAAGACTAGCTGTGTATGGTTGCATAAATTACGGCTACATAAGAATAACGACTCGCCGTGAATAAATGGATGATATTAGCGGACATGTCCGGGACGGTGTGACGATTGACTATAGCTACAACTGAAACAGTATGGGTACATGCAATTGCGTGACAAGGCGGTGGGGATATTGTTGAGTATGATTATCACATGGGAGCCACGGTGGTGTAGTGGCTAGACGCTTGCCTGCCGCCCTGTAGTCATAAGTTCGAATCCTCATCGAGGCGGATTTGTAAATGTAACCAGGGCTTCGACGTCGAACCACCAAAGTCTGAGTTAACTACCACCTATTTTATTTTGTTCTGCGTAATTCTGTTTCACGTTATTCCACTAAAAATGTTGAATGTCCTTCGAAGAACGACGCCCTCAACCCCAGATTGACTTTCTAGAATAATGATTATATTTGCTAGATTTGCTATCGGTTTCTGAAAGAGAAGTCAATGTTTAGATTTAACTTAAGGTGCAGGGAATGAACCCCATACCTCTCCATCATTGCTGCGGAAGTTTAAGAGCGAGTGCTCTTATTATTCCGGCCATTTCGACGCCAATGATTCAAACAGTATTCCTCCTCTAGTCACTGTAACACCAATTCTGTTTTTTGTATGTTCTTTCGCTGTTAAGTAGTGTTTGCTAATGAATGTTTGTCGTAGCAAAGTTCTTTATTTTGTATTTAGGGTTTTACACATTTAATTGTATTTTGTCGTGATGCCGGCATTACTGCGAAGAGGTAACGAATTCAATTCGTAATCCCGCGTAGCGGGATTGAAACACAGCTGCGTTGATTTTTAAGCAGACGCCTTGCATTGGCTTTCATAAAATGGTATAAGCATCGGTAAGTCAGAAAGCAATGGCAAACTACTGAATTTAAATTTACTAAGAAATTACAAACAAACAAAACATCCTGGGGTTTACTGTATAGTCCTGTCAAGAATATGCAACTAGCCAACTTTGTCAAGGTGTCCTGTGCATCATTTCTCCCCACAGGTTAATCTATGCATCAATTCTCCCCACATGGTTTCCTATGCATCATTTCTCCCCACAGGTTTTCCTATGCATCATTTCTCCCCACAGGTTTTCCTATGCATCATTTATGCCCACAGGTTTACCGCAGTTTGACCCATGTTAGCTATATTTGCAACAGACTGGCAGTGAAACATATGATTGAGTAGCTCCAACGGTTAGGTAGAAAGACGTTCTGAGAAACATGTATACACGAGAGGGAGTTATTAAGTAAAAGGAATTTTACAGATAACTTTCTACAATAGTGAGAACTTGAAATGTTGTGCGTGCTATTTCCCAAAATAACCCCTATGCCGGTCAACACACTTGGTTCACCTGTCCACTAATTTGTTGATGCCTGCCATAGTGAAAAGTTTTTGGGTTTGGTCTTAAACTAATTTTGTATCACCTCAATTACCTCGCCGTCATCTGCACACCTTTGTCCCCGCAGATGTTCTTACAAGGGTTCAAACAA
Organism: Cepaea hortensis; assembly: GCA_963921405.1. NCBI lineage: Eukaryota > Metazoa > Mollusca > Gastropoda > Stylommatophora > Helicidae > Cepaea > Cepaea hortensis. The sequence goes on along the minus strand of OY992883.1, from coordinate 89,759,189 downwards.
TTGAAAATCCGATGGCACCAAGTCTGGTCTGTATGCTGGATGTTTCAAGACCTAAATCTTAGTGCACGTGGTGTATCCACTCTATGCGCAGCCGTATGAGCGCAGGCGTTGTCGTGAAGCAACAATACGCCTTTAGAGAGAAGTGTCCGGCGTTTCAATCAAATCATTGGCTTCTATTTGTTCGCTAGCATGACACTGTATCGAGCACTGGACTAGTCAAGTTATTACTCCTTTTCTGGAAATGCACCACTATAAGGCTGTTGATATCTCAAAATATAGTCATCCCAGAGGATTCCCGCACCATTTACAGGCCTCCCACTAAGCGGTTCATCAATAAGGGTCGTCTTCCATTTTGAAATCTTTCTACCCGTACATACACTCTCTCCTGACTCAAACAATTATCGCCGTACTGAACTAACATTCGTGAATAGATTTCACAAGGTTTCACTCCATCAGGCCACACACACACACACACACACACACACACACACACACACACACACACACATTTACACACATACACAAACGTGAGCACGCGCAAACAAATAACGCCTCGTTGTTCTTCCTTGGTGAAAGTCGATAGTGGGACAGATATTCTGTCATAGCTATTTCAGATGAGCAAACTGCTCGGTCTTCACGACCCCTACATGGGGTATTACTTAACAGCCAGTTTGGTTCTTGAAATATGATTTTCCGCTGTCTATTCGCTTCCATGCACTTTGTAATAAAATTGCTGTTACTTAGTGACTTTCCCTCGTATCTGCCTGACCCAACGGACAGGCAGATCAACAGACAGACACTCAGACATATATCAACATATCGAACATTTGCCACATAGCGTGCAGACATGATGATGACGGATAGGTAAAATCGGGAAAAACCGATAAGTAAACCCACGCACAGAAACGAGTGCGCACCAACGTAAACAAGGGAGTGACGTTGTTTGACAACAAGCAGACTGGGAAAGGACATGGAAAGGAGAGACATGTTTGGATGATCGTGGCATAACTTGTGGTGGCTTGGAGCTAACTAGTAAGATTCCAGGGATGGACCGATAATAAACATTGATATAAGAGGAGCCTGGTGTTCCTTGCCAGTGAGAAGTCCTGATCGTTCGGGTCCCATCGATTGACGGACGTCGGTCACGGCGATTGGGCAATCTTGAGCATAGCCTACGATGGGTAGCGTTGTGATATTCTGTTGTGATAATTTGGTGTGTCCAGTGTGTGTCGCGTGGTTACACACCCGCTTCACACGCGTGATCGGGACTGTTTCCGGATCCGGTCAGGGATATGCACTACTGACGAGCTCAAACGAGGGCGAAACTCGAGTATAGTGCTTCCATATTGACGTGGATAGGCCTTAGGTTCATACCAGAATGCGGTCGGCGTTGCCAGTAGTGGGTTGTGCTCAATATTTAAATTTCAAATCACGAAACAACCACATAATCAATTGATATAAGAGAATAGTATCATGAATGTTAAGGAATCGAGGACACGACCTAGACGAGAAGATAAACAACACAAGGACAGACTGTCACACTCAAGGTGATACTCAGTGTTATGTGAATCAAGACAATGGCCGCTAGTTGTACAGGTAAGTAACTTATCTCAGTATATTTGCGCTCATATATTTTGGATGCTAACCTGGTCAGAACAGGCACTCCAAAAAGAGACAATGGCAGATAGAGTAATTTGACTTTGTAAGAAGATGCTTAATAAAACGGCATTTAACTTTTATCAGCCACGGGTACGGATTCATTATGTCACAGTTCACACGTTGGGCTCCAGTTATTGATCCTGTTATTACTGTTGTTCAAATTGAGCCGATATTCTTCATTACCAACATGTTGTTGTTGCACATAATTATACGTCATGTTTGAGGACCTAACAGCATGCTGGCAACATTCAAGCAGAAAGATATTCTCAGAAACAATACATATATTTCAAGAGTTTCAACAAGTACACAGAAAGACAGACACATAGATGGTCACGCGTAACTATACCGAACAATAAAAAAGCTGACAGAGAAACATATATTTAAACAGAACAGACAACCACACAGAATAAAAAACAGATGCTCAGCCAGACATAACTATATACAATAGAGGGAAAAATAAATATAAAGCAACACAGAGTTAAAAAAAAACAACAACCAGATCTGACAAATAGTCGATACAACATAAAAGCATCACACATAAATAAAGCTAGATGCCAAAATAATAAAAATAGCATGTAAAGATAACGTTCTAGAAAACGTATTTCTCGTGCGAATAAACACGAGAGACCATACAAAAACAGCGGTGGTTTTATAGCTTAAAGCGAGTATTAAATACGAAAACTAAAGACAGCCAATGATACAACGCAAGCAAGCAGAGAAATAATTGAACCACCTAAAAGACAGACCACACCTCACTATATATTATATTCCTGTGCAATCAAAATCCACGCGTCAGTTAATCCGTCACTGGTAAAGTAAAGTTTTCCCCGTAAAAAATTACATAAGGTATCACATTGCAGTGAGCTGTCTTCACGGTGTGAATGCTACGTGCAAAACACACAGATCATTGCAGACTCAACGCAGGTAAATGCTCCAGGTGCCCACTGATCGCCCACCGAGGATGGGATGACTTCTGAGCAAACATACTTAGCAATGTAGATATATACGACCATACATTTCTCGAAGGTTTCCATTCACCACTGGAGAAAAACGCTCGGGAGACATGACCCGGATGAGCCTCGCCCACTGACAGTGCCAGGAAGGTGAAGACGCCGAAATATTCAGCGAGGGCTGGGGGGGGGGGGGGGAGGGGGAGTGCCTACTTCTGAAGCCTCCTATCGTGAATGCGCTGCTATGGAGATTTTACCGCTAATGAACACCGATTTGATTTAATAAAGTGGTCGTAAAAGTATTCATCATTATCATCATCATCTTCCACTTCTGCCGTCAAGCGTCGTGGTGAGGAATAATTTGCGCTCCAGCGCCCGGTGGGCGGCACTGGATAGTGTCATTCCGTGTGGTTGTACAATGTCTTTGATGTCGTCAACCCAGTTTCTTCTTGGACGTCCTCTTGGCCTCGTTGCAGATGATCTTTCATGTAAGGCCAGTGATGGTAGTTGCTGGTGTTGCATTCTAACGACATGGCCAAACCACTTGATCTTCTGTCATTCAATAAATGTGGCACAAGGTGTTGATCCCACTGTCTGTCTGATAACAGCATTTCTTACTCGGTCTCGGATTGTTAAGTTGGGAGATCTCTTAAGACATCTCATATCGCTGGTGTTGATTAGCACGGCTTACTCTACCTGGTTCCAGAGGCGCCCGACCACCACTCACTTGTCCATAGGTAATCTACAACGAGAGGTGCCTTCCCTGCCAACTTATCAGCCTGTTCATGGTATCAGTAGTCGCAATAGAAACAAGAAAAGTTATGTCTAAGATTTAAATCACAGTTAGGACAAAAGTATCAACTTGGTCAAAGTATCAGTTGTGATAAGAGTGAGAACTGGGATAAGATTAACCACTGGGATAAAAGTAATAACATAAATAAGAGTAAAAACTGGGATAAGATAAACAACTGAGCGTGACATGGCGGTTTAATTGTTCTAAAAAATGTTGCCCCACTTTGCATAATCATATAAGTATGTGGAAACAATGCTTTAACGTTATCATTTCAGGCAACGATTGTTTCCAGAGATCTCCACCGACGTTGCTAAAGGGCAACACGTGTGACTATCAGCAAATATCGACCTGTCACAATTACGACATAACCTTGTTGGAGGCAATAACCAGTGATAAATATTTCCTAGTTTGGATAAGTCGGTCGTCAAGGTAAGAAGCTTGTGGCCGTAAAGGTTTGAGATTTGCGGTCACCAGACTGAATGATAGACAGAGTGGCAACCGCTTATCAGTTTGGCAACTATTGCTAGGCAAGTGTTTATACTAATTAGGCTGTTATGTGTTATTGTGGTGCCAGTTTGTTTAGCTCCAATAACCGGGCATTTACCAATGTCCATATGCAATGATTAACTTGGAATCCTCCTTTAGATGATCTTCTGGAGACTCAGATAAAGCGATTGTATTTGGATATATCAAATGTAGTTAAATATTATTAAGAGTCTTTATTATTACCATGTTTAGAATTCTCTATGGAGTTTACCAGAAACTATTATAACCCTGGTTAGAGTTCTCTAAGGAGTTTGTTTCCGAGAAACTATTCAGCTAAGTAACGAGAGTCATCTGTAATCTCTCGTTTCGTCTGTCCGATAATTGTCACTTCGATGAAAGCTATATTTTCTCTTTTTGTTAAATGTAGTTGTGCTACTGTATTTTTATTTTTATTTTCTTTTATTTTATTACTACACAAGTTGGATTTCATATGCTAGGATTAGTTTCCGTACATATTTTTTATTTAAATGTTGATATAATAAATGCATATCTGATGGGCAACGCATGATCTCTAAATTCTGCCCAAGCTTTGTGTTTTAGAAAAGCATAAATCCATTTTGGTGCGAGGAAATGCAACCTAAAGACAAAATGTCATGGCAGGGCAGACCAGACCCTAAGCTTTGGTTGGCAGCTTGTCTAGGATCGAAGTTCCGACAGGCAGACAATTAGAGCTTTGCTTTGCTGATTCGGCAGCTTCTGCAGATTGTCTTGTTCCAGATGTATAGGTGTTACCTTTCCTCTGGAGTGAACTAGGCAGGCCGAGAGAGGGATCATGCTGCATGAGCAACACATGGTCTCTATATTTTAGCCCAGGCTTTGTGCTATCGAGAGGCACTAACTCCATCCCTGGTCTTAACCGGTCTTGGAATCAAAGCGAGAGGTAACTGTTAAGGGGTTATAAGTCCCTGTCAATTGGTGTAGACATGGGGCGCCACGCGTTGCCTCTGACGGTGGGAGACACCTACAGGTGTCACTGATCAGCTACCTCCCGCCTCAAGCTGGGCAGCCCCCGGCCATTTGGATGTTGATCCGCCACAGCCTGTCTGCTTTAATGGGTGCTTGGGGCTAGGACAAAATCTGCATCGCAGGCTGTAAAACCAATGCACCAAGTAATAATAAAAGGACAAATAGAAATCTCAAGCTACGGCTTGCAACCTGGAACGTAAGAATATGTGTCCAGGATTTTCCACTGACTTGACAAATATTGACGATGTGAGAAAAACGGCTGTGATTGATTCCGAACTCAATCGTCTTAATATTGAAATTGCTGGCCTGCAGGAGACTCGCTTCGCTGAGGAAGGGTCACTCAGGGAAAACAATTACACCTGTTTTTGGAAGGGTAGAGGGCAGGCAGAAAAAAGGCAACATGGTGTGGGCTTTGCAGTGAAGAATTCGCTACTGGGAATGATTGATATCCCAGCTGGAGGTAATGACAGACTATTATCCTTGCGCTTGGTAACTTATTGTGGTTTTGCAACCATTATCACTGCATATGCACGGATACTCACTTCCTCTGATGATGTGAAGGATGCGTTCTATGAGAAGCTAGACTCTGTGATCAAGGGAGTTCCAAAATCCGATTACATTTATATGCTCGGTGATTTCAATGCTCGTGCGGGCAAGGACTCGAGTTCATGGCCATTGTGCCTTGGAAAATACAACATCGGTCGCATGAATGATAATGGGCAAAGGCTGGTGGAGCATTGCACCAGAAATGACCTATGTATTACAGACTCTTTAAAAAAAAAAAAAACTAAAGTGCTGCATAAGGTCACATGGAAACATCCAAGATCCGCCCATTGGCGTCAGCTGGACTTCATTATCACACGGAGACAACATCTGAACCATACATCATTAACTCAAAGTTACTACAGTGCTGACTATGAAACGGATCACTCTTTGGTTGTTGCAATGGTTAGACTGAGACTAAAGAGAATTTACACAGCTAAGCACAATATAGCCCCATGATTAATATTGTTAACACTCACTATCTTGGAAAGTGCATTGAGTTTCAATAGCAACTTGAAGACGCTTTCACTGATACATCAGAAAATTGTACATTAAATGAAAAGTGAAGTAAACTTAAGGAAACTCTTTATAAAACAGCGGTAGGGGTTTACGGCACTGTGGATCATAAGAGGCAGGACTGGTTTGCGGCAAAAGCCAGATACTGCAGCCCTTGATTGATAAAAAGAAGATAGATCTCTTAAGAATCAATGAAAGAACAACGCGTAACACTCTGAGTGAGCTGAAGCAAGCTAGGAAGGAATCGCAGAAAGCTGCCAGGCAGTGTGCGAATTATTGGATCAAGTTATGTGAGTCCATTCAAATCGCAAGTGATAAGGGAAACATCAGAATGAAGGGATAAAGAAAGCCTGTGGTCCAATGATCAAAAGAAGTGCTCCACTGAAAACCTTGACTGGAGAAATTATCACTGATAAGAAACAGCAGATAAATAGATTGGTAGAGCACTACTTAGAGGTTTACTCAAGTGAGACCAAGCTAGCGAATGATGCCCTCAACGCCATAGAGGCTCTACCAACTCTTGACCACCTGGACACACTTCCCACCATAACAGAAGTTAAGTGTGCTATAAATGAACTTGCATCTGGCAAGGCTCCAGGTAAGGATGGGATTCCAATAGAGGTAATCAGGAGTGGGCAAGACACACTCACTCTACAGATGGGAGGCGGGGTTGTGTGGCTAGGGGATTGTGTTGAGTGGATTTGGGATAGAAGGGCGGGTGGGGAGAAGTGTTGGTGTGTGGGTTTGAGATATGTGTGCGGTGTGTTGGTGGGGGATGTGTGAATGATGTGTGGGTGGAGGGTATGTTTGTGGTGGTATGGGTGGAGGATAGTGTGTGGTGTGGGGGATGTGTGTGATGGGTGTGGGGAATGTGCGTATGGGTGGGGTATATGTGTGGGTGAGCAGGGGATTGTGGTGGTTGGGGGAAGTATGTGGGGGAGTGTGGGTGGGAGATGTGTGTGTGTGGATGGGGAATGTGTGGGTGGGGGTGTGTGAGTGGCTTAGGGATATGTAGGTGGGTGAGGGAGTTGTATGTGTCGGGGTGGGATGTGTGAGTGGGTGGAGGATTTGTGTGGGGGTAGGGGTATTGTGATCGAGAGATGTTTGGTTGGGAGTGGGTGGGTGGGGGTGTGTGGGTGCGTAGTGGAGGGTGTATGCGTGAGTGAGTGTGTGTTGGTGGACGGGTAGGGAATGCGTGTGTGGGTGGGGAGAGGTGTGTGGTGTGTTGGTTGGTGATATTGTGTGGGTGAGGTATGTGTGTGTGGGTGGGGGATTTTTGTGGTGTGTGAGTGGGGGTATGTGGGGTGGATGGGTAAGGGTATCTGTGTGGGTGTGGTTGGGAATATTGTGTGTAAGTGGGGGAGTGTGTGGTGTGTAAGTGGGGATGTGTTGGTGAGGGATATGTGTGTGTGTGGTGCGTGGGCTGGGAATAGTGCGTGGTAGGGGGTGTATGTGATGTGCGGGTGGGGGATTGTGTGGAGGGGGATTAGGTTAAGGCATGTGTGGGTGGGTGGAAGTTGTATGTGAGGGTGGTGAGGTGTGTGTGAGTGGATTGGGGATGTATGGGTGGTTAGGGAGATGTGTGTGTGTGTGTGTGTGGGGGGGGGGGGTAGGGACATGTCAGTTGGTGGGGATGTGTGTGTATGGTTTGGGGATGTGTGAGTGGATGTGCGATGTGTGGGTTGGTGGGGGATTGTGTGTGTGGGTGGGAAATATGTTGTCGATGGAGATGTGGCTGGGGGATGGGTGGTTTGAGGTGTGAGTGGGGAGAGGATGTGTGGGGTAGGATGTGGATGGGCGTGGGATGTGTGGGTTGGTGGGGGAATGTTTGTGGGTGGCGAGTGTGTTTTGGTTGGGGGATCAGGTGAGGGCAGTGTGTGTGGGTGGGGGATGTGCGGGAGGGGGATGGGTCGGTTGGTGGGGTATGTATGTATCCCTTGGTGTGCGTGTGTGTCGGTAGGTGGGGGTGTGTATGTGTCCCTTGGTGCGCGTGTGTGTGGGTAGGTGGGGGTGTGTGTGGGTGGGGTGATGTATGGGTAGGTGGGAGATGGGCCTCATAACATGGTAATTAGCCTTGTTTATGTTTACAACATTCATTTCACAATGTTTATTTTTCTTCCTATGTAAATGTATAATGCTCTTGATGAACGAAAGACGAGTGATTGGAAGGGCCGAATGTAAGACGGGCCTGCGCGCCCAATTTGTGACCCTAATAAAGTTGATTTGATTTGATTTTGATTTGATCCACCAGCTAATAGAGCTATGTTGGCGAGAAGATCAAGTCCCACTGGATTTCAAAGATTCAAGCATCATAACGCTGTATAAGAACAAGGGCGATCGGAGTGAATGTAACAACTATAGGGGTATCTCACTTCTGTGTATTGTTGGGAAAGTATTTGCCAGAATTGTTCTGCGCAGACTTCAAGTCCTATGAGATCAAGTCTACCCCGAATCACAGTGCGGCTTCCGACAGAACCGGTCTACCATTGACATGATATTCCCATTGCGACAAATGCAAGAAAAATGCCGGGAACAAAATCAACCACTGTTTATTGCCTTCATCAACCTCACAAAGGCATTTGATTTGGTCAATCATGAGGGTCGGTTCAAAGCACTAAAGAAGATTGGCTGCCCACGAATTCTTCTGTCCATTGTGGAATCGTTCCACACAGGCGTGAATGGTATAATTATGTCTGATGTTGTAACTTCAGAAGAGTTTGAAATCAAGAGTGGAGTTAAGTAAGGTTGTGTACTATCCCCCACCCTATTTGATATATACTTTTCGCTTCTACTGAAATATGTCTTTCGTGATCAGGATGGTGGTATATACATTCACTCACGCTCAGATGGCGGTCTCTATAATGTTCAGAGATTGAAGGCCAAGACCAAAATTATTAGTGTACTAATTAGAGAGTTGCTTTTTGCGGATGACGCTGCAATTATGACCCACTCTGAGGAAGAATTAAGTAAGGTTGTGTACTATCCCCCAGCCTATTTGATATATACTTTTCACTTCTACTGAAATATGTCTTTCGTGATCAGGATGGTGGTATATACATTCACTCACGCTCAGATGGCGGCCTCTATAATGTTCAGAGATTGAAGGCCAAGACCAAAATTATTAGTGTACTAATTAGAGAGTTGCTTTTTGCGGATGGCTCTGCAATTATGACCCACTCTGAGGAAGAATTACAACATCTACGATCTGCATTCTCCAATGCTTGTTGTGAATTTGGTTTAACAATTAACAAAAAGAAGACACAGATTATGTCATAAGGTGCACATTGGGTACCATCAATCTTTATTGACGACGCCGAACTAGAGATACTAGACCATTTTACATATCTAGGATCAGAGGTGAATAACAAATTATCCCTAGATCAGGAAATCAACATCAGGATTGGTAAGGCAGCAACAACAATGAACATGTTAGCAAAAAGAGTCTGGGAGAACAGGAAACTTATTGCCAAACAAAAGTCCTCGTCTACCAAGCCTGTGTCCTTGGTACTCTTCTTTATGGCAGTGAAACCTGGACAACTTACTCACACCAAGAGAAACATTTAAACAGCTTTCATATGCGGTGTCTGCGAAGAATACTTGGTATCAAGTGGCAAGACAAAATCACAAATACTGAAGTATTGGAAAGATCAGGTTGTGTGACTATATATTCCATGCTCAGTCTTCGTAGACTTAGATTGACAGGACATGTTAGTAGGAAGGATGATGGTAGAATACCAAAGAAAATCTTTTTTGGTGAATTACAGATGGATAGGAGATCTCAGGGTCGGCCTCTACTACGATACAAAGATGTGTGTAAGCGGGACATGATTGATACAGGCATTGATAATGTACATTGGGAGCAAGTTGCCGCTGAACGTGTTGCATGGAGGGCAACTATCAGAAATGGAATAAAGGCAAAATAGAAAATGATTGCAGATAAAGCAGACACAGAGCGTGAGAGACTTAAGATGGTGCATGATAGTGGAAATGACCATGTTTTCACATGCATCCACTGTGGACAAACATTTGCAGCACGAATTGGCCTTATCAGCCACACTTGCCATCGCCATGGGTCGTAGTTATTAAGCCCCTTTGAAGCACAATGTACCAAACTATCGTTTGTCAAGACGGGAAGGTGCCAATGAAATCCATTTTTACAAACTATCGTCTATCAAGACGGTTAGGTGCCAATCATTTGATGAATATAGTTATAACACGCCAGGGTGAATGCTCTGTTTTGCTATTAATATAAGCGGTGTTCTTTAATTGTAATTCCTGTTTTTTTTTTTTTTTTTCACAGTTGAAATAAGTGAAAGTTTTGGAACTAACCCCGGGTGAATGTTTTACGACAATATTATGATGGTGTTTGAAGCATAAGTGTTATGGTGTATACCTTACCCAAACTATTTGAGAAGTACACGGTGTGCGAGGCATTACCGGTGCGTGATGAAAGTGCGTTCATTATAACTCACATAAAGCTGCCACGATGATGGATCACCGTAGGTAAGCCGGGAGATCAGGCGCTCTTATATTGACAGCGTTATAACACTTAATCTGCTGAACCACTTTTCGTGAAGGAACAGCTGCATTTTATCTTGTATCAGCATGGTGAAGAGAAACCCATTGTAAGTGATATAATATTTGTGATCTACATGGTGTTTTATAAAAAGACATGGGCTTAAGACACCAATTCATCATGACTGGACCGAAAGGGCAGGCAACGAATGTAACGACAAGACCTGTTCTACTACGGAAAAGTCCCGCCGATTCGACAGAGTGAGAGAGAGAGAGAGAGAGAGAGAGAGAGAGAGAGAGAGAGGAGGGGGAATGGGGGGAAGAGGTGAGTAAACTGGGATAAGAAACATTGCCAGACATAATCACTATGTTTGCATGAGCATTTTTTTTGTACATGTATAGATAGGAATTTATATATGTAGATCATAGGAACTATAATTCTTGTTAGTCTATTTTTAGCTCTCATGCAGAGCGCCAGTTAACATAATCCTGTTGAGTGACAACTAGGAGCAATCTGGCGGCGGAAAGACCTTGCATTCGCAAAGGACACTGACTCAGCTAACGCAGTGCGAAATATCATTCTGAGACCTATATTCCTGTCTTACATGTCACATTTTCAGTTAAGTATTGATTGATTGATTGATTGATTGATTTAGGAACCGACATCACAGCATTCGGGACATTCCCATAAGCGCATTTAAGTTAAGTATATGTTGATGTAACGTCATATTATTTATTTTACAACATTTTATCCCATGTTTTCCCGTAGTGAATTTGAATAACGAAGGCACAAACAACAGATTGTACGATTTATTGCCTGGCATATTTCGCTGCATCTGGTGAGGTACATACTGCAGACTTCACACAACATAAAGTGAACTGATTTTCTAAGAGCACTATTTATCCATCTAACCTTTCGAGGGGATTGATTGATTGATTGATTGATTGAGGAACCGACATCAAAGAAATTCGGGGCATTCCAATAAGCGCTCCGTCCCCATCCTCAGCAGCCAGCGAAGAGTTCCAACACTAATAGTACCAGTAGCAATCTGATTATATGTCCGTCGTCTCGCCTTTCCTCTGAACGTCGATCATCGGCCAGATCCCCTTGTCACTCCTCGCTGTCGCATTCTTGCCAGACCATGGTGATCCATTTGCTCCTCCGAGGTGTACACGTGCTCCCACAAGGCCGCAACCACGTCTGCCTTATCATTCGAGGGGATGACGTAATGTAACGTCTACAGGACCGGCTCATCACAGCAGTCGGCCTAACATTCTGTGCTGCAACTCCAGTTATTAGGTTCAGAATTACACCTATTCCCACCCCAGCAGTTAAAAAACCTATCACTTTGTGCGCCAAATCTTATTTTATTTACCAATGTACATGTAGGTGCGAGTCTACATACATCGGCAGAACAGAGCGACAGTTACACAGCAGAGTTGCTGAACACTAACTGGATTAACAAAATACTACACACAGGCGATGTCAGCCTAGGTAGGCCGACTCGTCGGAACATCCCAGCTTCATCGATCACGAGGTAACTGCTGGAGAGCGGCCATGTGATTGGGAGAGACAGTGACTTCCGTGTGTTGTTCAACACACAAAATAGTCGCTTGTTAAAGTCTGCAGAAGCCATAATGATTAACCTACATAAGCCAGCCTTGTGCAAACAGAAAGACATTTTAGTCAGTGTAAAATTACCGTGGTAGATAATTGACACTACTATGCGAACATGTGTATATTTCAGCTTTAAAGATTTATCTAATCATTTTACTTTATGGTGTATGAATTCTGCAATAATGTATTGACGAGATGCAGCGAAATATGCCAATCAATAAATCGTGCAATCTATTGTTTTTTGTCTTCGTATATTCAAACATTACATACGAATATCATTTCACATCACTGTCTAGTAT
>OY992883.1:89694284-89741784 GCA_963921405.1 Cepaea hortensis | reverse complement strand
AATTTTTTGGGGCACGTTATGGGAAGACATACACTAGAGAACTTGGTGACAACTGGCAAGATTGTGGGGGGAAAGAACAAGGGAAAGGGAGAGAAGTAAATATCTGGATGGTTTGGTCACGTGGCATGGACGAGACAGGAACATAAAGCCTGACCCAGGAGTCTAATAATAGTGTAAGGTGGCGGAACATGATCAGTATGGCACATGATAATGATACCATGTGGACGATACACTTTCTAGTCATTAGTTGCTGTTCCAACTTCACGGCAACGGGTCATTTCTATTGTGCTCCGTTCCTGTGCCAGTGAATATCACACAAATTGCTCTTCACGGAAAAAAAAAAAAAAATGTGAAAAGTGGAACAGACAGGAGTCTCGACAAATCAACAACCCTCTCAGGTACACTATACATTATGCCGCCGCCACAATGCCAACCCGAAAAATACAGTTCACCGTCAATGGAAGCGGAAGCCACTATAAAACCAGCAGCCACCCATTACAGCATAAGGCAACCCAGATAGTTCAGTGACAGTCTGGCCGCTATCATTCCAAATATGCAAACAAACAACCGCGGACAGATGTAAAAGCATTCCATACGAAATTCACAGCTCACAGTGTTGCTCCACGCACTCAATTCAGTAGAACGGCGACGGACCCATGCACTACCAGTCCAACATGAGGAAAATACGTATGCAAACCGTAGCCACACGCATAAACACTGCAGAGGCCTTAACGTTTACATGCCTATCCTCCATGTTAGGGATCGGAAGTCCAATATACTGTCTGCAAAAGCACATAGTTATAGGTTATTGCTTAAACGTTCCTCACAAACAAATCATTGTACACATATCTATTCTCGCTACATGATACAACGCGAGCTAGTTGCATAACCTTTCTATACAAACAAATAATTAAACCTTAATGATACAACATGGGCTAATTTTATATTCTTTCCACCCAAAGCATTACACGTTAAGCTGTTACTCGCTACATGATACAACACTGACTAGTTTTATAACCTTTCTACAGAAGCAAATAATTAAACACCGAATTAAACACACGCTACATCATAAAATACGGGTATTAATTCATCATCATCACCAACATAAAGTGTCATGCCTACTGGCGTAGGCGTTCATAGCTCTCCGCAGATCTCGGTCTTTGGTTTTCTGGATTAACTCTGCCGTTGATATTCCTCCATGTCACCGTCGCAATCCATACATCATCATTTCTCTTGGTCTGCCTCTGCCTCTCTTCGCCTCGATCTTTCCAGTTGGCACGATGTTTTCCAATGCTTCTCTTCTCATTACATGACAAAACAAAGTTGTTTGCCTCTTTCTTATTGTTGTATATAATGTTCTAGTTTCATTAGCCTCTTTCAGGCAATCGTTGGTAGTTACTGTGGCAGTCCAAAAAATTCGCAACATTCGCCTCAGGAACCACATCTCTGTTGCTTCCAATCTCTTCCTAATTAGTTCATTTACATTCCAAGATTCGCAGGCATACAGCAAAACAGGTTCTATATAGCACCTCGGTACTCTCTTTCTTCCATTCAATGATAGTGACTTATTACATAAGATATTCTTCATTTTCTGAAATGCAGCCTGTGCTTGCCCTATTCTGCTCTTAATCTCTGTTGTGCATCTTCAATCTGATGTTATAAATGTCCATAGATATCTAAAACTATCCACTCGGTGAAGAATTTTCCCTTCTATCTATATTTCACAGTTGGGTGTCACCTGTTTCTTTGATATCACCATTGTTACTGTTTTCTTGATATTCAAGGAGAGTCCATTCTTTGCACTCTCTGTTACAATAATGTCCAACAATTGTTGTAGATCTTGTGCATTGTTCGCCATCAATACTCTGTCATCTGCATAGCGTATATTATTTATATTATAACCTCCGAATATTATTCCTGGCTTTTCTTTGATCTCCATCATTATTACTTCGCTTTAGAGGAGAAGAGATCTGGTGACAAAATACATCCCTGTCTTACTTCCATCTTTATGTGTTCATAATTTCCTACTTTATTTTCCATTTTAATTGCTGCTATTTGGTTCCAGTAATAATTGTTGTATTATTCTGTGATCTTTCCCATTAATGTTAATATCTTCGAACATTTTAATCATTTCATCATGTTTTACTTTATCAAATGCATTAGTATAATCTATGAAGCACAAATATGTGTCTTTCTTTGTCTATATATATATATACATTACGGACACTATTTCTAATAGTGTCCGTAATGTATATATTGCATTGTTTGTACCTTTTCCTTCCCAAATCCATACTGTTCTTCACCAATTTCCATTTTAATTTTTTTTTCTTGTTCTTCTCATTATAATTCTGAGTAGAAGCTTAGTGACATGGTTTATGAGGTTATTCGTACGAAAACCTTCGCATTCAATTGCTCCTGGTCTTTTTTTGGTTTAGTTATAAATACAGATTTCAACATATCGCTTGGCATATATCAACTGCTGTAAATATCATTCATTTCGGTTTATATATCTACTCCAAATTCTTCCATTACTTTTAATTCTTCTATTGTGATTCCATCTGGCTCTGCTGTTTTTCTTTTCTTCATATGCTTGACGGCGTCATCTGCTTCTTCTTTTAAAATAGGTGGGCCTTCTAAGTTACTTTCTTCTGTTAATTCTGCCCTTTCTCCGTCATATAAGTCTCTTGTATACTCATTCCACCTCTTCATTATAGCATCTTCCTCCAATAACATCTCTCCTGTTTTTGATTTTAAACACCCTGTGAGCTCACTGATTTGTTTTTGCATATTTTTTTTTTTATTTGTAATATAATTTAATTAAAATTTCTTGCACTGTTCATTTAACCAACTTTCTTTTGCCTTCACACAATTATTTCCTATTTCTTTATTTATCTCCTTATATTCATGTTGATCATTTTTACTCTGTTTTCTTTTGGCCATCAACTTTAATATTTCTTCCGTCATCCATTCTTTCTTAGCGTTTTGGCTTTTCC
The DNA here is from genome assembly GCA_963921405.1 of Cepaea hortensis. Lineage (NCBI taxonomy): Eukaryota > Metazoa > Mollusca > Gastropoda > Stylommatophora > Helicidae > Cepaea > Cepaea hortensis. The sequence goes on along the minus strand of OY992883.1, from coordinate 89,738,791 downwards.
CCGGTAATATTTCTTTGCTCGTTTGATGAATGGAGTCCCTTAATATTTCCCACTTTTCATTTATATTCTGTTGTTTAGCTATTGCATTATACCTTTATTTCATAATCACTCTGCAGTGTTCTTGAATTTCTTTATCGACCTTCAATACCTCTTTATTAAGTCTCATGTTCATAACTACTTATTTTCCATTCTTTAGTCTTACTTTTATTATTCCACTTAGTGGTACATGATTACTATTGCAGTCAGCACCCAGCAGTGTCTTTACATTAATTAACTCATTTCGAAACCTTTTATTAATAAGTATGTAATCAATTTGGTTGAGTATTTTCTTATCAGGGCTTTTCCATGTGTAAGACGTCTTTTATGGTGTTTAAACCAGGTATTTCCTATATCATATTATTGATATTTGCCCATTCTATTAGTTGTTCTCCTCGTTCATTTTTTGGGGGTACTTAATCCATAATTCCCCACAACATCCTCCATTTTTCCTTTTCCTACTTTTGAATTAAAATCACCTAGTATTATTTTTATATCTTGTGATTTACTGTGAATTACTACTGCTTGTTGGGCATTAACTGGCAAGACAAAATCACAAATACTAAAGTGTTGGAAAAATCGGGTTGTGTAACGGTTTGTTCCATGCTCAGTATTCGTAGACATAGATGGATACAACACATTTGGAGGATGGGTGACGGTAGAATACTAAATTACATCTATTTTTGATGAATTACAGACGGGTAATATAACTCGGGGTCGGCCTCTACTACCATACACAGATGTGTGTAAGCCGGACATTATTGATACAACCATTGATATTGCACCTTGGGAGCAAGTCGCCGCTAATCGTGTGGCATGAAGAGCAACGGTCGAAATGGACTAAAGATAAAGGAGAAGCTGATTGCAGATAGGTCATACACTGGGCGCGTGTACTGGGATGGTGTTTGATGGTGGAAATTACCATGTGTTCACAGACATCAAGATTTACAGCGCGATTTGGTCTGATCAGTCACATTCACTATCGCCGCAGGATGTAGGTATTATGCCTTCTTTTTAAATAGCACAGTATAATAAACTATCGTCTGTCAAGACAATAAGGTGCCAATCAGTCAGTCAGTTTTATAATCTTTTTACACAAATCATTGAACGCTATCTGTTATTCCGTACAAGATATAATCACGAGACTTTGGCTACACATTACACAGAAACCAGTCATCACACATGGGTCAGAAGTTCAACGATTCAAATCTGTCCTGGAATTCGTCTCAATCATCTGTACGAACTGTTCGACTAAAATCCCCGACTTGCACTTTAACTCGCCATCGAATCCATCGCTAAAAGCTTCAGCTTTCAGTTGATCTCCCGGTGTACTTTATCAATAAATTCTTCGACTTCCACACTATCTTTCCACTAACTCTGTCAATAACCAATTTTCAACTTCGACTAATCTTTCCACCAACGCTAACAATAAACAATTTAGCTTTCACTGATATTTCCACCAACTCTGTCAATAAACATTTCAAAATTCACTTGCCTTTCCACCAACTCTGTCAATAACCAATTCAAATTTCACTTATCTCCCCACGAACGCTATCAATAACCAATTCAACTTTCACTAATCTTTCCACCAACTCTGTCAATAAACAATTCAACTTTCAATTATCTCCCAACCAACGCTGTCAATAAACAATTCAACTTTCACTTATCTTTCCATCACCTCTTATCTCGCCATCAAATTTACCGCTGGAAGGATCAACTTTCACTTTGTTATCACAACCTTCGACATCAACATTATCTCTTGACCAAACCCAATAACAATAAAAATTCGACTTTCACTGTATCTTCTTCTGTCTTTTGTTCGAATATCCTTTACAGGACATAGCTGTCAACATCAGCATCTTTCAGCTGATTGTTGATCTCTTGGCAAGATTACGCTCAGTAGTTTGCCATTGCTTTCTGAGCGACCGACTCACATACCCCTAAGTTACCGACGCGGAGAGAACCGCTACCGATTCTCGCGCAACGTCACGTTACTCACGAGAGTATACGGGATTAAGGAGAAAGTCGTGTAACACCTAGACCAGGGATACCGGCTCACTTTATTTTACCACGAACTATATCTCGAAAAAGGTTCCACATTAGCACCACCCCCCCCCCCTCCCCCAACTCAAATCCACCACTCGACCTCCAATGTCAACTCCACTGTACACGTCCACTCACACTCAGACACCGATGTTGACAAAGCTACCAGTGTCACACTGCCCCGCCAAAAATTCGTGAGCAACTTCTGGCATCTCGCCTATTTTTGTAATTTAATTAGATGCTATCGGGATTGTAGAGGGGTCGTCAACCGCCCCAAACCTGCAACCTTTGGCGAGCTGACATTTATCACTGCCTGGGGGGCATGCATATAATCCGAAATAATGCTGTTCAGACACGCCTTAAACATGAGATCTCCCACTGTGTGGCCGTGCGATCATATTTCTCCCGGAGGTCTCCGTGGCAAGTGATCAACCGCCCCCCTCGAGCTTCGAATGTCGTGGGTTCGTGTCGGGAGACTCTCATTCGGTTCACGAGAGCAGTTGACTCATAGACTCCTAGAGGTGGTCGCTAGAGCTGCCAGGTTCGCGCTATGGGACGCTTCTGACAAACGTGATTGCTGAAAAATACCTGGCTAAATGGGGTAACACCAGTGCAATGAAGTCGATTCTCTCGCCTTTAACAATCATCTTTCCCCCTCAGCCTAAGGCTGTTTCGTTTCTCCTTTAGATCTAACCCGATAATAATCCACATAATTAGCAATCACTTTATTACGATTAGACGAGGGTAAGTTAATAAGTAAGTCACGAATCCATCCATCCATCATGTGCCATGCCGGTAAGCGTGGGCGGTCATGTTCTGCCATCTCACTCGATCACCAGAGTCGTGGATCAGCTCCGTGTTTCTGTCTCGACCATGCCACAAGGCCAAGCCATCCAGGTAATTGCTTCTAGGTCTTCCCCTTGGTCTGTTCCCCTCGATCTTACCAGTTGTCACCAACTTCTCCAATCCATTTCTTCTCATAACATGCCCAAAAAATTTTGACTGTCTACGTCTAATTTCTCTAATCAATTTACGATCTTCATTTGTTTCTTGAAGGACTTGTTCATTGGTCTTTCTGGCTGTCCATGGTATTCTTTGCATTTTCCTCAGAAACCACATCTCTACAGCCATCAGATGTTTTTCAGCCTGGCTGCTCATTGTCCACGCTTCACATCCATATAAAAGTACAGGTTCAATGTAGCATCTCAACACTCTTTTTCTCGTTTCAATTGACATCTTTTTATTGGTCAATATGTTTTTCATCTTGCTAAAGGCTACTTTTGCCATGGCGATTCTTGTTCTAATCTCTTCAAGGCATCTCCCATCAGATGTTATTACTGTTCCGAGATAATTGTACCTGCTCACTTGTTGAAGAATATTCCCATTTACTTGTATATTACACTGTGGTATTTCGTCCTTCCTAGTGATGACCATAATCTGTGTCTTTTTACAATTTAATTCTAACCCTAGTTGTTCACTGTGTGTAACAATCGCATCTACTAAATTTTGCAGGTCCTGTTCATTGTCTGCAATCAAGACTGTATAACGAATGGTTGTAGAAAAATAACTAAATATGATAACAACTTGAAATGAGTTTATTTTTATACATACATTGTGCCTTTATTTCTCAACATAATTTCCACCAACATTGATGCACTTATCCCATCGTTTTATTAGTCTTCCTACACCGGCTGCATAGAACTGCGTGCTCTATTTTCTAAACCACATTTTCACTTCACATTCAACTTACGGCGTCATTCGCGAAATGTTTCCCGTCAAGGTGGGTTGTCAGTGTTTATACTGACAAATGTTTGTCCCGTAAAGCGGTGCATAGCTGGGTAGAAAACGTTACGAGGGCGAGTCAATAAGTAAGCCACACAGTTCTGTGGGATCGTTGGTAAATGAAAACAAAGCACGCAGTTCTATGCAGTCGGTTTGGGAGGACTTATAAAACGATGGGATAAGTGCATCAATGTTGGTGGAAATTATGTTGAGAAATAAAGGGACAGTGTATGTATAAAAATAAACTGGTTTCAAGTTGTTATCATGTGTAGTTGTTTTTCTGCAGCCATTTGTGACTTACTTATTAACTTACCCTCGTATGTAAATTTACGGCAGGAATCTGTCTGGCTTGTTTGTTCACATTTCTCTTCTGGATCTAACCTGATCGTCAACCACAGAATTAGCAATCTTCTTATTCGAAATGTATTTGTCACGCCGTAGACAAATATGATTGAGCTAAGGTGTGACAGTAGACGGTACTATCTGCTTTCTGTTCGCGCATAATGTTGGACGGCGCGCACCAAACCCGGAACTTTACAATGTGCCAACGCGTTCGAGCTGAGGAGGGCAATTCAGAGGCGTTCAAACCTTAATCTGGTGCGACAAAATGCAACCTTGAGATTCAATGTCATGGCAGGGCAGACCGGGCCCTAAGCTTTGGTAGGCAACTGGTCTTGGATCGAAGATCCGAAAGGTGGACAGTTAGAGCATTGATTTCCTCATCCAGCAGCTTCTAATAGCTTGACTTCTCACAGATGTATTAGTGTTTCCTTTCCTCTGGAGTAAACTAGACAGGCCAACAGAAGGATCATGGTGCATGGACAACACATGGTCTTTACAATTAAGCCTAGGCTTTTTGCTATTTAGAGGTATAACTCCATCCATGGTTTCGTTGTAATTATTATATCTTTTTGTTTTGTTCCGGGGGGGGGGGGGATACAGTGTAACAATCTATCGTCTGTTAATGTATTCTAAATGTAACTCCGAGTTCTCAAGCTATTTGATCACATGCTCATGGTTCACTTCCAGATGTGGTATTCTGTCTGTAAACCTGGGTTACAATCACGTTTTGTGTAATCACCCAAAGTTCTCTTCTAGGTCAAACCTGACTTAATCTTATTCTGACAAACTAGGAACGTCATTTCTCAGCCTGTCTGGCTTGATCACCAAAAGTTCTCTTCCAGATCAAACCTGATCGGCATCCACAGAATTCGCAATCATTTTATTCTGACAATCTGTAAATCTGGGTTCTCAGCCTATGTATCGTGTTTGTCTCTGGCTCTCTCCTAGATCTGCCCTGACCTTCATAGAATTCACAATGACCTTACACTACCAATCTATAAACCTGGGCTCTCAACCAGATTGACTCTGGTGCCCATGGTTTTCTTTCGGATCTAGTCTGATCGCCGTCTACAGAATTCGCAATCATCGTATTCTGACTGTCAGTAAACCTGGGTTATCAAAGGGCACTTCAGTGAATGATGTGGTCAATATTGCATCGGCTGCATTAACTTCCCAAGACATTCAGTGGAACCTATTTTAGACTGGAACGACCTGGGAGACTAGGTCAAGTTTTAAACTCCGCCTCGATACGAATTCGAACTTATAACAGGTTGGCATGCGAGCATCGAAACTGCGACATCACCGCACTTGCCGGCAGATGCAATGATAAGGGTTAAATGGCTGCGGGTTGAATACTTGTGCAGGTGGTGGATGGATTTTAAGAGTAAACGACAGATAGTATTTGGTTATGGTCTCCAATATCACAACGGTAGGAAGAGGTTCTCTTTTTGGAAACAGTGGCTACGGTCATCAACCAATATGGACACTGATAAAAAGATAAACTAGAAGAAAAAAAAAAACAATGGCAGACTACCTTCTTTACAGTTGCCTAGAATATCGTGAATCATCAATTTATTGGTCACGTGTGTCTCAACACAGAGTTGATCCACGGCTCTGGTGATCATGTGAGATTGTACAACATGACTGCCCAGGCTTATGAGCATGACAGGCAATGGTGATGATGAATTCAGGATAGCAGAGAATTACATCCACCGAAAGCTATTTGGGCGTCTTCTGTCAATTGGGACTACAATCATACAAACAGCTGGAGTAATCTCTGTTAATAACAAATGTAATTCATACGCTGGCTTTTGAGTGCAAATATTGCTATTACTGCTACCCCAGAACGTAATACAGACTCCGGCTTTTGAGTGCAAATATTCTGTAAAAATTCTCACCAGCTGTTAGTTACATAGAGCACAAAGTCAAAGATAATTCAATCAAGTGCATTACTAATCTAGAAGATTAGTTTTCGTGTTTTTTTTTTTTTAAATAGATGACTACTTTCATTATAGTTAGATTTGTTCATGTGTTCTGCTTCTTCTAGTTTTTTTTTTTTCTCTGTTATCTCGTGCCGGCTCCTTGGCGAGTCAGGGATGAAGTTCGTAATCCCGTATACCGCGTTCGAAACAACTGTGGGCGATTTGGCAGCAGATCGATTTACGTTGTTTTTATGAAATGGTATAACTGTCTATCGTTCAGACATCAATGGCAAACTACTAAAAGTATATTTGCCAACAACAACAACAACAAAACTTTATTTTGAAAGGGTTAAGAATTGGGCACGCAGGCCCGTCTAACATTCTGCCCTTTTATCACTCTATTTAATACATTATTTCATTCACACATCATTCAATCCTACCTGAAAACAGCAACAATATAAAAGATATGCATTATAAAGGCATGTGGAAAAATTAAAAATAAATACTACACGACTCAGTAATAGTAATAACTGGTGTGGTACTTGTTATTAGCTATGTGGAATATACTGGCCTACCAAAAGGGGACTGGCTGTTATACTAGGGTTTTATTATTATTATTACTTCTATTATTAAGGGGGAAGGTAATCCGTACTGAGATAGTGTTCAAATAATTTGCTATTATATGTATAGGGATTGGTGATGTCTTTTATTTCATGTGGAAGATAGTTCCACAGCTGAGCTGCAGAGTACATTAAGCTTGTTTTTTATAAGTCTATCCTAGGCTTCGGAATGTGTAATATATTTAGTAGGTTACTGTGTCTAGCATTATATTCAAACAATGGCCAAAGGTAATTTGGGGCATTCCGATGTAGGATTTTGTGAATTAGTTTGGCCCTATTAAAAAGCAGAAGTTTGCGGAGTGGTAGTAACTGAAGGCGTTTATGCAGGCTAGGATTGTCAGTTAAATGTTTGCTATAAATTAAACTCATGGCCCGTTTCTGGAGTGAGTAAAGTCGCTTGGTGCATGAATTGGAACAACCGTCCCAGATTGTAGAGCAGTAGTCAAAATGTGTCTGTATGTGAGACGCATAGAATATTTCCCTTGTGTCCTCATCAAGGAAATTTTTAATTTTGGCGACTTGGTAGACTTTTTTCGCTGTTTGTTTAGTGAGCGCTTGAACGTGAGGATTAAAGGTTAGGTTTCTATCAAGGAATCACGAACAGCCAAAAAATGCTGGGGTTGACTGCTACGTCCTGTAAAGGATATGCAACTAACTAACGGTTATCTCTTATTGGAGCATAGGCTACCACCTCACCTAACACATTTCACGTCGTACTCACTATTCCCATCGTCTTCGGTTATTCCACGTTATCTCCGTATTTTTCACATTTATCTTTCTCTCTATCTGTATGTCTGTCTTTCTGCTGTCTATCTGTATGTATGTTTTTCCGTCTACCGACCCATACATCGGTATAACTATATATATATATATATATATATATATATATATATATATATATATATATATATATATATATATATATATACCTGTAGTACCTACACACTTAGCTTACCTAGCTTCCTGCCTATTTCTGTGTCCATTGGTATTTCTGTTTATCTGTCGGCTATCTGTCAACCCACCAACCTACATACCGACCTACCGGCCAGCCTGTCTATTTATATGTCTGTCTGTATACTTATTTATCCTATTCTCGTCGCTAGTGTCCTTAATTTGTCCTCTATTTCGTTTTCTCCTTGGGCTCCACAGGTAGGATTTTCTAGTTATACTATCATTAGGTTTTCCCAACGTGTGCACTCCATCGCCAGCCTCGTGTCCCCACTTCTTGATTCGCTGAAATCTGTCTAGTTCTCCCCCCTAAGCCCTGCATTAGTGGTTCTGTAAAAACATTTTAATCTCACAAGGCTTTGTCTCTCCCTATAGCCACACACGTGGTATGTTATTGCAGTGAACAAACTCCATAACTCTGGCCAGAATCCTGAAATGCGTATATCTCATAATCGCGCATGGTATAATTAGGGTTTGAGTTGGTTTCCTGGTCTTGGTATTTAGCCAGGGCTAAACCACCATAATTAAAGTAAGAAGGAGAGCACTGAGATAGTATGTATAGCCAATTTGGTTGTGTGGCAGTAAATCATAGAAGTGAGTACGAAAAAATTAGAAAAAGCTTAAAAGATGTGGCACCGGAGATGAATGTTACGAAAACTTTGGACTGGAAGATGTTATTGAAAGTCGAAAGTTATTTACAATTATTAGAATTGAAGAAACATCATTCTTTAGTCATCTGATGAAAAGAGACATATTGGAATTTATCGTTACGACTGGATAGATCAGTGGAAAAAGAGGCAGAGGCAAACCGAGTGAAATTCCGCTGGATAAACTGAGACTGTTGCATGGAGGGATATTATAAGCAGAGATGACCCAGAACACCAAGAAGCGAGATCTGTGAAGAGACATCTACGCCTACGTCAGTTAGCCCGTGGACATGATGATGATGATGATAAACCAAGTAGCGGCCCATTTGGTCTATCTTTTCGATGTCCAACTTCCTCGGAAGTGTTCACGTTCGCCATGTCCACCCTCATAGTCTTTGCCTTGTCCGTGAAGATCAGTCGTGAATCATGCCAGGTCTATTATCTATATGGAAGCGATGAAGGCTTTCCTAATTTGGTCATGAAAAGCAGATGAATCCCATATCTATTTATGGGGAAGATCAAAGGTTTGTGTGGTTTGGTCATTTTACCCATAATGAACCCATATCTATCTATACTCGTCATCATCATCACCTTCTTCTTCCACGTTTGCTATCAAGCGTCGTGAGGAGATATGGTTGACGTTCATGGGCCCGATGGATGGCACTGGATAGTGTTACTCATTGTGAATGAACAATGTCTTTCATGTTGTCAGCCCATTTTTCTCTTGCGCTCGTATCATATCTTATTTGATGTAGCACCAGTGCTGGAAGTTGATGGTCGTTAATCATTAGTAGCGGTTTTAACTTCACGGAAAAGGGTCACCCCATAATGCTCCTTTTCTGTGCAAGTTAATATCACACAAAATACTCCTCACTGTCCCTTGTGAAAAGTAGAACAGACAGCATTCCCAACAAACCAACATCCCGCAAAGGCATACATGCACAAGCATTCTGCAAGAATGCCAACACAACATTCCGCTACGAAAATTACAGGTCATCGTCCATGAAAGAGACGGCCACTATAAAAGCAGCAGTTTCACACACATTACTGCATAAAGTAAAACCAGCTAGTTCATCAATCGGCTTTCCGCCATTTTCGGTACATACAGTTCACATACAAACAACAACGGACGTATACAAAAGCATCCACTGTGTTGCATTCTAACGAGTTTGCCGAACAAGTTGATCTCCTGTCTGTTCTTATATCAATTCACTCTTGATAATGCATTGCGCTTTTTCATGGGTAATATAAAACCCACTCCACGATTAGCGTTTACTCCCTAACCGACACCACTCCAAATCAGAACATAATTTTCATGTAATCACTTTGTGTGTTGTCCCTTTTTCCTTCTATCTTATATCCTAATTTATGGATTTTTTATGAACTCTACTAGTGCTGGTTCTTTACACAATTGAAGTCCCAAATATCTCTTGTTTTTCCGTACTGTCGCTGTTGTTGTTCGCTTGTTCGGTGTGTTTCCGATGTGAGCGTTGATAGGATCACCCTGATCTTTCAATTACCTCCGTCATTCTTGAGTAATAGTATATGAACAAATAAATTCCCTACCGGTTTGCTGAACCTGCTGCAGGTTCATCTTTAGTTATACACCTATAGTGATCAGCAGAAAGCTTGTCTTTGTTTTTTATCAGGCAACCTGTAATAAACCTCAAATGTATCTGTAGAGAAGCAGCGATGACTTACATTTTGTTTCATAATGTTACTGGTTATAAACCCCATATCTATCCACAACGAAGCACCGACAGATTACCTGGTCTTACCACTATACCCGCGATGAATCGCACAGCTTTCTACAGGCAAACGATCAAAGTGTGCCTTCTTTTTAACATGTTATTTGTAATACACCTCATATGTATCTATATTAAAACGGCGAAGGTTTGTCTCGTATATAACCATGGTATACCCATGGTATATGTCTAAAGGGAAACGGTGAAAGTTTGTCTGGTTTTGTTATTTTACCCGTATTGAATCTCAAATCTATCTGTAAGAATGCGTTGCAGGTTGCCTGGTTTGTCATGCTTCCTATAATGAACCCCATATCTGTGTATTGGATAGGGCCAAGGTGTGCCTGGTTTGACCATGTTCATGATAACCCCACATCTATCTATTCGGAAGTGGCGAAATAACTACTTTGACATGTTCATGATAACCAAATATCCAAACTGAATTGGTGAAGGCGTGCCTATATTGACTAAGTTCATGATAACTCAATATCTATTGCGAAGGGACGTCAGCGTGCCTGGTTTGACCATGTTCATGATAACCCCATTTCTATCTAATGGAAAGTGCTGAAGACTTGCCTGGTGTGACCGTGTTGATGATAATACCACATCTATTTATTTCATAGTGGCGAAGGCGTGCCTAGTTTGTCCGTTTGATACATGATACAACCCCGTATGTATCTATGGAGGAGAAACTTACCATTTGTTTTCATCACGTTATGCGTAATGTGGCGAAGTAGTTACGGACGCAATCTGTATTCCCGTATACCTTGTTCGAAACACAGCTGCAGAGTCATTTGGCAGAGGACCACCTTGCGTTGGTTTTCATACGATGGTAAGAATGTCGGTAGTTCAGAAAGCAATTGCAAACTACTGAAGGTAAATTTGCCAAGAAATCACAAATAGCCAAGACTGACGTAATTAAAAAGGATATGCAAATAACTTTTTTTTTTAAATGCGTAATGAACCCATATATATATATATATATATAGGAAAGAGCCTATTCACATTCGCGATGAATTCCCTTCAAAAGCGGCCCCTCAGGCAATCATTGGTGGAAAGGACACAAGAGACTCATGGGGCCGCCTGAATATATCTGGCATCGAAAGAACCAGGCGTCATGTGAGAAGAAGGAAAGCAAGAAGAAGAAGAAGAAAAAGAATAAGAAGAAGAAGAAGAGGAAGAAGAAGAAGAAGAAGAAGAAGAAGAAGAAGAAGAAGAAGAAGAAGAAGAAGAAGAAGAAGAAGAAGAAGAAGAAGAAGAAGAAGAAGAAGAAGAAGAAGAAGAAGAAAAGAACAAGGAACAAGAACAAGGAACAAGAACAAGAAGAAGAAGAAGAAGAAGAATAAGAAGAAGAAGAAGAAGAAGAAGAAGAAGAAGAAGAAGAAGAAGAAGAAGAAGAAGAAGAAGAAGAAGAAGAAGAAGAAGAAGAAGAAGAAGAAGAAGAAGAAGAAGAAGAAGAAGAAGAAGAAGACGAAGACGAAGAAGAAGAAGAAGAAGAAGAAGAAGAAGAAGAAGAAGAAGAAGAAGAAGAAGAAGAAGAAGAAGAACAAGAACAAGAACAAGAACAAGAACAAGAAGAACAAGAAGAAGAAGAAGAAGAAGAAGAAGAAGAAGAAGAAGAAGAAGAAGAAGAAGAAGAAGAAGAACAAGAACAAGAACAAGAACAAGAAGAAGAAGAAGAAGAAGAAGAAGAAGAAGAAGAAGAAGAAGAAGAAGAAGAAGAAGAAGAAGAAGAAGAAGAAGAAGAAGAAGAAGAACAAGAACAAGAACAAGAACAAGAAGAAGAACAAGAACAAGAAGAAGAAGAAGAACAAGAAGAAGAAGAAGAAGAAGACTAAGAAGAAGAAGAAGAAGAAGAAGAAGAAGAAGAAGAAGAAGAAGAAGAAGAAGAAGAAGAAGAAGAAGAAGAAGAAGAAGAAGAAGAATAAGAAGAAGAAGAAGAAGAAGAAGAAGAAGAGCAATTACAATAGTAACAAAAACAACACTAGCAGCAACAACAACAATAAGAGTCCACTGTATAATGAAATGACACATTTTCTTTCCAGCTGGCACAAGATATGAATTTTACTCAGACGCATTTGTACAATCACAAGCAGAAATATTAATTTAAACACATAAAAAAATGTGTCCATTAACACAACGCTTGCAAAACTGAAAGTGATATTAATAATTGATTAACACCGACCGGCAATAACGCCGGGATGACACAAACGTAAACGTATTGTCACGTCTCTCAAAGACACAAAACATTATATGGCGTCTACATTTAAAGTCATTTAAATTTTGGCGCCTACATATAAAGTATGGTGCCATGGGAACGCGGTTTATGGCTCAAAGTGGGATTCACTAACCTTAATTCTCGCATCCATCTCACACCTTGTCCCCAGCGGAATTCAGATATTATTTACAAATGTCCTGCAATATCCGTTTATTCACTGTTTCTATTTCCCCTGACGAATCAGTTACCTGTATTCGACTACTGTTTTATTAGGACGTCGTCTAGAGGTTATCCCTGAATGTCTGTAACAATAAATAAATCGCTTGTTATTGCGATTTCTCTGCAAGAGACAATAATAACTTGGATTACGCCCGGTCTGCGGCAGAAGATACAGAGGCGAAGCAGCAAAAGATGTAAAGAAACCCGAAAGTCTAGTACGCGTGGTTACAGATCAACATTGTTCCATTTATCATTTTACGACCAGAGCAGCCAATGCGTTTTTCTTCGCTCAAAATACCTCCCTTTTTATCCCGAATTTGCTTGTCTTGAAAATGTATAATATTTGCTTTCGTGGTTTTTATTGTCATTATTCTTTAGCAACAGAACAAATTTATGGCTCTCATAGACTTTCTGTTTTGTTTTTTGTTTTTTTTTAATTGAGAATGTGTTCAGGATTCATACAGTAAACTTAGTTTAGGTGAGGTGATAAGCTCGATTAGTCTGGCAGGTGGTTCTGAGTATAAATCCCACTCCAGGATGTGACTACATGGCTCCAGATATGGCCCAGATTCATAGAACACAAGACTCATATTACACCAGACTCACTTATATATAACCAGACAGACTGGTTAATATATTACAGAAGAGACTCGCTCATATATTACTCGGCCACATATTACCAGACAGACTACCTCACATATTACCAGACAGACTACCTCACATATTCCCAGACAGACTACCTCACATATTACCAGAGAGACTACCTCACATATTACCAGACAGACTACCTCACATATTCCCAGACAGACTACCTCACATATTACCAGACAGACCACCTCACATATTCCCAGACAGACTACCTCACATATTCCCAGACAGACTACCTCACATATTCCCAGACAGACTACCTCACATATTCCCAGGCAGACTACCTCACATGTTACCAGACAGACTACCTCACATATTCCCAGACATACTACCTCACTTATTACCAGACAGACTACCTCACATATTCCCAGATAGACTACCTCACATATTCCCAGACAGACTACCTCACATATTCCCAGACAGACTACCTCACATATTCCCAGACAGACTACCTCACATATTCCCAGGCAGACTACCTCACATGTTACCAGACAGACTACCTCACATATTCCCAGACAGACTACCTCACATATTCCCAGACAGACTACCTCACATATTCCCAGACAGACTACCTCACATATTCCCAGACAGACTACCTCACATGTTACCAGACAGACTACCTCACATATTCCCAGACAGACTACCTCACATATTCCCAGACAGACTACCTCACATATTCCCAGACAGACTACCTCACATATTCCCAGACAGACTACCTCACATATTACCAGACAGACTCGCTCATATATTACTAAGTCATTCGCGCATATATTATCAAGCATATTCGCTCATTAATTACCAGATAGACTTATAGTACAGCACACATAACCACTCACATATCACTACAGACACTCATTACTATAATGCAGGAAATATTCACACAATATGAGTCAGACTAACTTATGCATTACTTATACATCACACATACAAAGCCGGAGAGATTCATTCGTACAGACTCATTACTTCAGACTCATAAAAAACCAGGCAGACTCATAAAAAAAAGACAGACGCACCGGAATTACACACGAATTAGTATACAGACATACAATAACATATTGTATTCATTATAAATTATTGGATAGTATGTTATATTGTATTCTAAAGACGCATGATAACTAAAACCCATGGCGGCGACCAGCGATGAAGTTATACCTCTCCATAGCACAACACCTAGGTTGAATTGTACAGACCATGTGTTGACCATTCAGCGTTGATGCCTAGTTTACTCCAGAGACAAATTAACACCAATACATCTCAAACAGACAAGCTGTAGAAGCTGCCGGATAAGCAAAAGGAATGCTCTAACAGCCCTAAGCAACTGATCAAAATAATAACGAACAACGAACGAACGAACAATCTTTGTTTTCAAAGGGTTAAGAATTGGGCACCCAGGCCCGTCTGACATTCTACCCTTCTTCTCTAATTCCTCTCATACATTATTTCATTCAACATCACTTATGAAGCTAATCTTAGACAACAAAAGAACAATTAGCATTAATACACATGAAAAATAATCCTAAGGAAAGTGTAACGTGCCATACATAAGGGAATGTTCATTAACTAGTTGTCGTTTGAGATAATTTACCATTATTATTTTTAGGGGCGCATGTAGTCTGTACTGAGGTAGTGTTCAAACAGGTTGCGACTGTATGTATAATGATTGGTGGTTTCTGATTTCTTGTGGTAGATTGTTCCACAACTGAGTAGGAGAGTATGCTAAGCTTGTTTTATATAAGTCTATCCTAGGTTTAGGGACATGAAGTATATTTAGTCGTTCGTTATGTCTTGCGTTATATTTAAACTATGGCCACAGGTAGCTTGGATATTTCTGAAATAGGATTTTGTGAATTAGTTTAGCCTTATTAAAAAGTAGGCATTTGTGGAGTGGCAGTAACTGAAGACGTTCATGTAGGTTAGAATTGTCTGTAAGCTTATCACCATTGATTAAACGCACTGCCCTTTTCTGGAGCGAATAAAGGAGTTTTGTTATTGATTTGGAGCATCCATCCCAATTTGTGAAGCAATAATCAATGTGTGTTTGTATATGGGAAGTATAGAATATCTTTCTTGTGTTTTCGTCAAGGAAATATTTAATGTTGGCAAGTTGGTATACTTTTTTTGGCAATTTTTTTAACTAGAGCATGAACATGGGAATTAAAGGCTAGATTTTGATCTATGATAAGACCCAGTGCCTTGTGCTCGATTACACTTTCTATAGGCGGCGTGCTACCAATGTGCAGGTGAAGAGTTCTCTGCGAGTTTAGAGTGTGAAGTCTTTGCCTGGTTCCTATTAACATAGATAATAAAACAAAAGAAGATCATTATCACATAAATTATAGCACAGCTGATCTGGCATATATGGCCCCGGTTCTCTCGGAAGAGAGGTCTGCTGAAAGCTTCCCACAGAGCATGTACTCGTAGCTCCATCTGTGACCCCCGCGGTCTCCGAATATTTTCACCTCTGAAGCGAATAACGAAGTCCAAAAGCGAACGGGCTTGACTCTCCCCCCCCCCCCCCCCCAAAAAAAAAAAAAAAGGCCGCATAAAAGTCGAACATATCCGTGTGGAAGGAAAGTGATCCACCAAACCAAATCAGTACACCTCTGCCACAGCTGGAAGCTATACACAGCACGAAAACTCGTTATTCACAACAGAAGCGGACATTTTAAGGGCAAGCTGTTATGCGGAATAAACTGAAAGACATCATGACTCACAAGAAAAATTGAGGAAGAATAAGACCTTGGTGTTGGATAGTTTGACGTGGAGCAAAGGTGAATCATCTATTTAGGAAATGTTCAGCAATACGCCCGCCAGGAGGATATCGACATATCTGACGATCAAAGCGAACAGGATTCAAGAAGACTAAAAAAATATCTAGGGTGTAAACACTGATTATATCCTTTATCTCCACATGTGTTAGGTCGTCTTTAACATGACCCATATTATTGACAGTACGCCTCCCATGGATAATGCAAATAGATTCTTCTTGGCTTCAGCTTTCTGACTGGGTCCCGTGGTCGCTGAGTGTTTTCTAGTCTAATAGTTCGCAAACATCAATGCCCGAATACCGAGAGCGTGTTAGATCTGTTGAGTTATGCGTGTTTGCTACAAGGACCAGTCATCAGCAATACCCAGGACCAGGAAGATAGTTTTTTTTTTATTATTATTAATGTGGAAACGTTGGTTTTCGCCGAATGAGAATTGATTTTACGCAATCTATAATCTGATATCAAGTCTGGATTTCTGCACTCCAAACGTACAAATGGAAATTGAAACAAATAAAAATTTATGACATCGTCTGTCGTGTTTTTTCCCTCCTGTTTTTGTTATACCCAGAAGCTCGAGTATTAGGCACACGAATTTTTCAGATTCCAGACTTGAAGTAAACAAAAGTAAAGAGCACCGCGTCGGAGCCTTTATTTTCAAGAAAAATGCTGGTACTGTCTATAGGCTGGGTCTAACTGGGAGCCAAGGTCAATGAAAGAACAATCCTCACATGGAAGCGGATATCAACGAATATCACCATGATGGCAGTCACATGCGCTAGTCACTGAGCTCTGGATAGGTCTCTATTACTGACATTGCTGACACATAGTGATACCCGTGGGTGCATCGCTGTCGAACGCTGACATTGCTGACACATAGTGATCCCCGTGGGTGCATCGCTGTCGAACGCTGTGCTGAGATTATCCTCGTGTAATCTACGAGAGGAGACAACACTTATGGAGATACCCGTATGTAATTAACATGATCCTTGTCAAACCAAATCAAACCAATGCAACCCTGCCATTGCTGGAAGTCAATCCCAGGAAGCGAACACGTTGCTCACATCAGAAACATTCAGCATTGTTCGGACATATTTTTATTGAGAGAAATTAACTGGGAGACATCATGGCCCACAAGAAAGCTTGAGGACAACACACGCAGAAGCAAACATCGGTGTCGACACTTTGACAAGGAGCAATGGTGAAGCATACATCTCGCAAATTTTAAGCAATACTCCAGACTTGAGGATGTCAAGAAACATAACGACCAAGACGACCGGGATTTAAGTAGAGGACAAAGATCTCTGAGGTGTAAAAACGGTTATATCTTTTGTCTCCTCGTGTGTGATGTCCTCTGACGATACATTGTTACTAGCACACAGCGGACAAGAGTTTAAAAAATAAAACAACAACTGGTGGAATAAGTAAACAGGAAAAGTGCAGATTGTGGCTTAGATATTCCCCCCTCCCCCCCCCCCCACCCACACAAAAAATAAGATAAAAAATAAATAAAAATAAAACTATGATAATTATCGGTAGAACGGAGAGGTCATCAATGAACGTAACAGAAAACGGGGAGATAACATAACAAGTAACAAGTTTCTCCTAACTTATACATGTAATAACATATGCTGGATGATATGAAAGTGAAATCAAAACAATAGTAGGAATGGCTAATTTTGTTTTCAACATCATGCAATGAGTATTAACATCTAGACAGATTAACAAAGCATTACAAATGAGAATTGTTAAATATTAGGTATTTTCAACACTACTATTTGGCGAGAAAGCCTGGCCATTGAACAAGCAATTACAAAGTCGAATAGAGGCCCCGGAAATGTGGATATTCAGACGAATATGTCGTATTTCATGGAATAAAAAGCTATCAAATACTGAAGTTCTAGAAAAACTGGGAATGAAAATGTAGTTCATAAAAGGGAAAAAAGAGCCAAGTTAAATATTTCCGCCACGTTAAAAGACGTAACACTCTTTAAAAATATATACTGGAGGGTAAGGCTTAAGACAAGTGAGCAAGAGGTATACAGTGATCCAAGTGGGAAGATAACATCAAGAAACGGAAGAACAGCAATGTGACAGAATGTACAATCAAGGCCAGACACATACAGTGTTGTAGATCCATTGCAGTCAACCTTCATTGTGGAGACGGCACCTGATTGATTTAGTGATTCTTTTGGGCGCCTCGCAGTCGTGCACTGTGCTTAGATTATAGTTGTGTGATATACGAGAGGAGACTGGAGAACGTACGGAGATATCTTTATATAATGAAAATTATCCTTGATGCAAATCTGCCATTGCTGGAAGTCAAACCCGGGAAGAGAACTCGTTGCTTACATCAGAAGCAGACAGAACTCTTTGGACATATTATTATTGAGGTGATTAAATTTGGAGACATCATGACCCACAATAAAACTTGAGGACAAGACACGCTAAAACAGACCTTGGTGTTGACATTTTGATATCGAGCAATGGTGATGCATATATCTCGCAAATGTTGAGCAATAATATCCCAGAATGGAGGATGTCAAGAAACATGACGACCAAGATGACCGGGATTTAAGAAGAGTACACAAATCTTTGGGGTGTAAACGCGGATTATATCACCGGTCTCCTCGTGTGTGAGGTCGTCTTTATCACGGCCTTTATTATGACAGTACGCCTCACATGGATATTGCAAACAGATCCTTCTTGGCTTCAGCTTTCTGATTGGGTCCCGTGGGTGCTGGGTATTTCCCAGTCTAATAGTGCGCTAACATCAATGCTCGAATAACAAGAGCGTGTTTGTTCTGTTGAGTAATGATGTTTGTTACAAGGATCAGTCATCAGCATTACTGGGGAAGATAGTTTTTTTTTTTTTTTTTAAATTAATGTGGACACGTTGGTTTTCGCCGAATGAGAATTGATTTTACGCAATATATAATCTGATATAAAGTCTAGATCTTTGGATTCCAAGCTCAAAAATGGAAATTGAAACAAATAAATATTTCTGAAATCGTCTGCAGTGTCCCCCCCCCTCCCCCCCCCCCCCACACACACACACACACCCACCCCTGTTTTTGTCATATATAGAAACTCGGTTATTAGATAAATGCATGTTTTACATCCCAGACATTAAGTAAACAAGTAGAAGACCTTTTTTGTGCCATGAGGTTACAGGGTATATGGTGCTAGCTAAATACCGTTAGACCAATCGGAACTCGATGGGCGATGAGGTGAATATCGACCAGCCGCTTTACTTCCCAGAAAATTACTTGGTATCAGTTTTTAGACGGGGTCGAACTTCAGCCCAGACTAATGGAAAAACAAACATCAGTCCCTGTCTGGAATGGGATTCTAAACTTCCACCGGGCTGGTTGGCAAGTATCACTGCGCTTCCATAACTACCTATTCCAGACATTGCTGATATTAAATTTGGCCGATATGAACTCATTTTATAATTGGTAATATACAAACGTAATGGTTTGCAAGTATCCCAGCCCGTGATATATCGTGATGATTCTTGATCATTCAATTTCAATGGCGTCTGACTGGTGCTTCTTACGTTTTATCCATCCATCATTGCGTCCATCCATCCATACGTCCGCCTGTCTGTCTGTCTGTCTGTCTGTCCGTCCGTTTGTCCGTCCGTCAGTCCATCCGTCCGTCTGTCTGTCTGTCTGTCTGTCTGTATTCTAGATCTCTCTCTCTCTCTCTCTCTCTCTCTCTCTCTCTCTCTCTCTCTCTCTCTCTCTCTCCATCTCTCTCTCTTCTTGTCTTGCTTTGAACTCAAGCGTAGTACGTGCCCATGCTGCTCCTTCTACTGCACAGGGCAGATTTTTGCGTGTGTTGCTTTTCCTATTACCAATGCCCTTTGCATTCCATGTTTTGCTGATCGAGGAGCTTCTGTAGCTTGACTGTTCCCAGGTGTATTGGTGTTACTTTTCCTCTGGCGTAAACTAGGCAAGTCGAGAGAAGGATAATGCTGCATGGGCAAAAAAAGGTCTCTACAATTCATCCCAATCTTTGTGCTGTGGAAATTTATAACTCCATCCATGGTTTGGTTTTAATTATTATGTCCCTTTTCAGATGCAATGTATCAATCTAACGCCTGTCAGTGTATTCTAAATGTATCCCCAGTTCTGATCTTCTTTGGTCGCACGCTCACAGCTCACTTACAGATGTAGTATTATATCAGTAAACCCGGGTCATCAACCTTTTTGGTGTACTTGCCCAAAGTTCTCTTCTAGGTGAATCATGACTTACTCTTCTTCTGATAAATTAGGAACCTCCGTTCTCAGCCGGCCTGGCTTATTCGTCCTAAGTTCTCTTCCAGATCTAACCTGATTGGCATCCACAGAATTCGCAATAATCTTCTTCTGATAATCTGTATGTAAATCTGGGATCTCACCATATGTGTCTTGTTTGTCTGTGGCTCTCCCCTAGATCTACCCTGGCCTTCTTAGTATTCATAATGACATTATTCTGCTAATATGTAAACCTTGGTTCTTAAACAGATTGGTGCGTACTCGTGGTTCTCTTCATGATCTAGCCTGATCATCGTCTACAAAATTCCCAGTCATCTGTTGTACCTGTCTGTAAACCTAGGTGATCAAGCTAGTTGGCTTGTTTGCCGAAAGTTCTCTTCTAGGTATGACCTCATCGCCATGCACAAAATTCGTATTCATCCTATTCTGATCGTCTGTAAATTTGGGTTCTAGACACAACTGGCTTGTTTTTATTCTCTTCTCTCCGAGATCTAACCGGATTCTCATCCACATAATTAGCGATCTTCTGATTTTATATGTAGCTGAAACACATCTACTGGCAATGGAAATGTTGTGTCTAAGGAAAATGCAAAGAATACCATGAACAGACAGAAACATTAACGAGCAAGTCATCCAAGAAACAAACGAACGCCGTAAACTGATTAGAGAAATTACACGTAGACAATCTACGTTTGATGGGCACGATATGAGAAGAACTTGAGAAAGAACGAACGAACGAATGAATGAACATAGGCCTAACCTGATCGGCCAACCATATAATTTGTATTAATCTGAGTCTGACAATCTACTGATCTAGGTTCTCATTTTACATGCCTATGGTTCTCTCATCAGCACATACGTCACCGGACTAGTTTGGTTTATACGACTGACGGTAAACAGTTCTTCTGTCCAGCAGGGCATATAGCACTTTTAAAAGGTTGTTTGGGATGAGCCAGCCTGATCCGGTCCATTTATGTAAAATGGACTTTTCTTGACTCGTTTGTCTTCTGGTACATTTTATTCCACACCTCTTCTTGATTGGTGTAGTTGACTTGGACGGGCGCAATGCGAATATTTCTGTGCTACGAACCATTGTAGTTTCGAATTCGCTTATCTATCACGTCAACGTAGCGAAGTGTGTATAGGTCTTGGTGAAATAACACCACATTATTTCTTTAAGGCTCCTATTGAACCTTTCCACTATCGCCGCTTTAACATCTTCATTTTCAGCCGTAAAGACGTGCACATCTTGGTCTTTCAGAAATTTTAAGAAGGTCCGATTGACAATTTCCGAGCCTTTATCAGTCTGAAAATTTACCGGTTGTCTATCAGCAAAGATTTCACTCACGGCCTCCACTAGCTATTTCCCCGTCTTCTTCTTGATCGGGATGACCCAAGCATATTTACTAAACACATTGAGACACGTCACTAGGTACGACATCCCATCGTTGTATCTTTGTAATAGTCTCTTATCTATCAAGGTGACTTGAAACTGTTGATTTATACCACCGGTTATGGTCTGTCATCTCTGAAAACAGCGACGGATTGGTTTATCCAGAGTATACGTATCCTAATGTAGTAACTAAGCCTCTATTTTCTTGGCATTCAGTTGACTTTTGCGTTTTAAGGCAGCGGCCCCACTGGAGGTTCCGGGATTCTGGGGGTCGTAGTAATAATTTCTTATTTGCTTGGCCATTTTACCCACTTGAGCGTATGTATCTTATTCGTCTTCTTCTTGTTTCGCCTGCGTCTTTACGGCGGTGTTGCCTCGACTATTTGACACTTGAGCTCGACTATTTGACTCTTGAGCTCGCTTACTTGAATAGGTATTGGCTGACTGGTTATCTGGACTACTCGTGCCGGTAAAATGTTGTCTTAGGGTTGTCGTTCCTTGATATCTACTGTGCCTGAGGGCTTGTGTCTGTACTGATCGGGACGATCCAGATACCGCTGCAAGATTTGCTGGTACACTCGGGGTTTTTCCCGCGATGGTTGATCTTCGGTTTCTATGACTTGTTGCATTTGGTGATCAATGTCACGCAGGCTATCAGTTAGTGTGTCGGGTGGTACATAGGTTTTTCCAACAGCCTGGGGTAGATCAGGATAACCTTTCAACACGATTGGAATGGGGCCGAGTAAGATGCCTATGAATCCATTTTGTCGCAAAATTTGTTTCCGTTTCTTGATAGACACTTTGTTACGCGTGAGCGCTCTGAGAAGTCTTTGTGCAGCTGCAGACGCCTCTTCTGAGCCGGTGTCAGGAGAACATTACCTTTTACCTCGATGTGACAGCATTCGCAAATTGATTGTACGAGGTCCGGGTAAGCTATTTTAATTACGGATGTTACGGCATCTGGCCTCGCCCAGAAGCCACAGCATGGCCCCGTGATGTTTCACCCAGTTGGACATATTATTTGAGGTCGTAGACGACTTGTCGTTGATCGGGAAAAATACTTCGTAATTGGAGCTTATATGGGGTTTCCTGTAGAAATTCAAGGAGCAAATACCCTCGTGGAGCCGCTGTCGTGTTCTTAAAACTCTCCTGGACATATGACACGCATCCTAGGTACGTCTGTTTCGCCAGACTGGTAATCTGCGACCCGTCTTGAGTGTTCTTAAATACTATTTTTTTTTTTTGCATATCCTTTACAGGTGATCGCTGTCAACACCAGCATCTTTCAGCTGTATGTTGATTTCTTGGCAAGATTACGCTCAGTAGTTTGCCATTGCTTTCTGAGCGGCCGGCTCACATACCCCGTAAGTTACCGATGCGATTCGAATCACTGCTGATTCTCACCGTCATCACGTTACCGACGAGAGTATACGAGATTACGGAGAAAAGTCATAACCTCTAAGCCACGAAGCCGGCATTCTAAATACTACTAGGTAATGTAAATTCAAACTGATCGTTCTTTCTTCTTTATTCTTACCAAAGAGGTTATATACTATATACATACCACTGAGGTTGCGTTGATGACTACCCTTTGTAAATAGTTTAGTCACTCTATCATCTGCTTTGGACATTAGGTCCTCGTTCACCACTAACCAATGTCTATCCACTGTCAATTTTTCCATATCGGGCAGGCCTTCGTTATAACTGGACACCCTTCATAGTCTCATACATGGATTTTCATTCTCCGTTGCACCATATAACTTCCGTTGATATCGGGTTGATCATGTATGGCAGATGGGCCAGGAACTTTTGCACAACGACGGATTTTCAACTCCCTGTTGGCCCCGCAATCAGAGCAGTAAATGGATGGTTCTACCTAGTGTCCAAGTCTAATAATAATCACCTACCCACCTACGTCACGTGTTTTATTAGGATCGAACCAGCCCGCCTCGTCGTCCGATCGCCCCACCCGAGCGTTCACGCCCGTGCACGCACACACGCACACCGCAGGCCGAATTTTATGATTATTAAAGGGGTGTAATATTGCCCATAAGCGGGCACTCTCCCACTGTTAATACTTCAGCTCGACACCACAAGGAACACGATGAGATGAGATGAGATGGATATTGCCAAAAATCAGTCCAGTGGTTATTCATGAGTTATATCCCTGGAAATTCGACGTCACATAGTGCTATATAAGGAAATATTCCGAATCTTGATCCGGAAATAGGGGGACAAAAATCCCTGAAATATTACTCACATGCCTACGGTTCTCTCATAGACCTAACCTCATCGCCTTCAATGGAATTCTCAGTAATCGTATTCTATCTGTGAACCTGTTTCAAGTTTGTTTAGCTTTAGTGCTATTCTAGATCTAACCTGGTCGTTCCCCACATAATGCACAATAATATTCTAGTAAATAAAGAAAGGACCATTTTTCACTCCATCAGGCGTATTCGGCATATGGTGCTAAAAGTCATTTACATATCATTTACAGGACGTTGCAGGAAAACCCGGCTTTTTGGCTGTTTGCGATCTCTTGGAAAGATTACGTTCAGTAACTAGCCATTGTTTTCTTAACAATTTTCACCCATAGCATTAAAAAAGAAACAACGCAACGCAGTCTGCTGTGAAATCGCCTGCATCTGTGTTTCGAACGCGGTATGCGGAATAACGAACTGCGTCCGTAATCCCTTCGCCAAGGAGCAGGCTGTGGTGCTATGGTGCTAATCCTACATTGTGTAGACACGTCGGCAATTGAGCAATGAATTGGCCACCATCAAAACGGCCGCCTCCCCTTCCCAGGGTGTCTAGTTCAGTTTTAAAAATATCCTCGTTGTCGGCGGAGATTTCAACATGTGACTAGCTAACCAGAAGAAAAAGTGCTAGTGTCTGTCCTCGTGTGGCATGAAATACAGCTTAGTTCATTTGGGCTATGTTTCTGCAACTTCCAGTGGCGCCAGCGTTTCACAAAATGCAAAGCACCATTTAACTCTCCTGAAGGCGTTGTGGGCAAATGTATTAGACCCGTAGACCAACACTGTTCAGCCTCATGTTTTCAGCTATGTTGACGAATGCCTTCAAGAACAACGACATTGGAATAGACATCAACTACCGCATGGATGGAAAGTTATTCAATCTCAGAAGGCTGAAAGCTAAAACAAAAATTAACAGCGACACCGTCAGAGAGCTGCTATTTGCTGATGTTTGCGCTCTATATGCCAACTCAGAGGCAGTCATGCAACACAATGTTTCAGCTTTCTCACATGCCAGTGCCAACTTTGCGCTCAATACCAACGTGGAGAAGACTGTAGTTATGTACCAGCCAGCTCCAGGGAATAATCACACTGTGCCGAATATCAAAGAGATTGATCATAGATTAAGTGTTGTGGACAAATTCACCTACCTTAGCATCACTGTGTCACAAGCTGCCACAATTGATGACGAAGTGAATGCAAGACTCTCCAAGGCCAGCGCGGCCTTTGGCAGACTGTACAAGAATGTATGGGACAGAAATGGAATAAGCCTGCAAACAAAGCTGAAAGTTTACAAAGCAGTTGTATTATCCAAACTACTATATTCTTGTGATACCTGGACTGTTTATCAGCGACACGCTATGAAATTAAACCACTTCCACACAGTCTGCCTTAGGAAGCTACTGAAAATTAAATGGCAAGACAAGATCCCAGACACTGAAGTCATAGAATGAGCGCCCATGTCCAGTATCCACACTCTACTAATGAAGAATCAGATTGGCTGGCTGGTCACTTAACTCGCATGCCAGATCACAGGCTCCCTAAATGAATTTTGTTACGGCGAGTTGCGTTGTGGTAAACGCTCTGAAAATCTCACTGAATACTTTTGGAATTTATCATGACACCTGGGAGACTGCAGCCAGAGACCGAAATTCGTAGCGTGTATCATTACGCAAGAGTGCAGTCACGTGTGAGGTAACCAGGACTGCAAAGAGCTGTGAAGAAAAGGTAGGACAGAAAAACCACTGCAGGAAATCCTCCTCCAGAAACGTCAAGCAATCTTTGTCCACATTGTCAAAGAATATTTCGAGCCAAAATAGGCCTTATCAGCCATGTTAGAACTCACGGCTCCATGTTTTCAACCCCACCTGATGAAATGAATGGTCATCATCATTCTTGATGGACAAACAACAGACCCGTATGTGTTATAGGTGAATGCGCACTTCAGTGAGTGGTGAGGTCAATATCAATGTGATATATTTTCACGTCCTCCCAGATTTTCAGAGATTTTATCACCAAGAAACAGATGGAGCACCGTACTTGAAGAAATTCAGTCAGCACTAAGTTATAGAAATGTCAACATATGTAGAACAAGTTGGCATTTCAATAAAGAAAGACGACTGGTTGAATGGCGAAGAGGTACCGGCCAACATTCCCAGGACAGAATTGGCAGTAGAAGCTAGCTCATTCTACGCCAGACTCCTGGGAGAGACACTAGGTCCTTTAGTTCAGTGGTGTAGGAGTCCGGTATTCTGGGGTTGTCCAGGGAAGCTCTGCCAAATAATTGTGCAAAGATGGCTCGTAAAGTGAAAGTAACACGGTGTTTCTATGTATAATTGTAATATTTACGCTTCATAAAGATGATCAAAACAAATGCTTTTTTTTCTGGAGAGAAATGCTACAAAGCGCCATGCTTTTTCCATCGCTAAATCTGCCATGCTAAAGCTTATCTGCCAGAATTGCTATTTCTATATGCTATAGAATCCTATCACCTCTTAAATGAATATGATAAACACTTTTCTTTATGCAATGGAAATATTCCCTATAAATCCACATTCTACGCATTATTGCTTCTGCCGAGAAAATGTTGCTAAGAGTATATCTCTTAAAACCCTTATGCACAGACTCACATATTTCTGAATACATATTATGTGATTCCTCTGTTCACACATTTCATGAATATGCTCTGTGAATTTGCAATTTTTTTCATGAGAAATATTGCTCATTGATAAGGAAATATAGTTGCACCATATACCCGAATGTTTGCCAGACGTTGCACTCAATGCCAGCATCGCACAAATATTGCTGATCACTTGGTGATTTATTACGTTCAGTGATCTGCTATATGCGTTCTGAAAGATGGCCATATAACAGTCCGTTACTGAAATGTGTGCATGAAAATCGCTTGCAACTGTGTGTGTGTTTCCAAACGACGTCTTCAACCCTCTTTCTCTGAGGGGACAGGTTGGGAGGGACAATATGCCGTTATGTTCCAACCATTGCTTATGCTGGATGCTAAACTATCTAACTGCTTTCGCATTATTTCATGAAATGATTAATATGTTTTCATTGTGAGTGTCTTACAATTTAATGTTGGTTAACGATTATTACTTTCACTGCTGGTGGAAATTTTCGAATTTACCCCAGTAGGAAAAGGCAAATGAACTTATAATAATGATGATGGAGGATGAAAATTGCACTTGATAACCGAGTCTAACCTAACAAGAATAAAGACCAGTCTTGCATTACAGACGTCAGATGGTGGGATATTGTGATGATGGCATTGTCTCAATATGGTGCTGTCATTTCAACATGCTGACTTTGTCACAACCTGCCTTTGTCTAAACATGCCATTGTCCTAACATGCTTTTGTCTTAATATGATGACTTCGTCTTAACCTGTCTTAGTCACAACCTGATGACTTTGACACCAGAGAACTTGGTCGTATCCTGATGACCTTATGTTATATTACTGTTCTTGTCTCATTATGAGCTTATCTCATCAGGACATTATAGCATCTATAGAGAATAATGTTGATCCCTAAGCAGATACTGGTCACACTCCATCAGATATTTTAATACATTCCATCTAGGGAGAAGAGAGTTTAGTGATCTCACCTTTGAGTGGAACCACGCCCCTTCCTTCTCTTATCACCTCTTTACATGTTTATTTTATGATGACATTTGGTTTTGATCAATTACATAAGTGGTTGGTATTTCATTTGTACTGTAGATGGGTGGTGTGTTTTTGGCCTATCAATATTAGCTGCTGTTCATTCAATCCTGGTGATGCGGAATTACTTTACTGAAAGCTGTAGAGATGTTCTGACCTATGTCAATGAACTATGGTATGGTCTTCACTATTACAATGTCTACAATGACTTGAGAAGTTACCTTCCTGGTTCCATGAAGGAAGATACTCCTTATTTTCTAAGGATATGCCAATCTCAGCTTCACCCAGTATTCCAGTAACTACCAGGCATCCCTCACCATCCCATCCACTAAAAGACTGTCACTGTGAAACATTGTCTGAATGCTGGGGAAACCAACAAATGGGATATCCCCAGAAGAACCTTACCATGCCCTGCTCATCATTGGCTAGGAACATTAATAAAATCAGAACCCAATGGACAAACTTTAATTTATCTGTTGAAACAAAAAAGATGAAGCCATTGTTAGTCCAAAGGGAGAAGTTTTATGATGCACTACATTCTTAGTAAAAGCTACGAGAGAGAGAGAGAGAGAGAGAGAGAGAGAGAGAGAGAGAGAGAGAGAGAGAGAGAGAGAGAGAGAGAGAGAGAGAGAGAGAGAGAGACCTTTATTCACAGATAGTTTATCAGAAGTTTATCTGATCATATATAGTTAGTTAGTTAGTTAGTCCTTCCTCTTGAGCCTAAGAAGTCATGGCTCTCCATGTCCGGAAGTTCGCTGCTACCTGTTGTAGATCCTGGATGTTCACTTGGCCGTAGAATGAGCCTTCTCTGATGATGGTTCTACGCATGGTCTCTCTTGGTCTTCCCCGTTTTCTTTTCCCTACTTGTGACCATAAGAGGGCTTGTTTGGGGAGTCTTGTCTTGTCCATTCTGAGTACATGGCCGATGTAGTTCCAACAGCGTTTTCTTATAAAATTGGATACAATGTCTTGACTTGTCTCTTGTCTTATTTTTTTTTATTTGCGTATTATATATATATATATATATATATATATATATATATATATATATATATATATATATATATATATATATATATATATATATATATATATATATACATACATATATATATATATATATATATATATATATATATATATATATATATATATATATATATATATATATATATATATATATATATATACTGTGGTGATTTATGTGAATGATTTGTCATCAATGTTTTTTTACAACATGTGGTATTTCATGTTGAGCAGATATCGTTCACAGTACGTCCCTTGCCCCATTTTTTCATTCCATAATATATGTGTTGTATTTGAATCAGGACTTGGGTTGATTTATTGTTGGATGTTCTGTTCAAACAATTGTTTGTTATTATTCAAATATAACTCTGTCATATGTTGCTGGAGAACCACTGAGGGCGAAAAAACTCACACTGACCAATTTACATTATAGAGGGGCAGTGTTCTCTTTGGTCAGTGGTAAACTTCACTGGTCTCCACGCCTTCATAAGAAACCTATATTTATAAAATTCGTGTAGGAAACTTCCTTTATCTGTAGTTGTCCACACGTAAGGGTAAACGAGCCATTTCCAGGCTTCGTGATGAAGGTTACAGAGGATGATAACCCATCCCAACTGGGATACCCTTAGTTATAGCCTTGGCTAATTTTTCTACACCTCACAATCATACCAGCAGCCTTAACTTCCTAAGATATTTAGTGTGACCTATTTTTAGGCTGGGTCGATCTGTGAGACCAGGTCAATTTTCAATCTCCGCTACGATATGGATTGGAACTCATAACCACCAGGCTGCCGACTCCGTGGCGAAGGAACTACTGACGCAGTTCGTAATTCCGCATACCAAGTTCGAAACACAGCTGTGGGAGATTTGGCAGCAGACCTCTTTGCGTTAGGTTTTGTTTATGAAATAGTATGGGTGCCGGTCGTTCAGAAAGCAATTGCAGATTATTTAACGCAAGCTTGCCCAGGAATGACTAACAAGCAGAAATGCTGGGGTTGACTGCTACGTCCTGTAAAGAATATGCAACAAACTATTTTTAACTAACCACCAGGTTGGCATGCGAGCGCCGAATCAACGACATTACCGCACATGCCGGCACATGCAATGCTGAGGGTTAATTGGCTGCGGCTTGAATACTCGTGTAGGTGGTGGATGGAGTTAAAGAGTTCAGAGCAGATAGTTGTTGGTTAAGGTCTCCAATTTCTCACCGATCGGCAAAAAATATCTTGGAGACAATAGCTACGGTCATCAACCAGTATGGTCATTGATAAGCCCCCCCCCTCCCCCCCCCCAAAAAAAAAAAAAAAATTAATGCCAAACTACCTTCTTTACAGTTGCCTAGAGAATCGTGATACATCAAATTCATTGACTACGTAGTATGCTGGAGACAAGAACATGGAGTTGATCCACGACTCTGGTGATCGTGTGAGATGACGAAACATGACCGCCCAGATTTTTCAGCATGGCACGTAATGATGAATGCTGGTGGATGGAGTGTAAGTGTAAAATACAGATAGTCCAATAATAAACAACGGTATGCAGAGGATCTCATTTTGGACACAATGGCGACGGTCATCGACCAGTATGGTCACTGATAAGGGCAAAAATAGTAGTGGCAGACTACCTTCTTTACAGTTGCCTAGACTTTTGTGATTCGTCAATTCATTGGCCACGTGAACAAGAACACAGAATTGATCCACGGCCCTTGTGATTGTGTGAGATGACGAAATATGACCGCCCAGGCTTATCGGCATGGCACATAATAATAATGATGGATTCTGGTTAACAGAGAAGTACATCCACACAAACCTATTTTGGCGTTAATTGTCAATTACAACTACAAACAAACAGAAAGCTGGAATAATCACTGTTAATACCAAACGTAATGCAGACGCTGGCTTTAAAGTGCAAATGTTGCCATGACTGCTAAAACGGAACATAAAACAGACCTGACTTTTTTAGTGCAAATATTCTGGTAACATTTTCAACTGCTGTTATATAGAGTACACACTCATTACGTGCATTACTAATCTAGAATATTAGTTTTCGTGTTAGTTTATCGGTGGCTACTTTCATTATAGTTGTCTACTTTCATATGTGCTGCCTCTTCATGGTTTTTTTTTTTTTTTCTGTCTGTTATCATGTGCCTGCTCCATGGCGAATTTGTTATGGACGCAGTTCGTAATCCCGCATACTGCGTTCGAAACACAGCTGCGAGCGATTTGGTAGCAGACCGCCATACGGTATTTAATTTTTTTTTTTTTTAAATTATGTTGTTTGTCCATTAAGAATGATGATGACCATTCATTTCATCCAGTGGGGTTGAAAGTATGGAGCCATGGGTTCTAAAATGGCTGATAAGGCCTATTTTGGCTCGAAATGTACTTTGACAATGTGGACAAAGTATGCTTGACGT
Source organism: Cepaea hortensis (assembly GCA_963921405.1). Lineage (NCBI taxonomy): Eukaryota > Metazoa > Mollusca > Gastropoda > Stylommatophora > Helicidae > Cepaea > Cepaea hortensis. The sequence goes on along the minus strand of OY992883.1, from coordinate 89,707,835 downwards.
TTCTAGAGGAGGATTTCCTGCAGTGGTTTTTCTTTCCTGTCTTTTCTTTACACCTCTTGCAGTCCTGGGTGCCTCACACATGACTGCACCCTTGTGCGTCACGAACAGACAAAAAATGATGTGGTTAACTGCTATGTCCTGTAAAGACTATGCAACTAACTGTTATCTCTTATTGGAGCATAGGCTATCACCTACACATGTCACGTCGAACTCTCTATTCCCATCGTCTTCAGTTCCTCTACGTTCTCGCCATATTATTCACATCTATATGTCTGTCTATCTGTATGTCATCAACCGATGTCACAGGCATTTCGGGATAACTTCTCTCGCACCACACAAAAAGACTTGTTAGTCGTACGAGAGGAATTGATTACACATTTTATTGCCACTGGCTCTTTGCATCACATCAATGTACAACAAACAGTCGCTAACAAATCACACAAGATTAAATGCACAGAATTGCCTATCACTAGTCGTTTCCTAACCCTATTGCTAATCTATCTACTCGGCTAACGAAATAAGCATCGACGCTAAGCGATGCGTTCACTACGAAGTCTGTGTCCCGTCTCATCATTCCCCCCCCCCCCCCCCCGTGCTGTTTACACAGTACGCGGAAGGACTTGGGGCGCACTACGGCTTTTGCGTGCGGCATCATTCAGCACGCTAGAGTAGGGGCCTCTCTTGAGTTTCAGTTTAGTTCTCCGTGTCTATCACGTTGGCGTGATTATGCCGTGACCAGAGTGCTTACTCTCTGGTTGACACCTCCGTGTCCCATGAGAGAACTATTTAATAGTTCCCCTTCTTATTTATTCCCTACACCTACCCTGCCCTCATGTAGGGGCACTGGGTTACCTCTATTCTACTTGAGGTAGACCACTCTTTCAGGGTGGTCTTCATTCCTATATAACTGAGTCTTTGACACTGTATATCTGTCTTTCTGCGTCTATATGTATGCATGTCTTTCTGTCTACCCATCCATGTTTCCGCCTACCTAAATGAATGGCTCTCTGTCTGTCTGTATATTTGTATGTCTATGTATTGTATTTCTGACAGTCTGATTTTCTATCTACCTACATAATTCACCTATCTAGGTGTCTGACTGCCTGTGTGTCTGTATGTCTGTCTAGCAGTCTCACTCTCTCTCACTCTCTCTCTCTCTCTCGCTCTCTCTCTCTCTCTCTCTCTATATATATATATATATATATATATATATATATATATATATATATATATATATATATATATATATGTAATAGTCTGGCGCAATACATGATGATGGTGATGTTACCAATACCAGCATCCCTTGCAGTGCCCTGGGGTACGGTGGGAAGCCGCTCTGGAAGTGAGGATAAATAGAGGCGCGTGTCAGTTTCCCGGTCTCTCCAAACCAGACAACCGTGGCCGAAGGAGCGATCTACATCGCGTGGCCCACACGTGGCCCACACACGAGGACCGCTTGCGTGGTCCACACACGAGGACCGAGGAAATCCATCAAAATGATTGGCAATTTGTAAGCCCACTCTTGGTGAGTTAAATTTATTTAGATAGCTTAATTAAAGATAGGATAGTGGTGCCTTTGCTAGTTTCCAACTGGAAGCTCCAAACTTAACATCCACAGGTTTGAGGTACAATTCGGTGTAGTTCGGTTTATAGTGTTACCTAGATTGAGGAACTCTTCTGTTCCTGAGTGAATAAAAATTAGTATTTATTTTCACAAGTAAAATGGCGATGATCGGCAGAATGACAACAACATGGGTTCGCCTCAATTAGTAACTGTAAAAGTGCTACCCTGCAGATTGGCAGGGATATAGTAAGAAAACTAGTACCAGGTGTATTCAGTGACGATTCAGGAGAAAGGATGTTTCTCATACGATGGTGTGTATATTTGTAGGTTTTTAGATTTAAGATAGCAGACAGTGCAGTACGGATTGGAAGTAATCAAATATCGATACTGTATTGTGTTGGGTAGTTCTATAGAATTTGATATAGCCACGATTCAGTACAGTATTAAAAATATGTAGTATCATAGTCCAGAGTAGAGGAGAATGTAGGTATTGTCCTGTAAAGTCTGTGTTCTGACAAGAGGAAAATACAGAGCACTAGCATAAAATATGAGGAAATAATGAAATAATGGTTGGGGCTGTTTAGAGGAAAATATGGAGCACTGTTGCATAAAATATTAGGTTATGATTAATTATATTTGGGTGGTATTCCTGTATGAAGGTGGTCAGATTAGGTGTGCAGGATATATATAATATTATGCCATTATTATAGTAGCATGGTGAGGTTGAAAATAACAGTAGATTGAATGGCCTGGGGTAACCAGGGCTGTTCCAGGTGGACTGTACAGTCAGTAAGAGGGAGGCAAAGTACATAATTGGGTGGTTATACCAGTCTGGCCTATAATGAGGAACATGAAGTTGAGCTGGAAACATGGTACAGATGTGTTTATGATTTAACTTCCCACAAGAAAGGGGAAGGCCGGTGTCTTTATATTATAATGTACTGAGGTATTGAGATATCTCACATGTAATGGAAAGTAAAGGGTGCCAGGGCATGAGAGACGCCTCCATTATGTTATACTGTTTGAAGCCAGATGACTTATCATGACTCAAGAACGCCATAAATATAGTGATTGCTGGCGTACGAAGGTGTAGAGTGGCACGGTGAAAGTAATAGATATATGGTGCTTGATGACAATGTATGTTATGTTCTTCTAGATAAATGGAGCTATGGTAATAATTATTCATGACTGGGTGTAGTGGTGAAGGTGCCAGGTTGAACACTACACATGATAGGGTGGTTTATGATTATAATAGTGTTCATGGGGATAATGATCTGTGTTGCTCAGGTTGGACACATGTGAACTTAGTAAGAATAGTCTCCTGACCAGCAAGAGGTGCTGAATAAGGCACCCATAATGAATCTGGGGTATTATTGAGAGCTTTGTCATGGTGAGGGTGACCATGTAGTGATGTCAGCTAAGGTGATTGTGATTGTGGTGATGGCTATGGTGAGAGCGATCATTTGATGATTGTGATGGTTTTATGTGGTGTTATATGTCTGAGTTGTTGGCGGTGACTTATGTTATAGCATGTGTCCTGATTGTTGCTGGTGTTATGTGTAGAACTGTGCTTCTGGTCTATTGATGTTGTCTAGTTGGTGTACAAAGGTGTGTGTCCTGGTGATGTCATGTTGAATTGCATATCCTTTGTCTGCTTGATTGCGGTTGGTGCATTGGACTGTATTTATGTCCTGTATGTACATGTTCAAATGGTGTTGTCCTGTTAGAGTCGTGGTACACCGGTGTAACTGAGTTGTGTTCGGTGTTGATTTTGACTAGTTGATGAGTGTTGCTGTGTAACATTGGCATTTATGAGTGGTATTCTCAGCCTGTGGTGTTGGTGATGAGAAGTTGTGTTGTGTCAGAGATCTGTAGGTAATGACCCCCTTGAACTGAGAGTGTTCAAGAAGTAAATATTGAGTTAGATGAGAGGCCAGGAAAGGCTGCGAGCATTGTGACGAGGGATGATCCGCCCTCACATTAAGATTGTCCCATGATATGGTGGTGGCTGTTGCATTAATTGTGGGCCCAATCACTCCGAAGGATGCTGTAGAGCGTGTGTGCTCTGTTTATATTTTATGTGGAGTATATCCTATAACCTATCCATGTCATTGTTGTCCAGTTGAAGTATCATGTGGTTGGTGTGAACTTACACAGTCCATGTCTATGTTTGTGCCACAAGGACACTGTTTGCATACACCGTTGCTGTAGTTGTTGTCCTGTGAAGTCCATGTGTTGATGCAAATATTGATTCTTTGATGATTATTAATTAGATGTTGTACCTTGTCATGCATTGCAGGTAGTGACCCCTGGCCATGTTTGTGGTTTGTAGAGCAAACTTGAGCCCCGGCTCTGGTTAATGTCGTAGGCCGCTCACATCCCCTCCGTATACCTGTTTATGCGTGTTTATGCCACTATATCTCTGCTGTTAGGGTTATAGTTTTGTTATTCGTTATGTTATGGTTTTTCGCTGTATCTGGTCCCAGTCGACTTATGTGATGCGGGTGTCTTGTGGGTATTGAAGGTGCCCTTCGACTCAACTGAACATGATTGAGGTCTCACTGTCATTTAGAGACCGCCTCTGTAGTTAGTACTAGGCAGCAGTTATCTCTAACTGTGGGATTTCAGATTCCCATTTCTGTATGTACTGACTGTCCATGAGTCCTGAGACGATAGCAATAGAGAGTCCATACCTGCTGTTACCGTTGTTGTTTGCGTTGAGGCTCTGTTGTTGCCATGTCCTTGTTGGTTTGTGGAGATGGGTACCTAGTCATGTGCATAGCGATGTTAGGCAGCAGTGGTTACTGTGGGAACATAGGTTCCCATTTCTGTATATGTCAGTTATGTGGCATGTCAGGATGCCTGTTTGCCCCTAAATCATGCAGTTCTGTCAATAAAAACCTAATTTTGTTGTTCTTAATTTGTTTTGTTTAGTCTGTAGTTAGTTGTGTAAACTCATTGATCCTGTTACAGTCCAGCAGTGTAATCTTCTGTCTGGGATGTACAACCGTATATCCCCCGCCTAAGAACTCCTGGAATCTTCTGTCTAAATTCTACCCCTTTTCTTGTTAACTGAGGAGAATATATACAGTGTTCTCTCTCTACTTCTTCTTATTGTCCTTTTCTTCTCTGGCCCATTAAAAGTCAGTGTTGCGCTTCTTTGTCTTTGAGCACTTAAGTATAGGAAATAACATCTTCCTGTCCTTGATATTATTCCTTCGGTGACATATATATATATATATATATATATATATATATATATATATATACAGCTACCTGCCTGTCTGTGCGTCCATCCGCCTTTCTGTTTATCTACCTAGTTGTCAAACCACCCATCTGCCTACCCGTCTGCCTGCAAGCCTACCTGTTTATCTGTCCATCAATGTGTTTATATATCTTATTCTCTTCTCTAGTGTCCTCAGTGCTCACTTTATTTCGTTTCCTCTTTGCACAATGGATGTGCACCGTGGAACCACGGTTGGGATTTTCTAATTATACTATCATTAGGATTTCCCATCGTGTGCACTCCATCGCCAGCCTCGTGTCCTAACTTCTTGATTCGCTGAAATCTGTCTAGTTCTCATGCCTAAGCCCCGCATTAGTGGTTCTGTAAAAACATTTTAATCTCACAAAGGCGTTGTCTCTCCCTATAGCCACACACGGTTTATGTTAGTACAGTGCACAAACTCTGTAACTCTGGCCATAATTCTGAAATGCCTATATCCCATAATTGCACATGGTATAAAGAGGGCTTGGGGTGGTTTCCTAGTTTTAATATTTAGCCAGAGCTAAGCCACCATCTACAAATTGATGGAAAAGTCCTTAGACTTGTAAAAAAAACATATATTGGAAACAGCAAGCTGCCATCAGAATATAATGAAGTAGGTCAATATCAGCCTATTAACTGAAACTGAGGGTTTTAATTGAATTGTAAGAAGACACAAGTTATGGTTGTCAATGGGATGAAGGAAATACCACAATGTAATATACAAGTAAATAGGCATATTCTTAAACAAGTGAATCGGAACAGTTATCTCGGAACAGCATAACGTCTGATCAGAGATGCCTGGAAGAAATTAGAACGAGAATTGCCATTGCGAAGGTAGCTTTTGCAAGATGAAAAACATACTGACCAATAAAAAGATATCAGTTAAAACGAGAAAAAGAGTGCTGAAGTGCTACATAGAACCTATACTTTTGTATGGATGTGAAGCGTGGACAAAGAGCAGACAAACTGAAAAATATCTGTTGTCTGTGAAAATGTGGTTTCTGAGGAAAATGCAAAGAATACCATGGACAGACAGAAAAACCAATGAACAAGTCCTCCAAGAAACAAATGAAGATCGTAAACTGATTTGAGAAATTAGACTTAGATAGTCAAAATTGTTGGGCATGTTATGAGAAGAAATGAATTGGAGAACTTGGTGACAACTGGCAAGATCGAAAGAAAGAGACCAAGGAGATGACTAAGAAGTAAATACCTGGATGGCTTGGCCACGTGGCATGGTCGAGACAGGAACACGGAGCTGATCCACGACTATGGTGATCGAGTGAGATGGCAGAACATGACCGCCCACGCTTATAATCATGGCACATGATTGATGGATGGAAGCCACAATCACTGAAATGCTATGCATATCCCATTTGGATGTGTGGCTGTGAATCATGGACGAGATCATGAACAAATTAGGAAGAGCATGGAAGATGTAGTACCAGAGACGAATGTTGCGAATACTTTGGACTGACAGAGTAATTAACAACATTGCCTGGAAGAGGTTATTGAAATTAGAATGTTATATACAACAATAACAGTTACATAAATAAACGCACATAGTATTGTTTGGCGCTCACAGAAAGAGAAGAAGGATGTGGAGACTAGAGGACGCACTAGACAACATAAAATTTGAAAGCTATAGTTACCGTCCGGGATTCATAAATACTATGTGGGTTTATTTATGTAACTGTCTCAATGGCCTCAACGCGTTTCCCAACTGATTTCCTATACAACTACACGAACGGAACAAACATCATACTTTGGTCATGTGATGAGAAGAGAGATATTGGAAAGCATCGTGACAACTGGATAGATCAGTGGGAAAAGAGGCAGAGGCGAATGAAATGAAATGATGCTGGATGAACTGAGACGGTGGCATAACGGAATATCACTAGTAGAGATGACCCAGAGCACCAAGAACCGAGATATGTGAAGATATATAAACGCCTAGGTCAATTAGGCCGGGAACATTATTGTGATGATGACGGTAATGATGGTAATGATGATGATGATGATGATGATGATGATGATGATGATGATGATGATGATGATGATGATGATGATGGTGATGATGATGATGATGATGATGATGATGATGATGATGATGAAGCAGGTAACGGCCCATTCAGCCTCAACTTGTTGATGTCCAACTGTCACTGAAGTGTTCACGTTCGCTATGTCCACCCTCCTAGTCTTTGCCTTGTCCGTGAAGATCAGACGTCAAATTACTACCACAAGATCCCTAGGACGTATACCAAGGTTTGGTTATGAGGTAAAACATCGATACGGTCCATATCGTGAATCATGCCAGGTCTATTATTGTTACTGGTTCACGTGGATCGTCTATATCTCTACCCAAACATTGCGGATATGTATCAATTTGGAATCGATGAAAGATTTCCTAATTTGGTCATGTTACCCAGATGAATCTCATATCTATTTATGGGGAAGATCAACGGTTTGTCTGGTTTGGTCATGTTAACCATAAAGAACCCATATTTATCTATACTCATCCTCATTATCATCCTCTTCTTCCACAAACTACTGATCGTAAATGTACCAAGAAATCACAAATAGCCAAACAATGCTGGCGAAATATAGGAAAGCGATAGTGTGGGTGGGTGCGGGATGTGTGAGTAGGTGCGGGAAATTGTGTGGGTGGGGGAATGAGTGTACGTGTGTTGGTGGGTGCAGCAAGTGTGTGTGTACGTAGGTGCGGATGTGTGGGTTGATGGGGAGATGTATGTGTGTGGGTGGGGATGTGTGCTTGGCTGGGTGGTGGAGGATATGTGGGTGGGTGAGTGTGTGTGGGTTATGGGATGGGTTGGGAGATGTGTGTAGGTGGAGAGCTGTGTGTAGGTGGGGAGATGTGTGTAGGTCGGGGGATGTGACTGGGTGGGGGATGTGTGGGTGGGGTATGGGTGGGTTGATGTATGTATTTGTGCCTGGGTTGTGTGTGTGTGTGGATGGGGGATGTGTGTGGGTGGATGTGTGTGAGTAGTGGAGGGTGGATGGGTGGGGTCATGTATGTGTGACCTGGGGGTGTATGTGGGTGGGTAGGGGATGTGTGTGTAGGGGGTGGGTGGATGGGTGGGAGATGTGTGACATAACATGATAAAATGCATTGTTTATGTTTACAACGCTCATTTGACAATGTTTTTTTTTTAATGTGAATGTATCATGCATGCACTATTGATGAACGAAAGGTGAGTGATTGGAAGGGCCGAATGTAAGACGGGCCTGCGTGCCCAATTTGTTACCCTTTGAAAATAAAGTTCGTTCAGTCGTTCGTTCGTTCGTTCGTTCCAATTTTGGAAATGATACTCGCGATGAATTTCCTTCAAAAGCGGCCCATCAGGCAATCATTGAAGGTAAGGACACAAGTGAGTCATGGGAAGCAAGCATCTTAGTTTTGTGTGAATCGTTGAGATTTGCCAACAATTGAGAAATGTGGGTATTGATAACTCCTCTATCGCATTAATGCCACACGAGTTGTGCCGCCAGAATGTATCTGACATCGAAATAATTAGACTTATGAGAAGAAGGAGAGGGAGAGAGAAGAAGGAGAGCGAGAAGAAGAAGAAGAAGAAGAAGAAGAAGAAGAAGAAGAAGAAGAAGAAGAAGAAGAAGAAGAAGAAGAAGAAGAAGAAGAAGAGGAAGAAGAAGAAGAAGAAGAAGAAGAAGAAGAAGAAGAAGAAGAAGAAGAAGAAGAAGAAGAAGAAGAAGAAGAAGAAGAAGAAAAAGAAGAAGAAGAAGAAGAAGAAGAAAAAGAAGAAGAAGAAGAGGAGGAGGAGGGGCAGAAGAAGAAGAAGAAGAAGAAGAAGAAGAAGAAGAAGAAGAAGAAGAAGAAGAAGAAGAAGAAGAAGAAGAAGAGAAGAAGAAGAAGAAGCACGAGAAACCAAGAAGAGGACGAGGATGGAGACGAAGAAGGGGATGGAGGAAAAGAAGAAGGTAGCGAAAAGAAAAGAAAAGAAGAAGACGAAGACGATGCTGAATATTCTCACGAAGAAGAAGAAGAAGAAGACGAAGAACAATACCGATTGCATCGACAACTCTAGCAGCAACAACAAAAATGAAAGTCCACAATATAATGAAAGTCTACATTTTCTTTCCAGCTGACACAAAACATTAATTTTACTCAGATATATTTGTAGAATCACAATCACAAATATTAAGCACATAAAAAATTATGTCCATTAACACAACGCTTACAAAACTGAAAATGATATTAAGAATTGATAATACCGACTGGCAGTTAGGTTAGGATGACACAAACATAAAGGTATTGTCACGTCTCTCAAAGGCACAAAACATTATATGGCGCATACATATAAAGAATGACGCCTTCAGATAAAGTTTGGTGCCACGGAGACGCGGTTTATAGCTATAGTGAGGTTCACTAACCTTAATTCCCGCATTCATCTCACACCGTGTCCCCAGCGGAATTCAGATATTATTTACAAATTCCCTGCAATATCCGTTTCTTCGCTGATTCTATTTCCCCTGACGAATCAATTACCTGTATTCGACTACTGTTTTATCACTGTTTCTTCTAGAAGTTTTCCCTGAATGTCTTTAACAATAAATAGCTCGCTTGTTATTGCGATTTCTCTGCAAGAGACATAATAACGTGGATTACGCCCGGTCTGCAGCACAAGATACAGACGCGCAGCAGCATAAGATGTAAAGAAACCCGCTCGTTTACTACGCGTGGTTACAGATCAACATTGTTCCATTATCATTTTACGATCAGAGCAGCCAATGCGTTTGTCATCATTCAAAATACCTTTTTTAAAATTTTTAGACAGACTACCTCACATATTTCCAGACAGATTCGTTCATATATTGCCAGACAGACTTGTTCATATATTACCAGACAGACTCGCTCATATATCACAAGGGAGATTCGCTCACATTTTACCAGGCATATTCGCTCATTAATTACCAGACGTACAACAAACATACTCATTCATATATCTCTACGGAGACTCAATACTACAATGCAGGGATTTTTTGTTGTTGGTGCATATCTCTTACAGGAAGTTGCAGTCAATATCAGTATTATTCAGCTGCTGTAGATGTACTAGGCAAGATTACGCTCAGTATTTTGCCATTGCTTTCTGAGCGACCGGCTCACATACCTCGTAACTTACCAACGCGGCTAGAACCAGTACCGATTCTCGTGTAGGTTACGTTACTCGCGAGAATATACGGGATTACGGAGAAAGACGTTAACGCCTAGGCCAGGGAGACCGGGAGATGCAGGAAATACACAACATGAATCAGACTAACTTTCGCAATTCTTATACATCGCTCATACAACGCCGAAGAGATTCATTCGTATTACACTAAACTCATGCAAAACCAGGCAGACTCAAACAAAATGAGACAGACATACAACACCAAGATTACTGATGCATTAGCATGCAGACATACAATAACATATTTTATTCATTATAAATTACTGGATAATGTGTTATATTGTATTCTAAAGACGCATAATAACTACAACCCATTGCGGCGACCATGGATGGAGTTATATCTCTCTGTAGCACAAAGCCTGGGTTGAATTGTGCAGACCATGTGTTGACTATTCAGCATGATCCCTAGCTCGGCCTGAGTGGTTTACTCCAGAAACAATGTAACACAAATAAATCTGTAACAAGACAACCTGCAGAAGCTGTGGGATCAGTAAAGAAATCCTCCAGCTGCCATTACACAGCTGATCACAATAATAAAACAACAGATGACCACTACAACATAGATTATAGCACAGCTGATCCGGCAGCGGTCTTTTGAAAGCTTCTCATGGAACATGTACTCGTAGCTCCATCTGTGACCCCAGCGGTCTCCGAATATATTGCACCTCTGAAGCGAATAACGACGCCCAATAGCGAACCGGCTTGACCTCTAAGCCAAGGACACAGTCAACCTATGGCGACATCCGGGCACTCTTCCGAATTCCGGTCCCAAATAGTTCTGCAGTGAATAAGTGATTAGGGTTAGGTTTAGGGTTAGCTATATAAAATTATTCACTGCAGAACTATTTGGGACCGGAATTCGGAAGAGTGCCGACATCCGTGTGGAAGGAAAGTGATCCTTGACAAACCAAACCAAGCCAATACAACTCTGCCACAGCTGGAAGCCGTGCACAGCACGAAACCTCGTTATTCACATCAGAAGCAGACATTCTTCTAGCGTGCTGTTATGTGGAATAAACTGAAAGAAATCATTACTCTAAGGAAAACTTGAGGAAGAATAAGAGCTTGGTTCTGGACATTTAAGAGGGATTTAAGAAGACGACAAAATTCTCTGGGGTGTAAACACGTATTATATCCTCTTTCTCCTCGTGCGTGAGGTCGTCTTTAACATGACCCATATTATTGACAGTACGCCTCACATGGATATTGCAAACAGATCCTTCTTAGTTTCGGCTTTCTGATTGGGTCCCGTGGGCGCTGGTTTTTTTTTTTTTTTTCTTAAAGTCTAATAGTGCGCTAACATCAATGCTCGAATAACAAGAGCGTGTTTGATCTGTTGAGTAATGCGTGTTTGCTACAAAGATCAGTCACCAGCAATGCCCGGGAAGATAGTTATTTTGATTTATGTGGACACGTTGGTTTTCGCCGAATGAGAATTGATTTTACGCAATATATAATCTGATATCAAGTCTGGATCTTTGGTCTCCAAGCGAACAAATGGAAATTGAAACAAATGAAACTTGTTGAAATCGTCTGTCGTGTTTTTCCCCGCCTGTTTTTATCATTTACAGAAGCTCGAGCTATAGATAAATGCAATTCTCAGATTCCAAATATTACGTAAACCGATAAAGAACATGTTTTCATGCCATCAGGCCATTGGCTATATAGTGCTAGCGAACTATGTTTAAACCAATTAGAACTGGGTTGTTGGTGTGGTCAGCTTCCTGTCGGAGCCTTCATTTTCCAGAAACATACTAATACTATTTATAGGCTTGGTCTAACCCGGAGCAAGGTCAATGATAGAACAATCTTCGCCTGGAAGGGGATGTTCACATATCACAGGGACGGCTGACTAGTGCTCTAGCCACTGACCTTTGGTAGGTCTCTATTACAGACATTATTGACACATAGTGTTTCTCATAAACAGTCATACACAATGTTAGGTACACTGACGATACATTGTTACTAGCAGAAAGCGAACAAGAGTTTCAAAGAGTAGTGGAGTAAGTAAACAGGCATAGTGCAGAATTTGGCTTAGATAATAACATCCCAAAGAAAACGAAAACTGATAATTAGCAGTGGAAAGGAGGGGTCATCAATGAACACATAAGAAAACTATAATATACTAGAGCAAGTAAGATGTTTCTCCTATTTTGGACATGTAATAACAGATGATGACTGTAGTGAAACAGAAATCAAAAAGAGAATAAAAATGGCCAAAAATGCTTTCAACAACATGAAATCAGTATTAACATCTGGAGAGATTACAAATACATTACAAATGAGAATTGTTAAATGATAGATATTTTCAACACTGCTATATGGCGCGGTCTCCCTGGTTAAGGGGTTAACGACATTATTTGTAATCCCGTATATCCACGTGGGGAAAACAGCAGCTGCGAGAATCAGCAGCGGTTCGCGCAGCACTGATAACTTACGGGAGTATGTGAGCCGGTCGTTCAGAAAGCAATGGGAAACTACTGAACGTAAAAACTTGTCTAGTACATCAACAGCTGATAAATGATGGTGTTGACTGCAACGTCCTGTAAGGGATATGCAACATTTAAAAGAAAATGGCGCGGAAGCCTGGACATTGCAGAATCAATTAGAAAGTCGAATAGCGGCCCTGAAATTTGGGTATACAGAAGAATATGCCGTATTTAATGGGAAAAAAATAATCAAATACGGAGGTTCTGGGAAAACTGGGAATGAAAATAAAGTTGATAAATGCAATAAAAACGAGACAAGTGCAATATTTCGGCCACGTTAAAAAAATACAACACTTTTACACAAAGTATATGGAGGGTAAGGTTGAAAGTAAGTGAGCAAGAGGTAGTCAACGATACAAGTGGGAAGATAACATCAAGAGATGGACAAACGGCAAACTGACAGAATGTACAGTAAAGGCAAGAGACACACAGTCATGGAGATCTATTGCAGTCAACCTTCACTGCGGAGACGGCACGTATTTGATCGAGTAACCTCATCGGTGCCTCGCAGTCGTGCACTGTGCTGGGATTATCCTGGTAAAATCTACGAGAGGAGACTGGAGTACTTATGGAGATATATTTATGCAATGAATGCATTGACAAACCACATCAAATCCATGCAACTCTGCCATTGCTAGAAGTCAAACCAAAGAAGAGAACTCGCTGCTCACATCAGAATTAGACAGCATTGTTTGGACATATTATTATTGGGAGCAATTAACTGGAGGACAGCATCACCCGCAAGAAAGCTTGAGGGCATTACACGCAGTGACAGACCCTTGTGCTAGACACTTTTACATGAAGCAATGGTGAAGCATCTATTTACCAAATGTTGAGCAATACTCGAGACAGGAGGATGTCAACATACAAGGCTACTAAGGCGACCGGGATTTAAAAAGAAGACAAAAATCTCTGGGGTGTAAACACGGATTATATCCTCTATCGTCTTTATCATCGTCCATATTATTGACAGTACGCCTCACATGGATATTACAAACAGATCCTTCTTGGCTTCAGCTTTCT
>OY992883.1:89666784-89689284 GCA_963921405.1 Cepaea hortensis | reverse complement strand
ATTGGTAACATATAGTTGGTAGGAAGATTGTATAGTGTTGTGTTGTAAAGTATTTTCTTAGTAGTTATTGATACATGTTTGTTCTTTTGTATTGGTGCCATTTGTCCAATGAGTTGGTTTGCCTTATTGTATCTATTTTCGATCTCGTATTCTGATTTGCCATTTGATGTTACTATACTTCCTAGATACTTGAAACGCTCTACTTGTTTCAGGAGATGTTCGTTAAGGAGAATCGTTGTTGCTTTTTCTTCTTTAGTTATAGTCAATACCTCTGTTTTAATTGTGCTGATTTTCATGTTATGTTCACTACACATCTCATTTAGACTAATCATGTGGTCTTGTAATTCATCTTCTAATTTTGCTATTAGTGCTTGGTCGTCCGCAAAAAGGAGTTCTCCAATAGTTAGATTTGCAGATGGTTCTTCTTATGTGTTCTCGTCATGCGGTGTTCTTGTGGTCTCTGTTTGGCTGGTTTCTTTACATATTTTGCCTATATATGTTATGAACAAGAGAACTCAATAGGTTATGAATATGTGTTGTTGTTTTCTGATTTCTAATTTGTTGTTGTTGTGTTGTTTTTGTGTTTTAGATAGGACAGCTGCATATCTTGTCAAATTCCAACAGCAAAGAGGTTTTCAACTATGCGCAAACTGCACACGGATTCCACCTTGTATCGCCACTACCCGAGAAGGTTATGCGACGGACTCACTATCTCCGGATACCGGGAAAGTATAACATCCTCAGACTGCTTATTTTACACATCCCATGGATTCACACCCAGTCATGTGGCTATAATGTAGTATTTATAAGCCACCAATTAAGCCAAGCGATTGTGTCTGTTCCAAACTGACATTTCTTAATTGTTTCAGATGCTGGGGTAAAACAGTTCCAGTAGACTATAGCACAATATCAGCAAACACAAGAAAGTGAAAGAGTAGAGAGCATGCATCTTTATTGCGGCAACATAAAAATGCGAGTCACATACAATTTCGCTACAAATAATTATGAAAATCGGGGCCTAAAACTGTATATGCTTTTATAAAAGTGCTCATCGTCGTCATCATCATCATCATCATCATCATCATCATCATCATCATCATCATCATCATCATCATCATCATCATCATCATCATCATCATCATCATCATGTGCCATGTCGGTAAAGGTGGGCGGTCATGTGTCTCCATCTTACACGATCATCAGAATCGTGGATCAGCTCTGTGTTCTTGTCTCGACCATGTTTAGAAGACCGTGGACCAAAAAGAAGAAAAATACAAATATTGCATAGAAGCAGGAGACATTACACAACCTTGTCTGACGCCCCTTTCTGTATAAACTGAAATGTTCCTAAAAGGTTGTTGATTTGTATGGCTGCTGTTTGCTGCCAATATGTTTTATTTTTCCTCTGACCATTGCCGTCAATGTTTAGTTGCTGTCGCAGTTCCTGATGTTTCACATTGACAAATGCTTTTGTGTAGTCTATGAGGCATAAGTACAGATGTTTTAATCCTACGACTCTATGTGCGCGCGCGCGCGTGTGTGTAATATACAGCTGTCAGTGTCTGTCACAAATAGACTGTTTACTTGTGTCACAATTTGCTACCAATAGAAAGGTTTACAGTTGTCACAGTTTGCCACCAATAGAGAGGTTTACTGCAGGCACAATGTTTCCCAAATAGAAAAGTATACTGTGGAACAATTTGCCCCAATTTAGAGCTGCACTGTTGTCACAATTTGCCACCAATTTAGGGGTTTACTGCTGTCACAGTTTTCCACCAATAGACGGTTCACTGTTGTCACAGTTTGCCACCAACAGAGAAGTTTTCTATTGTCTCATTTTGCCACCAGAAGACAGGTATCTTGTTGTCTCCATTTTCCACTGTTAAAGGTATTTACAATTGCCTCAATTTTCCACCTTTACAGAGACATTCTTTTGTGTGTATTTTCCACCACTGGATATATTTTCAGTCGTCTTTCTAATCCATCTTCGAAGACTGAAACTAGCCACTATAGTCCAGCCCTGAGGTTTGCCACCAAGTCAGTGTCTCGTCCACAAACTCTAAGCGACAAGCCATGTCTATTTAATTAAGTTTCCGGGTAGAAGACCCGCGGAGACGACAGTCTTGCAGTCATTCGGTCACACTATGTCTCCTCTGAACATCGACAATTTCTCTGTTAGCTTTCAAATGTCAAGATCTGTTGTCTCCGGGAAATGTTAGGGTCTGGCTGGGAGCGCCAAAGTCATAAATTACCGCCAGAGGTGAGGTAGTTTCAATTCTGCACTTTCAATCTGTCTTCTCTCATTAGCAGATTAACTTTTTGATGTCAGTTAGAATTTGGGATGTTTTACCGTAATTGATTTTTTTGTAAATTAGGGAGGAAATTATAAATCTGGGTAATGGAGATGAGTTTGGTGTGGATTGCGGAGGGTACTAAAACTCGACGCCTTCTGAACTTGTGATAGAAAATTATAGATTTTGTATTTCAGCTGTCGAGTTTAATGATGTCCAAAAAATAGTACCAGGGGGTTATATGCAAATGAAATTACTCGAAGCAATAGAAAATAAAATGGAAGGGGAACGATAGAGGAGGGCAGGAGAAGGAGGGGGGTGTAGGGAAAGGGAGGGAGGAATGGGGGGGGGGGGTTAAAAAGAAAAAGAAAACGGCGTGTAGTATTTATTTTATTCGTTGCCACGCGTAGTCCATAAACGTACTTCTACTGCATTGGACAGATGTTTGCGTGTGGGTTAGCTCTCGCTGTTACCAGTGTCCGTTGCCATCACTCGGGCTCACTCCGACTTCTGAGGTACGTGTAATTTACGTCCCAAAATCAATCACCAGAAGTCAATATTTTATTCCAACTGACGGGTATAGGGTTTGAGCTCGTTATCTCGGAATAAGCTCAGCCGAAGGTTAAGAGCGAGTTCTCTTATCCATTTTTAATCCACTTTTGTGCTGGTCCATCCCTAACTAGCCTTCTACTCACTCTCAAAATATTATTTATAATTTACTTGGAGAAGAAATATGCAATTCAATTCAACTTTCATTTCAACTTCATTTTAAAAGGGTTACAAATTGGGCACGCAGGCCCGTCTTACATTCGGCCCTTCCAATCACTCATCTTTCGTTCATCAATAGTGCATTATGCATTCACATAGGAAGAAAAAAAAACATTGTCAAATGGATGTTGTAAACATAAACAATGCACATTACCACGCTATGAAGTAAAATAAAGTAAGGCAATACAAAGTCAAGTAAAGAAAAGTAAACAGAAGAAAGTAAAAAGTAAAGTAAAGTAAAGTAAAGTAAAGTAAAGTAAAATTAAGTAAATAGTAGAAAATAAAGTAAAGTAAACCAAGGAAATCTCATGTGTCAGGCTAAGAAGGATAGTGCGACTAGGAACGTGGAATGTGAGAAATATGTTAGAAGTAAGTAAAGTAAACCAATGAAATCCCATGTGTCAGACTAAGAAGGAGAGTGAGACTAGGAACGTGGAATGTGAGAAGTATGTATGAGGGAAAGCTTACGATAGTATGTGTTGAGGTTTAGAGGTTAAATATTCACATTGCTGGAAAGGCAAATGACATTTTGCAACTGAAAACGGAAGTCTTTTCGTATATTCTGGTCATTATCATGTGCTACGCCAGTAAACGTGGGCGGTCATGTTTTGCAATCTTATTCGATCACCAGAGTCGTGGATCAGCTCAGCGTTCCTGTCTCGAGCATACAACGTGGTCAAGCCATCCAGGTATTTACTTCTCTGCCCTCACCTTGTTCTCTTCCCCTCGATCTTGCCAGTTGTCACCAAGTTCTCCAATTTATTTCTTCTCATAACGTGACCAATAAATTTTTAGTCTACGTCTAATTTCTCACATCAGTTTACAATTTTCGTTTGTTTCTTCTAGGACTTGTTCATTAGTTTTTCTGTTTGTCCATGATATTCGTTGCATTTTCATCAGAAAACACATTTCCACAGTCATCACATGTTTTTCAGCTTGTCTATTCGTTGTCCACGCTATACGTCCATACAAAAGCGAAGGTTTTATGAAGCACCTGAACACTCTTTTCCTGGTTGCAAATGACATCTTTTTATAGGTCAGTATGTTTTATTCTTGCTAAAGCCTGCCTTCGACATAGTGATTCTTGTTCTAATCTCTAATATGCTGGTAGAGATTTCGGAGGCCAGAGCGGAGTGGCCATTGATTTAGATAAAATAACTACAAAAGCTTTAATTGGATATAACCCGGTTAGTGATAGAATCCTTACTGTCAGACTTAAAAGCCATCCACAATCACACACACACACACACACACACACACACACACACACACACACACACACATACACACACACACACACACAACTCTCAAACAGATATATACAAGAATGCTGTACCAGAATAGAGCAATATCATAAGACTGGAAGAGATTACGAAATGGTCAAAGACATTAAGTTATTGGCAAGAAATGGTCAACCTCAATTAAATGTTATCTGTGACAAGATGGGAAATACCTTAAGTGAATCCAAACAAATTTTAGAAAGATGGAAGGAATTTTTGTTTAGTTTAGTTTAGTCGAAGATCAACATCACGGCACCTATAAGTGCTCCGTTTTAATCCTAACTCAAGTCTGAGTCCGGAAATCTCAGCTCAGTGCACTAACTCCGCAATAAAGAACTTGAAGAATGGTAAATCACCTGAATGTGATGAGATACCAGCTGAAATAATTAAAGCCGGAGTAGAAGAAAGCATACACATCTATCACGCATTATGGTAAATGGCCAAAAGATTGGAAGAGAACTATTTTCATTGCAATACCAAAAGAATGGCAACCTGAAATTATGCACCAACTACAGAACTCTTGCCCTGATCAGTCATGCATGTAAAATTCTACTAAAAATAATAATGGGAAGACGTCGTAAGAAAATGAAAGAAGAAATTAACGTGGTTCAAGTTAGATTCAGACAAGGAAGTTGCACAAGAGATTACATACTCAACATGCGTTTAATAAAAGAGAAGTGCACAGAATTTAGTGTAGACCTATTTTCATGTTTTGTGGCTTATTCAAGGGCATTTGACTGTGTACAACATCACAAACTTTGGGAAACCATGAGGAATATGGGCTTTTCATCACATGTAATAGAACTTATAAAAATGCTCTATCCAGACCAACAAGCAGCGGTTAGAATAGATGACGAGACATAAAACTGGTTTGACATCAAGCAATGAGTCCGTCAAGGCTGTGTGCTGTCCCCCTAATTGTTTAACCTGTAAGCCGAAAATAGAATGTGAAATGTCAGAGATGATATCACCAGGGAGCTATATGATGCCCTGAATATCGGTGGTCATGAAATACCAGAGATTCGATATGCTGCTGATACAGTGTTGCTATCCACATCACAGAGTAGTATAGAAAACCTAATAACCTCAACCCAATTGAACAGCGAAAATCACAACTTAGACAAAGATAATGCATACAGATAAAGCTACAGTATAATTTTTTTTTTTTTTTTTTTTTTTTTTTTAGCATATCCTTTTTACAGGACTTAGCTGTCAACACCAGCATCTTTCAGCTGTATGTTGATCTCTTGGCAAGATTACGCTCAGTAGTTTGCCATTGCTTTCTGAGCGGCCGGCTCACATACCCCGTAAGTTACCGATGCGATTCGAACCACTGCTGATTTGAACCGTCATCACGTTACCTGACGAGAGTATACGAGATTACGGAGAAAAGTCATAACCTCTAAGCCACGAAGCCGGCTACAGTATAATAGAGAAAGAAATTTATGTTAATGAGGGAAAATTGGAGATTGTGGAAAATTTCGAATATCTTGGATCATTGATTACCAAAAAAGGTGACACAATGAAAGAAATTAAAAGAAGAATATCTATTGCTCTTCAAAGACTAAAATAGCTGAATAAATTGTGGAGTGGGACAGATAGAACTAACAAAATTAGATTTTTAAGAGCATGCATCTTTTCCATTGCATCATACGCCTGTGAGACCTGGACACTTACTAAACAAGCTGAACAGCGCATACATGTTTTTGAATATAAATTTTATAGACGAGTTCTAAGAATATCTTGGATAAAGAAAAGAACAAATGCATTCAAACTTCAAGACCTGAATATTGAATAAGGTTGGCTATTAAAGACGATAAAACTAGGGAAATTGAAATATTTTGGTCACTTGAAACGTCGGGAAGTTTGGAGAGAACAATAATGGAGAGGTATATGCCTAGGAAAAGAGGAAGAGGACAGTCACGGAGAAGGTGGGTGCAGGATGTGGCGGATGATCTCCAGATGGGTGTATCGGACGTGGGACATCTTGCTTATGATCGAGAGGTTTTCCGGAAGGTTGTTATGAGGGAGAGGTTTTGCAAAGTAAAGTAAAATTAGTTAGTTACTTAGTCGACAGATGATCCACATTGCACATCGAACCATTCAGTCCATAAGTGCTCACAACCCTTCCTCAATAAATCCCGCAACGTGTAGCGGCTAACGACACTAGTTCTGTGTTGGTTTATGAATCTTCTTTGGCTTCAGGCATAGTATTCTTGTTTGCCATACCTTTTTTAATTTGCTGTTCTCGCATCCTGACCATGGTTGTAGAAAGTAAAGTAAAGGAAATTAAAGTAAAAAAAAAAGGTACAAAGTAACAAATAAAAGTAAAGTAAAGTAAAGTAAAGTAAAGTAAAGTAAAGTAAAGTAAAGTAAAGTAAAGTAAAGTAAAAAGTAATGTAAAGTATAGATAATTAAAGTTAATGACGCTTTTACTCGCCATGAAGCATATTTGGGTATTCGGCGCAGGTAACATATTTTAGAGCTGCGGCTTAGGGCAGTGAATGCATGTCGCGATTCCCCGACATACTTAGTTAAAGGTTGTAAATCTGAGGCTGATTTAGAAGCAGATCCCTTAGTGTTGACTGCAATGATATGAGCCTTGGTATTTCAGAAAGTAATGGTACGCAATTGACGTATAGATTGTCTAGTAAATCACAAATATCCAAATCAGTGATAGGATTAATTGCAACGTCATGTAAATGACATGCAACCAGCTTTAACATATTTTAGTGAAATAAGTTACCCGATTGGTAATATGGTCAGTATAGTGTCGACTGGCCTACGACACAGAAAATCTCTATTACCCATGTTGAGCTATTTAGGGCAGGTCCACCTGGGAGCCCAGATCAGTGACCCACCAGAGTCCCTAAACCCAGGACAGACTTATAAAAACAAGCTTAGCGTACTCTGCCACTCAGTTGTGGAACAATCTGCTACAAGAAATCAGACACCACCAATGACTGAACATACATTCGCAACCTGTTTGAACACTATCTCAGAATAGATTACATGCACTCCTAACAAAAACTAATAAAAATGATCTCAAACGACATCTAGTATAATAAGCATTGTCATATGCACGGTACGTTACACCTCGTGTGTATACTGGCTTTGTTAAAAATTGCTTTAGTGAGTCATGTATTATTGATTATTTTCCTTGCGTTTTAATACATATTGTTCTGTTGTTGTCCACGATTAACTTCATAAGTGATGTATGAATGAAATAACGCATGAGAGGAAAGCTATAAGAAGGTCAGAATATCAGACGGGCCTGCGTGCCCTATTCTTAACCCTGTGAAAGAAAAGTTTGTTCATTCGTTCTAACGTAAGATGACAGGGCCGGCAGGCATGCGGGCCAGCCAAAACACTGGCGCGGCTCCCTGGGGAATAGATGACCACTGTCTTAATAGATTCCGTGAAATGTGAAATATTAAGGTGATTGCCCTACATTGGACGTTCAAGCTTCCATCATGGCTTCACTGTCATCCACGATTAGGTTTGATTTCTTGATCTACATAGTTCTCAAATGAAAAGAATACAACGGGCAGACGGGAAAAACCAATGAGCAACTCCCACAAGAAGCAAATTAAAACAGTAAGCTGATAAGAGAAATGAGTTATAGACAATCACCATTATTGGACGCGTTATGCGAAGAAATAAACTAGAGAACTTAATGACAGCTGACAAGATTGAAAGGAGGAAAAAAGAAGTGGTGGGGGGGGGGGAGTAAGGGGAAGTCAGAGAAGTAAAGTAAATACCTGGATGGCTTGGCCACATGGCATAGTCGAGACAAGAACATAGAGCTAATCCACGAATCTGGTGATCGAGTGAAATGTTGAGCCATAACCGCTCAGGCTTATCGGTGTATCACTTCATGATGACATATTTCTATATTGGCAATACGTGTGTATCAGACTGTGCTTGATGGCTATCTGCAGGCTATTAGAGTTCGTAGTTTAGAAAGCAATGGTAAACCTACCTACTGAATTACTGCAATCATTCTAAGTATTTGTTGTTCGGTGTTTGTGGCTAAGGGGCAACGAATGGATTTCACAATCCAGCACACCAGGTTCGAAATAAGCTGCGGCCTATTTGGAAACACATGGCCTTGTGCTGTATATTTACTATTATATCAACATCGGTCGTTCAGAAAGTAATGGCAAGTAACATTGCCTAGAAAATCACCAACAGCCCAAATATTTTGGGGTTGATTACAACGTCATGTAAAGAAAATTATTAACATCCTAAACAATATGGGGTTGATTATAACGTCCTGTGAAGGACATGCAACTAATTTGTTATAACTAACGGCGCTGCCCGGGCGAAATTTATAGTTAAAAATCTACCCAAAGTATTTCAGGACCCTCGCTGGTGCTACGGAGTACGTGCACTGTACTATGATTCTTCGGACTCAGGCTTGAGTTAGGAGTAGAACGGAGCATTTATGGGTTACACCCGTGTGTCGTGATGTTGATCCGTCCACTAAACTAAATTAAACTTGTTTTACATGTCTGAATGTATGTTGACTAGTCTGTTCAGTATATGTGAATTGTATGCGATTGTTGCGTACTTGCGCCTATATGGGTGATTATAAGTTAAGGACACTTTTACACACGTTAAGGGTAATTGGGCATATGGTGCTAAACCTATATGTTATAGACCAGACAACACTCTAGGTGTGATGGGGTCAATATCACGACGTCGCTTTTACCATATCAATTCTCTGTGTCTGTCCGTTCATCCAATAGCCAGATCTGTCTTTTGACTTTGCAACGTGGGTGTACAGTTCATTTTGTAACGTTGGTGCAAAGTTGACTTTGTAATGTGGATGTATAATTGACTTTGTAACATGGGTGTGGAGCTGACCTTGTAACGTGGGTTTGCGGTTGACATTGTAACTTGGGTGTATAGTTGATTGTGTACCCTGGGTGTATATTTGACTGTGTAACATTGATGCTTAGTTGACTTTGTAACATGGTGTACAGTTGAATTTGTAACGTTGGTGTATATTTGACTTTGTAACGTGGGTATATAGTTGAATTTGTAACGTGGGTGTATAGTTGATTTTGTAACGTGAATGTATGGTTGACTTTGTAATGCTGGTGTATAGTTCACTTTGTAACGTAGGCGTGTAGTTGACTTTGTAACGCTGGAGTATAGTTGACTTTGTAACGTTGTTGTACAGTTGACTTTATATCGTGGGTGTACAGTTGACTTTGTAATGTGGGTATATATTTGACTTTGTAACGTGGGTGTATAGCTGACTTTGTAACATGGGTGTACAGTTGAATTTGTAACGTTGGTGTATATTTGACTTTGTAACGTGGGTGGATAGTTGACTGCATAACATGGGTGTATAGTTGACTTTGTAACGCGGATGTATAGGTAACTTTGTATGGTTGGTGTATATTTGACTTTGTAACATGGGTGTATAGTTGACTTAGAAACACGGGTATATAGTTGACTTTGTAACGTTGGTGTACAGTTGACATTGTATCGTCAGTGTACAGTTGACTGTGTATCGTGGGTATACAGTTGACTTTGTAATGTGGGTATATAGTTGACTCTGTAACGTGGGTGTATAGTTGACTTTGTAACACGGGTATGTAGTTGACTTTGTAACGTGGGTGTACGGTTGACTTTGTATCGTCGGTGTACAGTTGACTTTGAATCGTCGGTGTACAGTTGACTTTGTAAAGCGGGTGTATAGTTGACTTTGTAACGTGGGTGTATAGTTGACTTTCTAACGTGAGTGTATGGTTGACTTTGTAATGCTGGTGTATAGTTCACTTTGTAACGTTGTTGTACAGTTAACTTTATATCGTGGGTGTACAGTTGACTTTGTAACGTGGGTCTATATGGGATAAAACCCAGGTCAATGAAGTCTTTCTGGTGACTGCCGTTTCCATCGACGATGAACTGTATTTTTCATGGAGGACTTTTGTGTTGGCATTCTGGCGGCGGCATTATGCACAGTGTACCTGTGCGGGCTGTTGGCTTGCCGATACTCCTGTCTACTCCATTGTTCACATTGGGCAGTGAGGAGCATTTTATGTGATATTACCTGGCACAGGAACGAAGCAATATGGGGACGACCCGTTGCCGTGAAGTTAGAACCACGACTAACTAACTAACTAACGTGGGTGTATAGTTCACTTTGTAACGTGGGAGTATAGTTGATTTTGTAACGTCTGTATATAGTTAACATTGTAACGTGGGTGTATAGTTGACTTTATAAGGCAGGTATATAGTTGACTTTGTATGGCGGGTGTATGTTTGACTTTATAACGTGGGTTTATAGTTAACTTTGTAATGCTGACATATAGTTGACATTGTAACGTGAGTGCATAGTTGACTTTGTAACGTGGGTGTATAGTTGACTTTGTAAAACGGATGAACAGGTGACTTTGAATGGCTGGTGTATATTTGGCTTTGTAATATGAGTGTATAGTTGACTTTGTAACACGTGGGTGTACAGTTGACTTTGTATTATCGGTGTACAGTTGACTTTGTATCGTGGGTGTACAGTTGACTTTGTATCGTGGGTGTATATTTGACTTTGTAGCGTGAATGTATATTTGATATTATGACGTGGGAGTATAGTTGGTTTTGTAACGTGAGTGTATAGTTGTCTCTGTAACGTGGGTGTATAGTGTAAATTGTAACGTGGGTGTATAGTTGACTTTGTAACGCTGGTGTAACGTTGACTTTGTAGCGTGGGTTTAGTTGACGTTGTAACGTGGGTGTATAGTTGACAATGTATCGTGTGTGTACAGTTGACTTTGTAACCCTGGTGTATAGTTGACTTTGTAGCGTGAGTATATAGTTGACATTATACGTGGGTGTGAAGTTGACTTTGTAATGTGGGTGCACAGTTGACTTTGTGACGTGATTGTAAAGTTGATTTTGTAACTTGGGTGTATAGTGTACATTGTAACGTGGGTGTATAGTTGACTTTGTAACGCTGGTGTATAGTTGACTGTGTGACGTGAGAATATAGTTGACTTTGTAACGTGCGTGTATAGCTGACTTTGTAACGTGGGTTTAGTTGACTTTGTAACATGATTGTATAGTTGACTTTGCAACGTGATTGTATAGTTGACTTTGTAGCGTGGGTTTAGTTGACTTTGTAACGTGGGTGTATTGTTGGCTTTGTAAAATTGGTTTAGTTGACTTTGTAACGTGGGTGTATATTTGACTTTGTAAAGTGGGTTTAGTTGACTTTGTAACGCTGATGTATATTTGACTTTGTAACGTGGGTGTTTAGTTGACTTTGTAATATGGGTGTGTAATTAACGTGGGTGTATAGTTGTAGTTATTAAGTGAGTCTGGACTTTGTAACGTGAGTGTATATATTTGTTATAATTTTCTTTGCCTGCAATGTGTATTTTTGAAAGTTATATATAATAAGTTAAAATCTGGAACATATTTTAGCAGCTGTGTAAATTTAGAGGAAACTGGATAGAGGAAAACAAATAGAGCCTTGCATAAAGGCAACGGCAAACATCAACAGTTGAAATAAAAACAGTTCTATCAAAGAAACGGATAACTCAACAATTATGTGTTACAGCAGACGGAAAACCATTTACCAACTCAATAAAGCAGCCTCCTGGTGAGTGGTTGTCAAACCATCTGGCTGAAGATACGTAACGATGTTCATAACATAATAGGCCAAGGAAAAGTTGTCTTAAAGGAGATTTGTTTTTCGTTTGTTTGTTTGTTATTTGTTGTTCGATAGCTTTTAACCCAGGCGTAGTTGATACGCGTGCTACTACTTCTAGTGAACTGGTCTGAGTTTTGCGTGTGGATTAACTTTCTCTATTACCAGTGTCCCTCGCCATCAAGTGATCCCACTACGACTTCTGAATTACTTGCAATTTACGTCCCTAAATCAAGGAAGAGAAGTCAACATTTTAGTCCAACTGGCCGGTGTAGGGGTTGGAACTGCTAACTCGGCATCAGCACACCGGAAGTTTAAGAGCGAGCGCTCTTATCCATTCGGGGATGCTGACTTCGTTCAATGAAAAGTATGTAATTAAAGATTTACTGAAATGTTAAATCTAGCCTGTTCTGTTGTACAGGAGTGAATCTTAAAATGTCAGAAAGAATGTACTGAAATGTTAAATCCAGCCTGTTCTGCTGTACGGCCGCGCATCTTAAAATGCCAGAAAGTTTGGACTGAAATGTTAAATCCAGCCTGTGAAAGGTACGGCAGTGAATCTTGGAATATGAACGAGCAAACTAGAAATAACTTGGAGCTAGCGGAAATATCGTTTTTGAAACGAACAATACGCATAATTTGGGCGATCAGAGTGACTAAAAACGAGAGCCTAAAAGGAGTTGAGTTGAGTTGAGCTGAGTCCAGGACGGATATCACTGCACTCGTGACATTCCCAAAAGCACTCAGTTCTCATCTTCAACAGTCAGCGAAGAGTTCCAACATTAATGGTGCCCTTTGCCATCTGATTGTATGCCCTTCTTGCTTTACCTCTGTGTGACGACTGTCGACCAGATCATATGACCACCCCTTGCTGCCGCATTCTTTCTAGACCATGATAGTCGAGAGTCTAGTTAGTTAGTTAGTTAGTTAATTAGAGAGTTATTTAGTTAGTTATTTAGTTAGTTAATTAGTTAGTTAGTTAGTTTAGTTAGTTAGTTAGTCAGTCAGTCAGTCAGTCAGTCAGTCAGTCATTCAGTCAGTCAGTTAGTCAGTCAGTCAGTCAGTCAATCGGTCGGTCGGTCGGTCGGTAGGTCGGTCGGTCGGTCTTTAAGTCAGTCAGTCAGTTAGTTAGTTAGATAGTTAATTGGATGGTTGGTTGGTTGGTTGGTTGGTTGGTTGGTTGGTTAGCGTAGTTAGTTAGTCGCGGTTCCAACTCCACAACACCGGGTCGTCCCAATTATGCTCCGTTCCTGTGCCAGTAAATATCACACGAAATGCTCCTCACTGCCCAATGAGAAAATGGAACAGACAGGAGTCTCAGCAAGCCAACAGAACGCACAGGTAAACTGTCCATAAAGCCGCCGCCAGAATGCCAACACAAGAGTCCTCCACGAATAATACAGTTCACCGTCGATGGAATCAGTAGTTACCAGAAAGACTTCGTTTTCTCAGGCTTTATCCCATATGGCTCGGTCTCTTTCCAGAGGGCGATTCGCCGAAAGCGCTGCACAAAGCATGAACTCCGTAGCTCCAGCGACGACCCTGAAAAATGCAATCGTGAACCGAAAAGACAAACTAGTCAATTCAGCAACAGCCGGCCGCCATCCTTCCGAACATGAAGTTCACGCTGCAAACAACTGCGGACAGATGTAAAAGCATTGAAATTCACAGCTCACATTTTCGCGCCACGTACTCAGCAGCAGGACGACGGAACCATGCACTACCAGTCCAACATGAGGAAATGCGAATGCGAACCGTAGCCACAAGCGTAAACACTCCAGAGGTCTGAACGCTTCAAGAGCCTATCCGCCATGTTGGGGACCGGAAGTCTTGACCGTGCGTCGAAATAAGCTTGCTTCTTCACCGATGCACTACTGTCATTTGGAGGCGACAATATAATCATTATCAGGAGGTAGCGAGTCCGATGCATAACCATCTCGGGTAATGGCGATACAATATGGAACACGTGTGTAGTTTGCGGAAAGTTTAAAACCCCTTTGTAGTTGGAATTTGAAAATATATGCTTTTGCCCAAACCAAACACCAAATCTAGAAAACGAGGAAACAAACATGAATTTATTTATTTATTTATTTATTTATTTATTTATTTATTTATTTATTGCGTTCGCTCGCTGTGAATTCAAACGTAATCCGTGCACGTGCTACTACTTCTAGCTCATTGGACTGATTTTTGGGTATGGATTAGCTTTTTATATTACTAGTGTCCCTCGCCATGGGACGAATCCACTCCGACTTCAGAGGTATGAATATTCATAATCTGTGGAGTTCACGCTGTGCCCGTAGCTTTTAATGTGTGCATTGTCTTGTGCGTCGACAGTTGTAACCTGTGGCCATGACACTAGAAAACCAGGTAAAGCCGACATTTTGAGAGCATTCATTTTAAAGCCGACATTTTGAGAGCGTGCATTTAAATAAAAAAGGAAGTTTAAATGGCACAAGGATCGACTTCATTGCAACATGTTTTACCCCATAACACTCGGTCTATTTTCGCTGAGCGGCCTGTCAAAAGCGTAGCACAAATCACGAACTCCGCATCTCCAGCGATGACCTCCCATGAGTCTCCGAGTAAAACGCACTCATGAACGAGTCGACATAGCCCGGAACCAAACCCACCACACCCGGGAAGGTTAACCCGGTCAATAAATGCCCGCAGAAGTCGGATGCGTCCGCCAAACGGCGCAAGAACGCAGCTCTGCTGTAAACAGGCACTATGCAATCACGTCCCCCCCCCCCCCCAAAAAAAAAAAAAAAAAAACTCTCTGCAGAAGAAACCCACAATCTTCGGAAAGCGAGGCAGGAGGCTTACCCGCTTCGCCACGTAGACTCCCGAGAGCATGGATCTTTCCTGTGGCAACGTAGCGATGTCAGCCATGGGCCATTTCGCAATCACCAAAGACGACAATTGGGGAGTGTGGGTGTAAATATTACAGAAACGTTCTCAGAATACCGTGGATCTAGAAGAAGGAAACGGCTAACATTCTAAAGAGATATCAACATCAAAGACAACTTGCTCACAAACAGTATCGTGTATCGGAAATTCAGGAACTTTTGACATTTTAATCGTTAAAGTGGCTGTGAAAGAATAATGATGGAAGCCATGGTTCCTGGGAAAAGGGGCACGGCTCGACTAGTCCGAAGATAGACACAGGACCCGGGGTATGATGGCGTGTGTTAGCTACTGGCATGCCTTATTACAGTCCGTCGCAATTTACCCCATCATTTATTGGCGGGCTGTGATTTTCTATGCAAGTTTACGTTCAGTAGTTTGTCATTTCTATCTGAACATTCAATGCTCATACCATTATGAAAATCATTGCAAAGCGATCTGCTCACAAATCACCTGCGGCGGACTTCGAACCTGGTATGTCGGAATTATGAAACTGCATTCACTATCCCTAAGCCACAGAGCACGACTGAGAATGCATGAGGCAGGAGAAATGCAAAGAACGAAAGGAACTTTACGTCTATCCACGATGATTACGATGTTCTGCGCAGGACTCGTCACATGATAATGAGTGCGTCATCTGACCTATACTTCTTTTCTTACTTCTAAGAAGGCCCACCAATACCTATAAAAGAATCCCTCGTGCCGTCCTTGTGCACAGTGTCACAGCCTGGGATTTTGAGGTAAGTAGCAAAACAAAAACGTAGACAGTCACAATTTTTTGGGCATGTTATGAGAAGAAATGATCTGGAGAACTTGGTGACAAGTGGTAAGATCGAGGGGAACAGACCAAGGAGAAGACCTAGAAGCAAGTACCTGGATGGCTTGGAATTGTGGCATGGTCGAGACAGAAACACGGAGCTGATCCACGACTCTGGTGATCGAGCGAGATGGCAGAACATGACCGCCCACGCTTACCAGCATGGCACATGATGGATGGATGGATGGAGCAAAGAAAAATTTTTTAAATATTTGTTACGTTCATTTTCTCTTCATTGTTCTCATATTTTTCATCTTTTTATTCTTCCCATTCCGTTCTTATGCCGTAATGTAGTCACTGGAGGGTCTTCTCCGTGATTATATGTTATGTTTTGTGTATGTATTTGTTTGCTGATGAAGGATAGTCGCCGCAGCGTCCTGTAGATTTCGTAATTCTGTTCTGTAAAGCTGCATTACTTTGTGTTATTTTATATTACACGTCCTTGTACAAGACTATCTGTCTGCCACGCGAGAGATAAAATTCCCCGTCAAATAAACGTGACACGGAATTAACCTTCCCTGGCAGTTAGAGACCACAAGATAATCCACTAATAACTGATAATTCTTTTTCGACAAGAGAATTATCTGCTACCACAAAACCCGCAGAGAAAGCGATGTTCCTGGCGCCATTTCTACTGACCTTTGGGGTGTCTGGTTGTGGTTGTTGACTATTCCAGCATTGATTGACAAGCTGGTGACATGAGAATTCTAGGATGTAGCGGGAAGGAAGATATAACCAGGGAGGGATTCAAGGTGGATAACTCGGTCAGCAGCGATGCTGCTTAGTCTAAGCGAAGGGAGACAAGTCATGTTTGCGAGTTATGATTGAGTTAACGATGCATGGAACTGGTGTCTATCGGACCGATGTCTTTTTGATGAAATAATGACCTAGTTGGGAAGAGGACAGATAAACTGGCAGACAGACATGGTAAAGATAATGGGGAAAGAAATGACTACATGACCAGTTTGTATAGCTTGTTTTATAAACGAAACCATCGCATTGTAGCTGTACGGCGAGAAGATGTTCATGGCAAGGAAAATCATCACACATTTCGGTCACAGGATAATTAATCGATGGCTGGGATGAGTCCTAATTATACCTTCTCTGCTGAGGCTGAATGATATGATGAGGGAGGGGGGGAGGGGGGGGGGGGTAATCGGCAACAACACACAGAGTCAAAGAAATAACGTAAAATCCTCACCTCCATCCATCCCAAATAAATATATTTTGCTCGTGATGTAGTTACTACCCAATGCAGCTTACTTAACATAATCTTGCCACCCCCCCCCCCTCTCTCTCTCTCTCTGTCTCTCTCTCTCTCACTCTCTCTCTCTCTGTCTCTGTCTCTCTCTCACACACTCTCTCTCTCTGTCTCTGTCTCTGTCTCTCACTCTTTCTCTGTCTCTCTCTCTTTCATTCCTCTCACCATCCCTTTCTGTCGCTTACTATTACTCTCTTATTTTCCCTCGACCTTAATTTCTCTCCCTCTCTTACTCACAATCGCTCTCTCCCTCCACCTCTCTCTCTCTCTCTCAGTCTCTCTCTCTCTCTCTCTCTCTCTCTCTCTCTCTCTCTTCTATGATTGCAAACGTCACACCTACTTTGCAAAATGGAACGGTTCTTACGGGAGTATCCATTTAGTGACACCGTTAAACTTATTTAAATGAAACTAGGTATGAATGAGTGAGTAAGTGCCACCTTGCCATCTTTACAGACCGAAGCATGTGGATTGGAATTAGGCAGAATTCCATCGCACAATGACTGGACATGGATTCAGAGAACATGCGTTGCCAATACAGCATGATCCCTCTCTCGGCCTTGCCTTGTTTACTCCAGAGGAAAGGATAACCAGTATGTCTGGAACAAGGTGGACTGCAGATTCTGGCGGCTCAGCATCAAATCTCCAAGAGCAGGAGGTGAATCTCACCTCCAAGAGCAATTATTATAATTATTTATCTTCTAAAGTTGAACAAGGCAGGATAATAAGGGGGAAAACCCATAGAACAGAGCAGCGGCTAGATGCCTAAATGACGGTCAGTTGACATGGATTGATCCACATCGGAGCTGGATCTCATCTCAACATGTTCCTCTTGTACCTTGCGGTGTCGAGGGGAAGTATAAACAGCGGGAGAGTACCCGTTAATGGGCTTCATGTTTCGATATTCCCGTGGACTCTGTTATTCCCTGGTCGATCGTTTACGTGGTCGGCTTCTTCCTCTGCTTCCATCTGGTCTTTACATCATTGCGTGTTGTGGCGTACTGTTAGTTGGTAACCTAGTTACATGACCAAACCATTTGACTTGCTGTATTCTAATAAAATCTAGCGCTGCAGTAATCCCCCACCCCCGTTTTTTTAGTCCTACAACGCGTGGATCTACATGTTGTGGACTGCGCCTGGCCCTGCAGCCATCAGGGTTAGAATCGGCTAGCCGGCTAGCCTATCCTAGGAGGGGTGAAAAGTGAAAGTTAGTACCTGCCGATGACCCGCAGACTACACAAGTCAACCCCACATCCACGTGGTGTAGACCGGGAAACCATGACCACGAGGTCATTGGGCAACAGGGCTCTGGCTCGCCAAGGGCGACGAACTCCCATTTGTCAGATGTTTACTCTAAACCTGCGAATGGCCTAGCAAGCTGGTGGGGGATTTTTATATTGCTCTTAGAAAAACTAAGCAGCGGGACCTCTTAAAATTGACACACTCTCAGGTCACGGGAAGTAAAAAGGACGGCGTGATACTGATCTTATTACGTTCGGTGTGCAAACTGGCCTAAAAGTGTTGGGCTAGCACCAAAAATCCAGTACGTCTTTGGACGTGTAAAAAGGTTCTACACTTACTAGAGGATAAAATTGTTGGCACAACCAGTAAGCACAAAGTGTACACGCTAAGATTCAACATATAATACTAGGATAAGATTGTTGGCACAGCCAGTAAGAACAAAGTGTACATGCTAAGATTCAACATATAATACTAGGATAAGAGTGTTGGCACAGCCAGTAAGCACAAATTCTACATGCTAAGATTCAGCACACAATCCTAGGATAAGATTGTTGGCACATCCAGCAAGCACACAGTGTACATGTTAGGATTCAGCACACAATCCTAGGATAAGATTGTTGCTACAGCCAGTAAGCAAAAAGTGTATATGCTAAGATTCAACAAAATACTAGGATAAGATTGCTAGCACAGCCAGTAAGCACAAAGTGTACATGCTAAGATTCAACATATAATACTAGGATAAGAGTGTTGGCACAGCCTGTAAGCACAAAGTTTACATGCTAAGATTCAACACATAATCCTTACGGAGGTCAGCATGGCTGAATGGCTAAGAACTCTCGTTCTTGAACATCCGGCGTGCTGACGCCGAAATAGCGGGTTCATCCTCTACAGCGGTCCGTCGGAGAAAAATGTTGACTTGTCATCCTTGACTTTGGGACGAAAAGTACAAGTAACTCTGATGTCGGAGTGGGTTCATCTTTGGCGAGGGACACTGGTACCAGGAAGCACTAATCCACACGCAAAAGTTATCAGAGTGCACTAGAAGTACAGGGTTTATTTTTTACCACAGTGCAGTGTTTGAAAATATTGCCGGTCCAAGTTTTGTATTAACCTATTATGTTGCATGAACTTTACAGAGGGTCAATATACAACTCGGACCGGCAATATTTTCAAACACTGCACAGTCATTAAAAACTACACCCAATAGTAGCACGTGTATGGACTACGTTTGAGTTCAAAGCCAGAGAGCGAACGACCCCCTCCACCCCCCCCCCCCCAAAAAAAAAGCACACAATCCCGGATTCTTATAGAGATGTTGAACCGACGTCACACGAAGTGTCATCAACATGTTGATCCCTTGTCACAAGCACGGCTATAATTTATTTTTTAAACATATTAATAGCCAGTTTTAGAAACACATTGCGAGTGGGGTGGAGGGGTGAGGAAAGCAGATAATTAGCAAAAACTAGAAGATTCGTGAGCAGATATCACGGATGATAAAATTTTAGCGCTATTTTTGAGTACATCTCACCTAATGCTATATAGTTACACTTTAACATCTCCTAGATAATACGCCAAGGGGCGGGAGGTATGGGTTTATGAGTTGTATTTGCCATTAGTGGCATCGATTGAAGAAGAAGAAAAACATGAAGGGTCTTTTTTTAAATAAAAACGGGTGTAAGAGCAGGAGCACCCGGTGTTATCCCATATGTCTTGGTCTCTTTCCGTAGGGTGACGTGTCTCCATTGCTCCATTGACGCCGCCTAGAAGTCTCCTAAACAACTGTACTCGTGAACTGAAAGACGTAGTACAGGATCGCACCTACAAACTTTAGGAGGAGGAGGAGGAGGAGGAGGAGAAAGAGGAGGAGGAGAAGAAGAAGAAGAAGAAGAAGAAGAAGAAGAAGAAGAAGAAGAAGAAGAAGAAGAAGAAGAAGAAGAAGAAGAAGAAGAAGAAGAAGAAGAAGAAGAAGAAGGAGGAGGAGGAGGAGGAGGAGGAGGAGGAGGAAGAAGAAGAAGAAGAAGAAGAAGAAGAAGAAGAAGAAGAAGAAGAAGAAGAAGAAGAAGAAGAAGAAGAAGAAGAAGAAGAAGAAGAAGAAGAAGAAGAAGAAGAAGAAACGGACACCGGTTTTTAGATAATGAACAACTCCATCAGACAGCTTTAAATATGCACGTGCTCTGTCAATCAGCAAAAGAGCCTGGCTTGTGGGGAATCACGTGACGTAAACCTGGTATAATTTAAACACACACACACTCACACGCAAATATGTATACACGCACTCACACACCCCTTCACCCAGACACACGCACACTACCAGCTGCTAACAAACAGGAAAGACTGCTTTAATTGCAGGGTTAAAAAGATTGGTCTTCCTGTCTGTTATTTATAGTCATTTAAGAAGATAGCAAATGTCGACCTGGTTCGCTCTTAAATTACCGGTACGCCGATGGCAAAATAAGGCCTGCAGTCCCTACACCGGCATTAAGTCGGACTTAAACGTTGACTTCTCGTTCAGAAAGCAATGGTAAACATTTTTTTTGTGTGCACATCCTATTTACAGGATATCGCTGTCAACACCAGCATTGCTGTTGATGTTGTCTTGGCAAGTTTACGTTCAGTAGTTTCCCATTGATTTCTGAACGACTGGCTCCCATACCAACATGTTAAACCCCAGCGCGACACGGTCTTGTGCCAAATCGGTCGCAGCTGTGTTTCGAACACAGGTTGCGGAATTACGAACCGCGTCCGTAACACCTTTGCCACGGAGACAATGGTAAACTACTGAACGTAAATATCAATTGGGAAACCCTTTGGGGCCAACAAGACAGTTCATATACAAACACATATATTGTTAGGAGTTCATAGTGGTAAAATAAAGAAGTAGAGATCAGAGTTCGCAACAGACAACATGACAATTTAAAGCAATAATTACTGACCGGGATTCGAACTTGTCATCTCCAACTGACGACAGCGCTTAATTGCAGGAACAAGTGTACTTCGACGCATACACGATTAGTCTGTTTCTCCGAAAATTAGACCAGGTCTTATTTAATTTGTGCTTCAAAAATTGCATTAGGCCTTATTTTCAGGGGATGTCTGTTTTACAGATTCAAACATCTAAATGTATTCATGCACCCAATTATATATTTATTTAAATACCATCATGTCATCTTCTTCTGGAACATATTCACAACTCTCTAAATCCCGAATTCCGGCCTGATTTCTTACGACTCCATTTCCCGTAGAACCATTGGCCCCAGTCTCTCATGTCCAGCAATAAAGCTTTCCTTAAATGAACATTCCTTGATTTTATCCCATTATTCAGTGATTTTATCCCTTGAATTCTTCACCCAAGTCACGACCCTGTGCAATCTAGGCTTCACAAAGTTTCCACGCTGATTTCCCTCCATTATATTTTCAATGTAGTCGTTGATTTCTTTGCGCAAATGTTCCTTGAATGGCTTGTTTATTGCAATATCTAGAGTCTGGAGATAAGAAGTCATTACTGTGGAAATTATTATTTGATCTATTCTTCTCTCTGCAAGAAAGTTCTTCATGTCTATAGCGCTATGAGTGCTGGCTGAATCCCAGACTATCAGACCTCGCTGACCACATCACAAAACAAGAGGCAGCATTAAATCACCCCCCCCCCCCTTTCCTTATAACTTCTTGTGTACATCAGGCTTTTTCGGTTTCAAGAACATAAATGCCCGAAAAACATGCAGTTTTATCTCTCTTGCTCTTAGAGGTGATCAGACGTGGGGCTTTCCTTCCATTCAGATAAAATGCCAAAACACAGGCTTGAACAGTGTTGTTGATCTTCTTGGTGGCAGTTTATGTCGTCGAATGAAGCCATCCAGCAAGTGTTGTGATGCTTTGAATTCCTCTGGGGATATTTCTAAATGTGGTGCCATTGCAAGGGCAAATGCTTGAATGTCAGCCCTGCGCACAGCCAAAGTCTTTGCTCTCCTGTCAGCAACCTATTCACAGATGATGTCTTCCAGTTCAGAAAATAATGTATGTCGACCTGATCCACAATTCCGCTTCTTGGCATTTCCTTCTTCCACCTGTTGACTGGGGTTATCGTACTCCGCTCGATATTTTTGGACCATTCGGAAATCAAGCTTCCTGTTTTTGCAGAAAGCCGTAAGATTCTTGCACTGGGTGTCTTCAACAATTCGTTTCCAGCAATCAACGGGATAGCTTTTTCTTTTTGCAATCACCTTGTCTGGGTGTCAAAATAGCATTCCTTTAAGTCTACCACTAAATCAAGT
>OY992883.1:89544284-89661784 GCA_963921405.1 Cepaea hortensis | reverse complement strand
TGGCAACGTGGTGTCGTATATTAAGCTACAATTCTTTGACGTTTTAACTGTTTGTTTATTGTAGCATGATTAATGTGGTGTTTTAATAAAATATTGCGAATGTAAACATGCTTCTATTTAAGTTTTAATATCCATCAGCATATTCATTTGCTATTAACTGTAGAAAACTACACTATAAAATGTATCTTTACATGTGAAGGTTATGCACAACTATGGAAGAAAATAAGTATTTTCACTATTATAGGCATGCTATTTTTAATGCACCTTTTGAGGTTGACAGTTTTGGAAAGTTGGAGGGGGGAGGGGGGTGGAATGACGTTCTGAAAATATGGTGAAAGGGGGAACGGGCCAATAAAGGTTGAGAACCACTGCTCTACATCTTATAATAGTGCCGTCCCTTTGTTACATCAGGAATTTAGTAAGTAAAGCAAGCAAGTAAAGCAAGTAAGAAAACAAGCCAAGTAAAGTAAGCAAGTAAAGTTATTAAAAAAGTAACAAAGCAAAGTAAGTAAGGGAAGTTATGAAGTAAGTAAGTAAGTAAGTAAGTAAGTAAGTAAGTAAGTAAGTAAGTAAGTAAGTAATTAAAGTAAAATAAGTAAAGTTATTAAGTAAGTAAAGAAAGTAAGTACAGTTATTAAGTAAGTAAAGTGAGTAAGTAAAGTTATTAGGTAAGTAAAGTAAGTAAGTAAAGTTATTAAGTAAGTAAAATTATTATTAAGTACGTAAAGAAAGTAAGTAAAGTTGTTAAGTAAGTAAAATAAGTAAGTAAAGCAAATAAGTAAAGTAAATAATGTATTGAAAGTAAAGTAAGTAAGTAAAGCAAGTAAGTAAAGTAAGTAAGTAAAGTTATTAAGCTAAGTAAAGTATGTAAGTACAGTTATTAAGTAAGTGAAGGAAGGAAGTAAAGTTATTAAGTAAGTAAAGTAAGTAAGTAATGTTATTTGGTAAGAAAGGTAAGTAAGTAACGTTATTGAGTAAAGCAAGTAAGTAAAGTAAGTAAAGTTATTAAGTAGATAAAGTAAGTAAAGCAAGAAAGTAAAGTAAGTAAGGCAAGTAAGTAATGTTATAAAGTAAGTAAGTAAAATAAATAAGTAAAGTTATTAAATAAGTAAAGTAAATAAGTAAAGTAAGTAAGTGTTGTTGTTTGTCCATCAAGAATGATGATGACCATTCATTTCGTCCAGTGGGGTTAAAATTATGGAGTCGTGAGTTCTAAGATAACTGATAAGGCTTATTTTGGCTCGAAATGTTCTTTGACAATGTGGGCAAAGAATGCTTGACGTTCCAGGAGGAGGATCTCCTGCAGTGGTTTTTCTGTCCAGCCTTTTCTTCACAGCTCTTGCAGTCCTGGTTGCTTCATAAGCGACTGCACCCTTATGTAATAATGTGCACCACGAATTGCGGTCTTTAGCAGCAGTCTCTCAGGTGTAAAGATGAATTCCAAAAGCTTTCAGTGAGATTTTCAGTGTGTCTTTAAAGCGTTTCCTCTGGCCGCCTTTCGAGCGTTTACCGTAATGCAGCTAGCCGTAAAAAAAAAATTGTTTAAAGAGCCTGTGATCTGACATACGAGTTAAGTGACCAGCCCAGCGAATCTGATTTTCCATTGGTAGAGTGTATATACTGGGCATGGACGCTCTTTCTAGAACTTCAGTGTCAGGAATCTTGTCTTGCCATTTAATCTTCAATATCTTCCTAAGGCAGACTGTGTGGAAGTGGTTTAATTTCCTAGCATGTCGCTGATAAACAGTCCATGTTTCACAAGCATATAGCAGTGTGGATAATACAACTCCTTTATAGACTATCAGATTTGTTTGCAGGCTTATTCCATTTCTATCCCATACATTCTTGTACAGTCTTCCAAAGGCTGCGCTGGCCTTGGTGATTCTTGCATTCACTTCGTCATCAATTGTGGCAGCTTGTGACACAGTGCTGTCAAGATAGGTGAATTTGTCCACAATACTTAGTCTATGACCGTTCACTTTGATATTCGGCACAGTGTGATTATTCCCTGCAGCTGTCTAGTACATAACTACAGTCTTCTCCGAGTTGATATTGATCCCAAAGTTGGCACAGGCATATGAGCAAGCTGAAACATTATGTTGCATGTCTGCCTCTGTGTTGGCATATAGTGCACAATCATCAGCAAACAGCAGTTCTCTGACGCTGGCGCTGTTAGTTTTCAAGTATGTAAGTAAAGTGAATCGATACAATTATCTCGGAACAGTCATAACATCTGATGGGAGATGCATTGAAGAGATTAGAACAAGAATCGCCATGGCGAAAGTAGCCTGTAGCAAGATGAAAAACATTCTGACCAATAAAGAGATGTCAATTGAAACGAGAAAAAGAGTGTTGAGGGGGTACATAGAGCCTATTCTTTTGTATGGATGTGAAACTTGGACAATGTGCAGTCAAGCTGAAAAACATTTGATGGCTACAAAAATGTGGTTTCTGAGGAAAATGCAAAGAGTACAATGGACAGATAGGAAAACCAATGATCAAGTACTACAGGAGACAAATGAAAATCGTAGACTGATTAGAGAAATTAGACGAAGACAGTCAAAATGTTTTGGACATGTTATGAGAAGAAATGGATTGGAGAACTTATTGACAACTGGCAAGATCGAGGGGAACAGACCAAGAGGAAGACCGAGAGGAAAATACCTGGATGGCTTGGCCTCGTGGCATGGACGAGACAGGAACACTGAGCTGATCCACGATGTAACTAAGTAAGTAAGTAAAGTTATTAAGGAAGTAAAGTAAATAAGTAAAGTTATTAAGTGAAGCAGTAAGTAAATTAAGTAAGTAAAGTTATTAAGACAGTAAAATAACGAAGACACAATCAATAGATTGCACGATTTATTGCCTGGTATATTTCGCTGCATCTCGTCAGGTACATACTGCAGAAATCACACAACTTACGTGAATTAATTAGATAAATCCTTCAAACTGAAATATACACATGTTCGCACAGTAATGTCGATTGTCTACTACGGTAATTTTAAACTGACTAACATGTCTTTCTGCTTGCAATAAAATAAAACTTTTTATAAATTTACAATAAAATAAGTAAGTAAAGCAAATAAGTAAAGTAAATAATGTAATCACAGTAACGTAAGTAAGTAAAGCAAGTAAGTAGTGTAACTAAGTAAAGTTATTAAGTAAGTAAATTAAGTAAGTACGGTTATTAAATAAATGAAGTAAGTAATTAAAGTTATTAAGTAAGTAAGGCATGTACGTAAAGTAAGTAAATTTATTAAGTAGGTAAAGTAAGTGAGGTAAGTAAGTAAGTAAGGTAAGTATGTAAAGTTATTAAGTAAATAAGTAAGTAAAACAAATAAGTAAAGCAAATAAGTATAGTAAATAATGTAATTAAATTAATGTTAGTAAGTAATGTAGGTAAATACATTAAGTAAGTAAAGTAAGTGTTTTAGATAAATACGTACCATAAAGTAATTAAGGTAAGTAAAGTAAATAATTTAGGTAAATAAGTAGGAAAATAAGTAACGTAAGTAAATAAAGTAAGTATGTTAAGTAAGTAAATTGACTTTAGTAAGTAATTAAGATAAATAATTTGGAAAGTAAGTAAAGTAAAATAGCAAAGTAAGTAAGTAAATAAGTAAATTATGTAACATAAAGTAATTAACTAAATTAAATAAGTACATTAAGTAAGTAAAGTAAGGTAAGTAAAGTAATTAAGTAAAGTGAGTAAACTGTATAAGTAAGATAAGCATTTAAAATAAATAAAGTAAGTAAGTAAAAAATGTAAGTAAGGAAGGCAAGTACGTAAAATAAAAAGGTAAAGTATGTAAGTAAAGGGGAGTCTCCGTGGCGAAGTGGTCAAGCCTTTTGACTCGGGCTTCGAATGTTGTGGGTTCGATTCCTTCGGTTCACGGGTGAAATGATGCAATGAAATCGACCCCGTTGACTTTTAACCGACTTTTTAGTAAAGTAAGCAAATTAAGTAAGTAAAGCAAGTAAGTAAAGCAAGTAAGTAAAGTAAGTAAGGAAAGTTCTTAAAAAAGTAAGTAAACTAAATAAGTAAAGCAAATAAGTAAAGTAAATAATGTATTGAAAGTAAAGTAAAGTTAGTAAGTTAAGTGATTAAGTAAAGTAAGTAAAGTAAGCATTTAAG
Source organism: Cepaea hortensis (assembly GCA_963921405.1). Classification (NCBI taxonomy): domain Eukaryota; kingdom Metazoa; phylum Mollusca; class Gastropoda; order Stylommatophora; family Helicidae; genus Cepaea; species Cepaea hortensis. The sequence goes on along the minus strand of OY992883.1, from coordinate 89,657,649 downwards.
ATAAATATGTAGTAAAGTAAAGTAAGTAATTAAGAAAAATAAGTACGAAAGTAAGTAAATAAAGTAAGTAAGTAAATCAAGTAATTCATATACATGCGTAGGAAAGTAAGTAAAATAAATTAGCAAAGTAAATAAGTAAAGTAAGCAACATAAAGTAAGTAGGTAAAATTAATAAATAGAGTAAGCAAGCAAAGTCAAGTAAGTAATGTAAATTAGTAAAGTGAGTAATTCAGATTAATAGATAGGAAATTAAGTACAATAAATTAGTAAAGTAAGTAAGTAAATAAATAACGTAAGTAACATAAAGTAAGTAAGTAAAATAAATAAGTAAAGTAAGTAAGCAAAGTAAATTAAGTAAGTAAAATAAGTAAACTGTGTAAGTAAAGTGTTTAAAATAAATAAATAAGTAAAGTAAGTAAAAATGTAAGTAAGTAACTTAAGTATGTAAAATAAATGAGTAAAGTAAGTACCGTAAGTGAAGTAAGTAAGAATAGTAAGTATAGTAAGTATATAATGTAAGTAAGAAAAATAAATAAATAAATAAATAAATAAATAAATAAATAAGCAAATAAATAAATAAATAAATAAATAAGGTAAGTGTGTAAAGTATGTAAGTAATGTAAAGTAAGCAAGCAAAGTAAGTAAGTAAATTAAGTATGTAAACCAAGTATACACACAAAAATGATACGCCTCAAGCCGAATTGGAAGCTCAGATCATTTTCAAATTGAACCTCGGTGAAAATTCCGAAGCTGGACCACCGGGCCGTTGGCAGGTGTTCGCCATCAATTAGTTTCTAAAAACACGAACCTACAGAAACAGTGCATACGTTTTCGAACATCGCCAGAGAGCTAGTGCTTTCTTTCAAGTCGCTCCTGTCATATCTAAACAATATAAGATAACACAAAGTAATGCAGTTTTACAGTGCAGAATTACGAAACGATACAAGGACGCTGCGGCGACTAGTACAAATAAAGTTACTAAGAAAATTAGGTAAGTGAAGTAAGCAAGTAAATGATATAAGTAAGTAAAATAAATAAATAAATAAAAACATAAAGTAAATGAGTAAAGTATGTAAGTAGTGTAATTAATGTAAAGTAAGTAATCAAAGAGTAACTGATTCCGGTAAAAATGGAGACGACGTGACGAGTTTATTCTTCGGGAGACGCTGTTTTAATGTTTTCCTGTGGATTATGTGGTGTTATTTCGTATCAGTTTATTGGAAGTGTCCAAAAGAAGCCAGTCACAGAAGGTAGGTGGTGGATGAAATTATGAGGGCAGCCGACAGATAGTTGTTGGTTATGGTCTCAAGTTTCACGACGGTAGGCAGAAGATCTCTTTCACGAGACAATGGCTGGCGTCTCCGACCAGTATGGTCACTGCCATAGAAGGAAAGCAACGGCAAACTAACTTCTTTAAAAGTGCCTAATTCATTATGATTGGCCTAAAGACAAATCATCGCAAGAAAAGGACAGAGACATTAAAATTAGCAGTATGGAATGTTAGAACGTTAAACGACGACGAAAATTTAGATAACATCAAACAAGAAATGGAAATAGAGAAAATTAATAATTTAGGGATGTGCGAAACGAGATGGACAGGAGCAGGCATCAAGATAGATGAAGATTTTAAGATTATTTATTCTAGAGGAGAAGATCAACAAAAGGGGTAGCAATTATTATGGACCGGCAAACATCAAAATCTGTTCAAGGATATTGGGCCGTGTCAGATAGTGTTCTACTAGTTAAATTGAGTGGCAGACATTTTGGCATAAATGTAAATCAGGTATATGCCCCAACGGGAGAATCCAGTGAAGATAGTGTAGAGGAATTTTATAATGAAATAGAGTCTTCTTTAAAGAAATGTAAACATTCAGAAATAAACATCATAATAGGGGACTTCAATGCAAAAGTAGGAAATCAAGATGATAGATACACAGTAGGAAATTATGGTTTAGGAGAGAGAAACGAAAGATGACACAGACTTGTAGACTGCTGAAAAGAGCAGGAAATGATTGTAGGAAACACCTGGTTTAAGCGACACCCTAGAAGATTATGGACATGGAGGGGTCTTGATTGCAGGGTTAGAAACCAGATTGATTACATTCTGATTAGCGGAGGATTTAGAAATGCACTAACAGTAGCAAAAACAGTTCCCAGTGCTGATTGTTATAGTGACCACAGATTACTTTCAGGAACATTGAGGATAAAGTTAAAGATAGTCAAGTATATAGCAGGAAACACTAAATATGATTTGTGTACATTGAGTAACGACAAGGAAATACAAAACAAATTTAACATAGAAGTACATAACAGATTTGATTTATTGTCTGATCTAGAGATCCTATTCCAGGATGCGGGTGATCAATGGGAAATGTTGAAAAATTCAATCAGTTTGGCTGCAGAAACAACTATTCCAATATTAAAGAAGGTGGGTCGTAAGAAATAGATGACTGAAGAAATTTTACACCTCATGGAAACAAGAAGACTCAACCAAAATAATTCTGCCAAATATGAAGAAATTCACAGACAAGTAAGAATATTATGTAAAGAGGCAAAAGAAGCATGGCTTTAGAAAAATTGCTTAGAAATTGAAAAACAACACAACAGTCAAAATACCAAATTAGTGCACAAAAGAATTCAGGAACTTACTAATAACAGAACAAGTACATCAACTAAATATAGAAAAATCATAATAGAATAAGATCAGATTCTACATGTATGGTCAGACTATGTGAAAAAGCTTTATGATGATAACAGAGATGAACAGTATGATATTCGGTTTAATAATGAAGGACAGCCAATTTTGAAGATGGAGGTTCGACATTTTCTTAACCATATGAAAGCTGGCAAAGCCCCTGGGTCAGATAACATCACAACAGAGCTGATGAAAGCTTTAGCAGAATATGGAATAGAGCAAGTCACCAGACTGCTGAACACATTAAATGACACCGGAGATATATTAGGGGCGTTCATTTGAAACTCGTTCCAATGGTTTTATCACCAAAGTCTGAAAGAACCATTAACAGGTGTGGTAAAATTAAACAAAGCATTCATTTTGAATGAATTAGGCACCATGGGTTAGTCATAAGAAGTCACCGTAGGCATTCAGGCAAGCATCACAATGCTTAGGGAGGCGGCTAATGCCGTCCGCAAAAATAGGATAGTGGTTGCTCACTGAACCAAGTGTTTACCACGTTCAATACGTCTGCATCTGTGTGAAATTGTTGCCCCTTGAGAGCTTTATTTAGAGGTCCGAGCAAATGAAAATCACAGCGTGACAAATCAGGACTATAAGCTGGATGTTGCAGAATTTCCCACTTCTTCCTTGCTAATGCTTCCTGCATCTGCGACATGCAGACGAGCATTATCGTGCAACAAAATCACACTGCGAGAAAACACGCCGGGGCGTTTATTCTTGATGGTTTTTTGCAGTTTGTCTAGTGTTTGCAAGTAGTGGATAGAGTTGATGTTGACACCAGGTTCTTTAAAGTCGGCCAACAATAGCACTTCATGGTCAAAAACAAAAATGCGCTCAGCATAACCTTGCCAGCCGAAACCTGTAACTTGAATTGTTTGGCTTTTGGTGATCCAGCATGCTTCCATTGCATACTCTCTCTCTCTCTTTTGCTGCTCGACTCAAAGTTGTAACACCATGATTCATCGCCTGACGCTATGCGGAAGAGAAATGCATCACCCTCCACTCTGTAACGCAGCAAGTGGTTCAAACACCATCCCATGCGTTCCTCTTTTTTGGTGGTCGGTCAACATCCGTGGTACCCACTGTGAACACACCTTCCAATATTGCAGTATCTTACGAACGACCTTTTGAATTGTCCCAATTGATACATCAAATTATTTTGCTAGCAAACGTATGCTTCGACAACAGTTCATCTATACTGCTACATCAATATTGGCGATGGTTTTGTCTGTTGCAACAATATGCGCTTGACCCGGCCGTCGAAGATCTGTCGTGAACTGAAGTCCTTTCCGAAACATTCGTGCCCAGTCTGTCGCTGTTGTCTTCGACACACATATGTTACCGTCCGCTGCCTGCATTCTTCGATGAATGTCCACTGGTCGACATCCTTCAAATGAAAGAAACTGAATCACCGCTCTTTGAGCTTCTTTGGAGGATTTTGGATTAACCCGGTCATTTTCTCAACGGTCAGAAACAGAACCTATGCATCATGGGACTATAAGCACGTGCTCTTTATTCTTTGGTCAGTACTTATAACATGACTATGAAATGATCATGTTCAACGAACGCAACTACGCGCGGTGCGGCACGAACGGGTTTCAAATGAACGCCCCTTACACCTTCTAAACTAGGTAATTCTGAATTTATTTCAATGCCAAAGAAATAAGGAGCCTTGGAATGTGATCATTATAGAACAATTAGTATAATGAGTCACATCACACAGATTTTGTTACGATGTATTATGCAAAGAGTGGGGAAGAAAATACAACCTTAAATAGGGGAAGAACAATGTGGGTTTGTAAAAGGAAAGGGTACAGTAAATGCTGTGTATATGCAACGATCAGTTATTGAACGTGCTATAGAAGTAAACAAGGATATACATCTTTGCTTTATTGACTACTCAAAGGCTTTTATGGGAAAGACATTAGACATATAAAAAACATATATTAGAAACAACAAGCTGCCATAAGGACTGAAAAGGAAGTGGGACAGTATCAGCCTATTAAGAGAGGTGTTAAGCAGGGATGCGTAATGTCTCCAGATCTTTTTCCCTATATAATGAGAATATTTTCAGAAATGTAGAAGATATGAATGGAATCAATATTGGAGGACGAAACATCAATAACATTAGATGTGCAGATGATACATTATTGATTGCAGACAATGAGCAGGATCTGCAACAATTAGTAGATGCGGTTGTTACACACAGTGAACAACTCGGGTTAGAATTAAATTGTAAAAGACACAGATTATGGTCGTCATTAGGAAGAACGAAATACTACAATGTAATATACAAGTAAGTGGGAATATTTTTCAACAAGTGAATCGGTACAATTATCTCGGAACAGTCATAACATCTGATGGGAGATGCCTTGAAGAGATTAGAACAAGAATCGTCATGGCGAAATAGCCTTTAGCAAGATGAAAAACATACTGACCAATAAAAAGATGTCAATTGAAACGAGAAAAAGAGTATTGGGGTGCTACATGAAGCCTGTTCTTTTGTATGGATGTGAAACTTGAACAATGAGCAGTCAAGCTGAAAAAAAAATCTGATGACTGCAGAAATGTGGTTTCTGAGGAAAATGCAAAGAATACCATGGACAGACAGAAAAACCAATGTCCAAGTACTACAGCAGACAAATGAACATCGTAAATTGATTAGAGAAATTAGACGTAGACAGTCAAAATTGTTTGGACATGTTATAAGAAAAAATGGATTGGAGAACTTAGTGACAACTGGCAAGACAGAAGGGAACAGACCAAGGGGAAGACTGAGAAGTAAATACCTGGATGGCTTGGCCAGATGGCATGGGCAAGACCGAAACACTGAGATGATCCACGAATCTGGTGATCGAGTGAAATGGCGAGTATTGACCGCCCACGCTTTCCGGCATGGCACATGATTGATTGATTGATTGATTGAAGTAAGCAAAGTAAGTAAGTAAATTAAGCAAGTAAACCAAGCATACACAGACAACTGATACACCTCAAAGCCGTACTGCCACATACGGCTACATACATTTTCTCATAGGTCAACCGACACTCCAGAGGCGATCTGATCAACAACATGCTACCGTCTATATTTCCCCAGAGATCTCCTGATACCCAGTTCAGGCTGCATTGGTCTGGAAGCTCAGATCATTTTCAAACTGAACCTCGGTGCAAATTCCGAGCCAGTCCGCTGGCAGGTGTTCGCAACATGAACCTACAGAAACAATGTACAGTATACGTTTTTGAACATCGCTGGAGGGCGAGTGCTGTCTGTCTAATGTGTTATTGAAAACTACAAATCTATTTTAAAATGTGGATGCAACTACACGTAGACTAACTACACGTAGACTAACATAACTCTGTGGTCTGTCGGTGCTTCTCCCAATTCTTCTAGCCCAGTAACTAGAAAGTAAAGTAAAGTAAAGTAAAGTAAAGTAAAGTAAAGTAAAGTAAAGTTTGTAGCCACGAGGTAGCGAAGTAAAGTAAAGGAAGGTAACGTAAAGTAAAGTAAAGCAAAGCAAAGCAAAGAAAAGTAAAGTAAAGTAAAGTAAAGTAAAGTAAAGTAAAGTAAAGTAACGTAAAGTAAAGTAAAGTAAAGTAAAGTTTGTAGCCACGGGGTAGCGAAGTTAAGTAAAGTAAAGTTTGTAGAAACAGGGTGGCGAAGTTAAGTAAAGTAAAGTTTGTAGCCACGGGGTAGCGAACGCTTGTCACAATCGCGCATATCAGGTTTGAAATCAGCTGCAGGTAATTTGGAAGCAGACCAACCTTGCGTTGATGTTTAATAATGGGATGCGCGTCAGTCGATCAGAAAGCGATTGGCTATCTACAGACGCTCAAACCATTGTGGGTAACTACTGAACTGAAATTGTCTAGCAGATCACGAATAGCCAAACAAACATACTGGCGTTGATTACAACGTTGTGTAAAGGATATGCAGCTAACGTTAAAGATGTAAACAGCTCGAAGCAGTGATAAAACAGAATTAAGAGCTTTTGTCACAATTCCTGCAGAAGAAGTAAAAGTAAATGTTTTGTTAATTTGCATTTTTCGTGTGGCTATATGCTGATGACCGTCATCAGCCATTTGACAATCATTAAGGAAGAAGATTGTGGCTTTGGAACTTCAGGGTTACATAAACAAATCTTACAATGCCTGGACTAAGAAGCATGCTAGTGACGTTGATAAGGAACTGCGCGTAAGCAGACAGACAGACAGACAGACAGACAGACAGACAGACAGACAGACAGACAGACAGACAGACAGACAGACAGACAGACAGACAGACAGACAGACAGACAGACAGACGGACGGACGGACGGACAGACGGACAGACGGACGGACAGACAGACATTCAACATATCTGAATATGGAAGAAAGCAGGCTTATAAACAACACCATGTCTCCCGAAACGTCAGCATTTGGGCATATTAATCATCACAGTGGGTTACAAAAAGCATTGATGTAAGGAATGATTCCAGGAAGAAGACGCAGTGGTAGACCAAGCAAACCATGGACTATAGTTAGTATACTTGTGTGCATGTGGATTGGCGTCTCAGACAACAGATCTCATACTCCAGGACTTCCCAAACTATAAACTAGGCAAACCTCTTGGCTTAGAGAAATAACAATGGATGACACATTCTATAGATCATATTGTGAACCAAAAGAGACAAGAGACAACATCGCAGTTATAGACAAATGTTAAGCGAGTGAAAGAAGAAGAATACTTCACTATGCTTTACTTCCTCATTGAGGTACGATAACAAACGGGCGATTAAAATGTATCTCCAGATAAACCCGAAACAAACATTTTAAAAACATCTGCTAAGTGGTATATGTGATATGCTGGGGTATCCTTGCACTCCTGACAAGTCCATGAGTGCACGAATCCCCCGCCCCCTTCTTTTGTCGCCTAAAATATGTATACGCGTCCGGTGGCTAACAGAGCCAGGTCTGTGTTGGTTGATGAGATCCCTCGTTCTTCCGATGGCCTTTCTGTCTGAAATGCTGTCATTGCGTTATAATACAATATGTCTGCTACAAAATTAACAACTTTTAAATCATAACTGTCACACCCCAACCTTCCTATTTTTGCGCCATCCATTTTTGTTTGGTCCAAATCTAATTTTTGTTTGCCATAGAATATGCTAATAACATAGGTAGGACCCGTGGGCTGATCATTTGTAAGGGGTGGGGAGGGGGGGGGGGGTGCAGTGTCAGAAAGTTATTCACTAGTTTATTTCCCTCAACTACTGCATGCTCCGGAACGAATTTGAAATTGACTCTATCGACAAGAAAAGACAGGAGAATGTACGAGAGCTATGCCAAAATCAACCTCCGAGTGGCTGATAAAAATAAACCGGTCGCCATTGCGACACATTTCATTGTTTGCACCAATCAGTAGTCTTTTAGCTCACTACACATCAACTATAGTACCGTTTGTTCAGTGGTTCACAAATCGGGAACGATTAAAGTTTGTTGATGATAGCTAGTCGCGGCAACCTCCTATGTCTTAAATGTGTTGTTTTATGTTCTTGGTCTTCGCATTGCTGTTTGGCTATGTCCTCTTTTATTTTAGGCATCAAGTGGTACTCATTGGATTTTATTCTTACAAAATGGAACCACTGTATCTGATGCCTAGCTCCAAGAGGCAGACCATCAAGTGAAGGGCTCAGGGTAAAGTGTAAATGTTGCATGTCCTTTGTCAATGCTTTGTGAACGAGAAGTCAACATTAAATCAACTTAATGTCGCAGTAGAGGTTGAATCGTCTTCCAACAGCACACCGGAAGTTTAAGATCGATCGTTTTTCTCCGTAGAAGTCTCCTTGGCGAAGAGGTAAAACCGTCTGCCTCGCGCTTCAATGGTTGTGGCTTTGATTCCGAGCTAAGACATTCGATTCACAAGTGCATTTTTCTCGGAGTCTCCTGTGGGTCGTCGCTGGAGCTATGGAGTTCGTGCTGTATAGGACGCTTTCGGCAGGCCGCCTGCGGAAATAGACTGAGCCATGTGGGATAAAACCCGGTGCACCGAAGTCGGTCCTCTCTTTCTGTTTAAAGACGTTCTTCTCCTTTCTATCATATAAACAATCCGGGAATGTAGGGACAACCAATACTACCTTAATGCCATCAAAACAGATGTATTATTCAGAAAAACCAAACATCGTAGAGAAATCTGAAAGAAATTTAAAAAGAAAGGAAGACAGTCAGACACACAGACAGACAGATAAACAGACAGACAGACAGACAGACAGACAGACAGACAGACAGACAGACAGACAGACAGACAGACAGACAGACAAACAGACAGAACGAAAGAACGAAAGAAAGAAAGAAAGAAAGAAAGAAAGAAAGAAAGAAAGAAAGAAAGAAAGAAAGAAAGAAAGAAAGAAAGAAAGAAAGAAAAGACAGACAGACAGACAGACAGACAGAACGAAAGAACGAAAGAAAGAAAGAAAGAAAGAAAGAAAGAAAAAAAGAAAGAAAGAAAGAAAGAACGAAAGAACGAAAGAAAGAAAGAATACGCAGTGACACAACCAACATTGATAACAGCCACAAAATGACTTCATTAACTAAAGCCAAAAAAACTAGGACGCCGAGAGCAGTCGTTGAAACTCTCTCGGGGACACTCTCCAACCCAATTTCTCTGAAAAATACTATTCCACAAATATCACGCGCACGCGCACGCGCACGCACACGCGCGCACACACACACACACACGCACACACATACACACATACACACACACAAGCACGCACGCACGCGCATGCACACAGCTGAACACGCATACTTGCTTAAAACGCCAAACAGAAATGTGAATTTCACAAATGATCAATCTTCTAACGGCAACATCGAATTTCGTGCATCACATCCGGAGGCCATTTCAAGACCTTTTTTTTTTCGTCATTCATTTTGTTAAATTTGTTAAAGTATTTCCGTGTTAAATGTCAGACATTTTGATCGTATGATTCTCCATTTACAGCACAGTGAATCTCAAACTCTCACACTCCCGGCCTCACTTTGGAGGTACATATATGCTAGTGCCACAGTGAATGTTTTATACTCTGGTGTTGGTAAAGTCTCACTACACTTTGTATGTAGAACAAATTTGAAAAATTAAGTAGATCATGACATTAAAGAATCTGCTCCACAGTCCATCGTGAAGCAATATGCAGTGAATGGCTGTTGTCTGCTGGAGTAATTCTTTGCACTCCAAACAGAATGGCGTTATCAACGGAAGACAGATTTATTTGTTTTTCAAATGTGTTCTACATTTAGTAGATGCAGTTGTTGCACACAGTGAACAACTAGGATTAGCATTGAATTGTATGAAGATACAGATTATGGTCGTCACTGGGATGAAGAAAATACCACAATGTAATATACAAGTTTTTTTTTTTTAGTTTTTTTTTTTGCATATCCTTTACAGGACATCGCTGTCAACACCAGCATCTTTCAGCTGTATGTTGATTTCTTGGAAAGATTACGCTCAGTAGTTTGCCATTGCTTTCTGAGCGGCCGGCTCACATACCCCGTAAGTTACCGATGCGATTCGAACCACTGCTGATTCTCACCGTCATCACTTTACCGACGAGAGTATACGAGATTACGGAGAAAAGCCATAACCTCTAAGCCACGAAGCCGGCAATATACAAGTAAATGGTAATATTCTTAAACAAGTGAAACGGTATAATTATCTCGGAACATAACATCTGATGGGAGATGCCTTGAAGAGATTAAAACAAGAATCGCCATGGCGAATGTGGCCTTTTACAAGATGAAAAATATACTGACTAATGAAAAATATGTCAATTGAAACGAGAAAAAGAGTGTTGAGGTGCTACATAGAACCTGTGCTGTTGTATGGATATGAAGCATGAACAGTGAGCAGTCAAGCTGAAAAAAAACATCTAATGGATGTGGAAAGGTGGTTTCTAAGGAAAATGCAAAGAATACCATGCACAAAAAAGAAAATCCAGTGACCTAGTTCTAAGAGAAACAAATGAAAATCGTAAACTGATTAGTGAAATTACACGTAGAAAGTCAAAAATTTGTGGGTATTTTATGGAAATAAATAAATTGGTGACAACTGGCAGGATCGAGGGGATAATAGAAGTAAATACCTGAATGCTCGGCCACGTGGTATGGTTGAGACAAGAAGACTGGGCTGATGATCCATGACTCTGGTGATCGAGTGAAATTGCGAATCATGACCACCCACGCTTACCGCCATGGCACATGATGGATGGAAGGATACAAAGTGCAGTGAAACATTATAAACACCCTGTAGATGTGCAGTTACCACAAGGCCGATGTTGCAGATAAAGAGCAGTTAACTCGCTTCACATCGCCCGACATACTGAGTCGAGGCTTCGAAATCAGCGGTAGACGACTGAGAAACCGACTGAATTGCGTTGATTTCGGTAGCATGGGCGTCGGTCGTTCATAAAGCAATGACAAACTAACAAACCTTTGAAATAGCCTAGTAAATCGCCAACCCAAAAAACTGCTTGGATTGAATATGACATCCTGTAAAGAAAATGCACTTTAATACGATCAGATAAACTATCATGGCAAGTACACGCGGCCGGCGTGCTGTTAACCACGTGACTCACCTATAGAAGGGTGAGGTGAGCGTCGATAACCACAACGGCTCAAGGCGTCGACAAGTGTCTTTCTTTCTTTCTTCTTCTTCTTCTTCTTCTTCTTCTTCTTCTTCTTCTTCTTCTTCTTCTTCTTCTTTCTTCTTCTACTTCTCTTCTTCTTCTTCTTCTTCTTCTTCTTCTTCTTCTTCTTCTTCTTCTTCTTCTTCTTCTTCTTCTTCTTCTTCTTCTCTCTTCTTCTTCTTCGTCTTCTTCTTCTTCTTCTTCTTCTTCTTCTTCTTCTTCTTCTTCTTCTTCTTCTTCTTCTTCTTCTTCTTCTTTCTTCTTCTTCTTCTTCTTCTTCTTCTTCTTCTTCTTCTTCTTCTTCTTCTTCTTCTTCTTCTTCTTCTTCTTCTTCTTATGTTTCTTCTTCTTCCTTCTTCTTCTTCTTCTTCTTCTTCTTCTTCTTCTTCTTCTTCTTCTTCTTCTTCTTCTTCTTCTTCTTCTTCGTCTGCTTCTTTTCTTCCTCTGCTGCTGCTGTTGCTTCTTCTTCCTCTTCTTCTTCTTCTTCTTCTTCTTCTTCTTCTTCTTCTTCTTCTTCTTCTTCTTCTTCTTCTTCTTCTTCTTCTTCTTCTTCTTCTTCTTCGTCTCTTGCTATTCTTTATTGACCTTCTGCCTCTAGTTGGATTTGTATTATTGTTTATAATGGCCACGTATTTTAATGTGGTCATCACATTCGCTGTGTCTGGTTTTGTTTTGTCCACTTCCTCGCTTTCAAATCCCACGTCTCTATAATCTCTACAATTATTTGTTAGTGGTTCAATGAAATGCGACTTAATCTTATTTATATCCGTGTGAGCAGGTCCTGTAATCGATTTTCTGTTTGCTTACATTTGTTCAACTCTCTACCATCACCATCTTCCTCACACAATCATCATCATCCCCCTTAGCAGCAGTAAGTGCCATGCCCATAAGCCTGAGTGATTATAGTTTGCCATATAACAGTTATCGCCAATTAGGTCTGCGTGTTTTTTGTTCCAAGTATGCAATGGGCAAACTATTCAGATATTTATCTCTTTGTTTTCCACTTGCTTTTTCTCCATCAATTTGTCCTGTCGTTACTAGGTTTTTTTCAAGTTTATTTATTCATATAATGTACCAAAAAGTCGCTTAAAAGTCGACAGGGTCGACTTCATTGCACCGGGTTTTTATCCCATATGGCTCGGTCTCTTTCCGCAGCACGGAAAGCGTCGCACAAAGCACGAACTCCGTAGCTTTTATCGACGACCCACAGGAGTCTCCGAAACATTTAACTCGTAAACCGAAGGGTGCGGCCCGGAATCGAACCCACAACCTTCGGAGCACGAGTCAAACGGCTTGACCACTTCGCCACAGAGCCAAATATATCTTATCTCAACATATACTTAATGGTATTCATAACATTTTTCTTTGAAACCGCATTACCCCTATCAATAGATGTTTCTCAGCATGTCAAAATGTCCTTATTTCACATATACACAAAAATGTATGTTCTACGTAGCACTTCAATACTCTTTTTCTTTCACCGAAACTGACAGCTGCATATTGATGAGTATGTTTTCCATATTGTAAAGAGCTACCTTTGCTACAACGATTCTTTTCCTAATCTCTACATGGCAGCTTCCATCAGATGTTATAACTGTCGCAAGGCGGCTGTTCCGATTCACGTATTCGAATGTTTTAACTATCTCAAGACAGCTGTACTAAATCACTTCCCACTAAAAGCAATGTATTCCCTGATTTAATTTAAACTCACAAGCCCCAAACAATAGTTTGCCTAAAATATTTCGCTGCATCACGTCAGGTGCATTATCATCATCATGCAGTGTCTGCCGGCTGGCGTGAGCGACCATGCCTTTCCACAAATTGCGATCTCCAACGGCATGAATCTGTTCGTGTGTGGACTCCCTTTCCCTGCCATGACATAAGAATGTCAAAAATCTTCTCACGGTTGTCTCAACATGTTCCAGTTTTTATCTTCTCATAATGTGGCCAAGTAATGATGACTGCTTCTGTCAGATGTTTGTGATCTGTTGTCTATGCAGCTTATCTTCCCTCAAAATGCCCAGATTGCTTATTTTAGCTGAACAATTAATTTTCAGCATTCTTCTATAAAACCACATCTCCAAAGCTGTTATGGATGTTTTCGCCTGCTAACAAATTGTCAGGATTCGCAGCCGTATGTTAACATTGGTTCCATGTAACATGCAAGCTTTTAGGGATGTTTTTGCCTGTTTACTAAATGTCCAGGATTCGCAGCCGTATGTTAAAATTGGTTAATGTAACACGCAAGAACTCTTCTTCTAACTTTCAAGGACAATGACTTATAGCAAGTCAGGTGCAGGTTGAAGTGAATAGATGAATTATATTTAAGCTATAATACACAACACACATATCCGCTTACACCGTTGGGTTGTGGATCTTAATGCTCGTTATATGCCAATATTTATTTGTAGGCAGGTGTATGTAATTTTCGAATTTTATACATGCAGTTATATGTATTTTTCTAATTTTGTCCATGCAATTGTATGTATGTTTCGAATTTTGTCCGTGCAGTTGTATGTAATTTTCGAATTTTGTCCGTGCAGTTGTATGTAATTTTCGAATTTTGTCCATGCAGTTGTATGTATTTTTCTAATTTTGTCCATTCCTTTAGTCCTTTTCTTTTTTTTTTTTTTTTTTTTTTTGGTGTGACCTTCGATGGCTGTAAACTCAAGCATAGTCCACGCAAGCGCTACTATTTCTAGAACACTGGACTGATGATTGCATGTGGATCAGCGATCAGCGTTTCCTATTTCAAGTACCCCTCTGGCGAACACACTCCGATACATGCAATTTACGTCTCCAAGTCAACATTTTAATCCACCTGACCGGTATAAGGGCTTGACCCGCTACCTAGGCTTTCTTCTTAACTGTGGCCATTTCCCAGTATTACATGGCCAAGATGCAAGAAATATCTGTTCTAGTATTTCTCTCTCCATTCTTATGGGCATTGCTGATTTCTCACTCCACCGAGAAAATAGATAATTTAAAACTATTCCTCTCTTGTTATCGTGTATGCGAAAACGAACAATCCGACACTATCCCCCTCTTGTTATCCTGTATGAGAATATGGGCAATCCAAAATTATCTCCCTTTTGTTATCTTGTATGAGAAAATGGACAATCCAACACTATCCCACTCTTGTCATCGTGTATGTGAAAACAAACAATTCAAAATTATCCCTCTCTTGTTAACGTGTATGAGAAAACGGACAATCCAAAACTATTCCACTTTTGTTATCGTGTATGAGAAAACGGACAATCTAAAACTATTCCACTCTTGTTATAGTGTATGAGAAAATGGGCAATCCAAAACTATCCCACTCTTGTTATCGTGTATTAGAAACGGTGAGATAATAAAATCGATGCAAGAGAGAAATATTAAACACACGCGTGGTCATGTTTCGTGTATGATAAGCCTAGGGCTGACATTATATCTGATCACCAGTGTTGCTTCCATTGTAATTGCACGGTCATTTTTCTTTGTTCTTTCGAGAGCGGTGGTGACATAGTGGTTAGTCTATCTACAATAATTTGGTCCCAGTTCTATTCCCAGAACCGAGTGTGGACCGTTTTTAGAATGTATCTATTTCTTTTTTTATTTGAGATCGATCTTACTTCAAATACGTGATGTGTTTCATTGATCTGAGCTCCCAAGACGACCCAGTCTCAAATATTATTACTAAATTGTCAGAGAAGTAACGGCGACGGAGAGAAATTGACGACTTTACTCATCGAGTGGCGATTGGTCTAAACATATGCACGATATACCTAATTAGTCTCATGGTCTGAAACTTTGTCCTTTCTTACGTTTTACTTTTATTTATTCTTGAAATTGAGTTGAACAACTCTCAGAGTTTAACTCTGACCACTCTTAGAGTTGTACTGTCGAAGTGGTTACGTCGCATGCCTCGCATTCCGAAGGTTGTGCGTTCGATTCCTGATTGCAACATTCGGTTCACGAGGGAAGTTTTCTCAGGAGGCTTCTGGTAGTCGTCGCTAGAGCTACGGAATTCGTGATCTGTGCCACGTTTTAGGCAGATTACTCTGCGGGAAAATATTCTAGTCATATAGGATAAAACTCGATGTAATAAAGTCGATTATATTGCTTTTTTAAACCGCATTGTTAGAGTTGCCCGTGTGTTACCATCGCCATCATTGAAATACGGAATAGCATCTCTGTAACCTAGCATGCATGTCACTTTTGTAACTGTTTTTTTCATATATCGGTACTTTTATTTGAGCTAAGACCCATCTCTCTGTACTTTTATTTGAACTATGCCCCACCTATCTATACTTTTATTTGAACTATTTTCCATCTATTTGTATTTATATTTGAACTATGTCCCATCTATCTGTAATTTTATTGGAACTTTTCCCAACTATGTGTACTTTTATTTGAACTATGACAGGTATAGATAAACTATACAGATCCGTCTGTACTTTTATTTGAACTATTTCCCATCTATCTGTACTTTTATTTAAACTATTTTCTTATATGCATGAATGTGTTTCATCATTGATAAAACATCACCAGTTAACGGAGGTGCGGATGCGTGTTTCAGAACGGGTTGCTACAAGCAACACCGCCTTACGTTATTTGTTATCGCGATTCAAAAGAAGCTTGTCTACGCGTTGAGTTCACCCAGCGTGCAAAACAAGAGCCAGAAAAGACATCATGGTTTTAAGAGTGACATAAAGTAGTACTTGAGTCACTACCTGATGGCCCGTCTGAGACGCATTTGTCTCCAATGTTTTTCTGTATCCTACTTTGGGTATTCCTCTCTGTATCCCCGAATGAGTGTTTTTATTGAATCTTTCTTTTCATCCTCTGTCTATCCAACTGTATATTTTATGGTTAATAAAAAAACGGCAGCTTTAAAATTCTCCCTGCACTTTTGTTTTAATGTCTAAACTATTTAATGTTTATCTATGTACGCTTCCGACTCTGTGGCAAAGGTGCTACTGACGTAATTAATCATAATCGCGCACATCGCGTTCGAAACACAGCTGCGAGCAATTTATCAGCAGACCGTCTTGTGTTGGTTTCCACACAATGGTATGCGTGCCGGTCGTTCAGATAACATTGGCAAACTAGTCAACGTAAACTTGACACGAAATCATAAACATCTAAAAATGCTGGGGTTGACTGCAACATCCTGTAAACTATATGAAACTGACTTTTTGACCCAGTTATGGTAGACGCTGTGATCTAGGGGCAGTGAATTCTTTTCTCAGTTCCCAAACATTGCGAATTGAGTGTTCGAAATCAACAGCTGACGATCTGGTAGCAGAATTTTTCGCGTTGATTTCAATGGTATGGGCGTGAGTCGTTTCAGAAAGCAATTGCAAACTACCGAAAATGTAAATTGTCTAGAAAATCAGAAACAGCTAAAATTATTCTGGGGTTGATTGCAACGGAGATACAGCTAACTCAGTTTTGACAGTTCTCTGTAATTTACGTTCTTGCAACACTCAGTATATAATCATGTTTACACTTATCGGTTTGTTATCTTGGGGACAATATTGTATCAAGCGCATAAATTAAACTGTCTGGGATCAAAGATAACATGCGATGGAAAATTACAGCACAAAGTAAACAGGTATAATAACGCAAACACATGCAGCGTTCGTTTTATCCAATGAAGAACTTTCTATCAAATAGATCTGGTTCCGTGAAACAAGTGTTAATTTGTCGTGTAATGTCCATATCGCTGTAAAGAAGTGAATCAAATGATGGTTACTATATATAAAGAGTGGAAAAATAAACTAGACAAACATATCAGCGATGTGGGTATATGTAATATGCAAACAACTCACCTTAGAGTCCCTCGAGAATACTCGATGTATCAAAGAGATAGAAAATCAAACATGAAAAATCAGGACTAATGTTGGGTTATAGCAGCCATAGATTTTATCAGAAGGCAGCAAATTAAATTGTTTGGCCTTGTAACTAAATTAGCAACTAAGAGTATACCACAACAAACAATGATCTACAGGCCAAATGAAAGCAGAAGAATAGACAGGCCACGCAAATGATGGACAGGGGGAATAGCAGAGCCCATGGGAATCTCCATCCATGAAACCAATAAACGGGCACTCTCCCACTGTTTATGCTTCACATCGACAACGCAAGCGAAACAAGACCGAGAAGAAGTCACTCGCCTTGCGACTGGCTTATGAATGTATGCATCAAGCACCATATGCCCCATTCGTCATAAACCGTATAAAAGGGTCCTTTACATGTATTTTCCAGAAATTCAAATATCTTAGCTCAAGATGGAAAATGTATTATGGAGATAAAGATAAATACATGACAAGCAAAAGCTGCATTTCATGAAATGAAGAACTTCTTATGCAATAAATCCCTGCCATTGGAGTTTGAAAAAGAATTCCGGCGTGTTAGATAGAAACAGTTTTATAATATGGATGTGAATCCTGGACAAACAGTAAACAAACATAATGATCCCCTGCGGACACAGAGATGTGGTTTCGCAGAATCATTCTGAGATATCTTTGGACAGCCAAAATGGGCTATCTAAATGTGCTGGAAAGAGAACTTATCATAAAATTATAAAAAGCAGTCGTCATTTTTGGCCACACTATGAGACGAGAAAAACGAGGCCACTTTGTGACAAGTGACACGATGTATTTGGAAAGACATTGAGGAAGATAACGGGAAAAGATTGTTGACAACATTTTGCTATGATGCGGAAAAATGTATGTTGTTGAAGGTAGCGAGCTATGGAGAAGCGTGATTCCCTACCCTAGCCCTCAAAGAACTAGATGATCTATAGTTCCATAGCACTTAATCGTTCATCTTCATAGAATGTGAAATTATAACTTCCACATCATAGAATGTGAAATTATAACTTCCACATCACTAGATCATTGGTCGTCATTGGATGTGAATTGTTCACTTTATCAGCACCAGCTCTTTGGTCTTTGCAGAATTGTGGATTTATGCTTTCACAAACTCGATTGTTGGTCTTCATAGAATCTGGGCTCTGCTGGGATTTATAATTTATACAGAACTCGATCATTTGTCTTACTGAATCAAGAAGACCTCATCATTCGGGGTCACTGTCGTGTCCTCCTTTAAAGTGTCGTCCCTGGAGTGAGGAGAGTCAACACCCACATTATAATATTTTCCTCCCTATCAATATCCTGGAGAATCCACCAGCTTCCGTCCAACACACTCCATCAGCCCATGGACACCTTTTCCTATCACTCTCTCACTGTCGTACTATGCCCCCTCTCATACTCCCCCAACGCAACATATTCAACAACTCTTGCTTCTAAAAATTAATACAGATTAATTTATTAAAAGAAAAGTGTAACGTATATGAGACGTGTATGCGAAGAAAATGTGTGAGGTGTTCTATAATGTGTGTAGGATCGGACTCTCAGATAATAGCATAGTCAGTTCATCCTTGCAAGGACACACCACAGCACGTTAAGTCAGAACAAGTCCACCTCACCCGATACTGTATCTCTCCTGCCGGACACCGACTGTCATCTGTAGCTACCTGGTAATCCATCTTCCTGATCATCCGAAATAGATACTGTTTGTAAATTACAGCTGATCATGGACCGGTTGCCCAATGCATATAATTTCCTATCGTTCTTAAAGAATGCACAAATCCTTTGTAGTGAGTATTTAGGTATCACTGTTATTGTTACTATACTGGAACCTAACTAGTGTCTATCTAGGTTCAGGTATCATGTCTTTTGAACTATTTCACTAGAATATATCACACCATGTGACTATTATATTGATGTTCTTGTTTAGGTACCAATGTTCTTATGCTGTGTTGCATTAACAATCATCACCCATCTTAGGTGAACCATCTTTCTTCTCGGACGTTATTCCTTTTTTTGTAAGAAACATTTTTGTGTCCAACTGGTGTTTTGTCTAATTGACGTTGCACTTCATCAAACCCAGTGTTGAACTTCCTCGTAACTGGTATGGAACCTGTGAGAAAAACAATACATCTGGTGATAGTACTAGTCACTGATCCTACCGGCTGAGTGTAAGTTTATTGCCTTGCTCAGTTATTTTATAGCTAAC
The DNA here is from genome assembly GCA_963921405.1 of Cepaea hortensis. NCBI lineage: Eukaryota > Metazoa > Mollusca > Gastropoda > Stylommatophora > Helicidae > Cepaea > Cepaea hortensis. The sequence continues at coordinate 89,638,227 of OY992883.1, read as the reverse complement.
TAAACTCTGTCATAGAGCATAGTAGCTCCTCACCTACGTCCGAATCAGGCGATGACAAGGAAAGACCCATAAACAGAGTGCACAACTTCAGTGGGCAAACCATTGAAAGATCCCCCCATTGGACACTTTCCCCATCTAAAATCTCTCCAATTATCACCCCTCTATCCTATTCATCCGAGCAGAGCCAATCAACACTTCACTAATCTATCTAGTTTTCAACTAACAGTGCTAATCATCACACTTTAGTTTTAACAAGACTACTGCCTATATTAATTAGGCCTAAATAGACTATATTGACTACCTTATGCAAAACCGCCTCATTCCGGGATGGCTGCTACACTTTGCCATAACGACACATGCTAGTTAATATTAAATTAATCTAACACTGTAGAGCTCTCCCACAAACACGTCCATCATAATCCACGGTTTTGGTCAACACTGTTTCTCCCAATCATGGTTTATGGCAAAACCTAAAATTGGTCACGTGACAGTATTCATTATGTCCACACAGGTGTTATTTGGACATATCATCCATTGTCAAGAATCTTTCCTCCCTGGCTTAGTCACTGTCAGAGTTGTCATCACTTGTTTTGACATCCCCAACAAGCTAGCGAGTTACTGTATGATCCCAACAACAGTTGTCAATAGCAATCTGCCAATCTGCGTGATGTCCGGAAACTCTAAATGACAGACTGACTGTTTTCTCCCGAGCTGAGTACTTCCGCTTTCAATCCGACCTGTTTATAAACTATCAAAGTGGTGTATTGAGTCATCTCACTCACTTCCCCTACACATCTGCAGCTGTTAACTTTGTCCGACCTGTGATGGTTGACATCTGATTGTAACCAGGATCTGACGGGTTCTATCTGTATTCGAATGTTGATAAACTGTCAAAGCGATGCAGGGATTTTGACATCCAATTTGTTTTTTCTGTTAGTTAAAATAGTTTAGGCTTTGCAGATGGGCCGGTTAATCAGAAAGTCTCTATAGTAATCAACTGGTTAAACGCAGGGTTTTATTTTTGTGACAGTCACATCGATTGACGGATGTCAGTCGCGGCGATCGGGTAAACTTTGAGCTATAGCCTCCAATGGGTGACGCAATATGATAATTTGTTCGCGATTGGCGTGAGACGCGTGGTCATGTAGTTACACACCCGCCTCACACACCAGTGAACTGGTGTTCGATCCCGGGTCCAGTCAGGGATATGCACTACTGATGAGCTCAAACGAGAGCGAAACTCGAGTCTAGTGCTTCCAGTCTGATGTGGACAAGACCCAAAGTTCGTTCCGAAATTCGATCAGCGTTGCCAGTACTGGGTTGTGCTCAATCTTTAAACCTCAAATCCCGAAACAACCAAATAAATCACTTAATTTGAGTTCCATAAATCCCCAGCACGCGGTCCATATTCTCAGTCCACTATATTTTCAGTAAAATTTAAAGTACACCGTAACATTTTAACATGTAAGCGACATATGGTGCTAAAAGGTATAGTTATGTAGACCAATCGGCACTCGATGGGTGATATCGTCAGTATCATACCGGCTTAAGAATGGAGGTGGAGGCGGTCAATGCAGCTTTCCGCTGGACGGAGAACACGATACACGCACACATCGTGAGAGTAACTGGCTCAGAAAGCATGCTGAGTAGGGTGAGGACAGGCAAGCTTCGTGCAGCGTGGCTTGCTTCGCTTCGGAAGTCACGGGTGACAAGCATCGTCTGGATCTTTTCTCCGGGGCATGCTGATGTCCTAGGGAATTAACAGACAGACAGATTGGCTGGCTCTACAAAACTTGGTGGAGTATTGATGCATGATAAGGCAGACGTGGTTGCACGTGTACACTTCGGAGGAGCAAATAGATCACCATGGCATGGCATGAATGATGCAGCGAGGAGTGACGAGGGGATCTGGCCGACGATCGACGCTCATAGGAAAGGCGAGACGGACATATAATCAGATTGCTACTTATACTATTAGTGTTGGAACTCTTCGAAGGCTGCTGAGGATGGGGACGGAGCGCTTATGGGAATGCCCCGAATGCTGTGATGTTGGTTCCTAAATCAATCAGTCAATCATACCGGCTGTCTTTACTTCACAGGGCATTTCCTGGTACGCATTTCAGGTCGGTTCTACCCGTCGATTAATTATATCATTTAGGTCCATTAACATTACACCATCCTTTGATTTGAACCATCTAGAGGTATTATAATAGAAAAAGAACAGATTTTACGTGTATGGTCAGATTATGTGAAAAACCTTTATGATAATAACAGAGAATAACAGTATGATATTCGAAATAATAATGAAGGACCATCAATTTTGAAGATGGAGATTTCGTTAACCATATGAAAATTGGTAAGACCGCCGGTTCAGACAACATCACAATAGAAATGATTAATGTTTTAGAAGAATATGGAATAGATCAAGTTACCAGACTGCTGAACATAATATATATGCACAGTGTGCCTGAGAGGACTGTTGTTTGTCGAGACTCCTGTATTTTCCACTTTTCACATGGGGCAATGAGGAACATTTTATGTGATATTCACTGGCACAGGAACGGAGCATAATGGTGGCGAACCGTTGCTGTGATGTTGGAATCGCGACTGAACTGAACTGAACTGAACATAGCATATGATACTGGAGATATCCCTCATGAATTATGTAATGCTGCATTTATTGCAATCTCGGAGAAATCATGAGCCTTGAAATGTGATCAATGTGAAATAATTATTATAATGAGTCACATTTTGCTAATAAATATAACGTAAAGAGTTATAAAGAAAATACATCCTGAAATTGAAGAGAACAATGTGGGTTTGTAGAAGGCAAGAGCATAGTAAATGTTGTGTATATGCTGAGAACAGTAATTGAACGTTCTATAGAAGGTAACAAATGTCTACACCTTTGCTTTATTGACTACACAAAGGCTTTCGATAAAGTGAGACATGTTGACGTGATAAGGATGCTTGAAGATCTACAAATTGACGGGAAAGACTTAGAATTATATTAGAAACAACAAGCAGCCATAAGGATTGATAATGAAGTAGGTCAGTATCAAATTAGTCGATGGATCAACATCACGGCACACGGGTGCAACCCATAAGTGCTCCATTTTCCCCCTAACTCAAATCTGAGTCTGGAGAAACTCAGCTCAGTGCACGAACTTCGTAGCACCGGCGAGGATCCTGAAAATACTTTGGGTAGATTTTTAACTCGAAATTTTGCCCGGGCAGCGCCGTTAGTCTACTCTTTTTCAATTTCCAACTGCCAAGGGATTTTTTACGTGCGCAACAATACACACGGGAGTCCTATCTCACTACCCAGACACCAGGGGAATTTTTTACTAGAAGTCCACGTGAAAAATTCCTGGCATCACCGGGGCATGAACCCGGGACCTCCAGCACTCGAGGCGGACACAATACCTCGAGACCACGCAGCTCCCCTAACCTATTAAGAGAGGTGTGAGATAGTGATGTGTAATGTCTCCAGATCTTTTTTCCATGTATAGTGAAAATATGTTCATAAATATTGAAGATATGGAAGGAATCATCAATGGGGCAAGTAACATCAATAACATTAGATATGCAGATGATACAGTCTTGATTGCAGACAATGAACAGGATCTGCAACATTTAGTAGATGCGGTTGTTGCACACAGTGAACAACTAAGGTTAGAATTGAATTTAAGGAGATACAGATCACTGCGACGAAGGAAACACCACAATGTAATATACAAGTAAACGGGCATATTCTTAAACAGGTGAATCGCTACAGTTATCTCGGAACAGTCATAACATCTTATGGGAGATGCCTTTAAGATATTAGTACAAGGATCTTCATGGCTAAGGTAGCCTTTCACAAGGCTACATGCTGACCAATAAAAAGATGTCAATTTCAACGAGAAAAAGGCATGTTTTCCCGTAGTGAATTTAAATGACGAAGACACAAATCATAGAATGTACGATTTATTGCCTGGCAAATTTCACTGCATCTCGTCAGGTACATACTGCAGATGTCACACAACGTAGAGTAAAATAACTAGATACATCGTCCAAGCTGAAATATACACATGTTAGCATAGTAATATCATTTGTTTACCATGGTAATTTTAACATGACTACCATGTTTTTCTGTTTGCACAAAATTGGCCTATGTAGATGCATCATTAGGGCTTCTGCAGACTGTAACAAGCGAGTATTTTGTGTATGAAACAACACGCGAAAAGCGCTGTCTCTATCAATTACATGGAAAAGAATGTTGAGGTGCTACATATAACCTACACATTTGTATGGATGTGAAGCGTGGACAATGAGCAGACAAGCTGAAAAACATCTGATGACTGTGGAAATGTGGTTTCTGAAGAAAATGCAAAGAATACCATGAACAGTCAAAAAAAAAAAACAATGAACAAGTTTTTTTTTTCAAGAAACAAATGAAGATCGTAAACTGATTAGAGTCATTAGACGTAGACAGTGAAACGTTTTTGGGCATGTTATAAGAAGAAATTAATTGGAGAACTTGGTGACAACTGGCAAGATCGAGGGGAAGAGGCCCAGGGGAAGGCCGAGCAGTAAATACTTAGATGGCTTGGCCACGTGGCATGGTCGAGACAGGAACACGAAGCTGATCCACAACTCTGGTGATCAAGTGAGATGGTAAAACATGACCGCTCAGTATTATCGGCATGGCACATGATGGATGTAGGTATTTCCTGTTTTCCAACGTTTGTTAAGATGTGTATTTGTGTGCATATGGAATTCGAACCTGCTGAATGAATTGCCATAATCTCCGTGCTTTTCTGATTCAGCAAAATTCCTTTAGAATCTTTGCATTTATTTAATATGTATTTATGCATTGTATTATTTCTTCTCTTTTCGTCTTTTTGATTAGTGATCTGCAGAATTTCACTTGTCATCAATTTTTGTTATGTTGCAATGTTATGTATTAAAGCAATGATTCTTTTTATGTCTGCTTTATTTATTTACGCGTCATATACCATTGTTCGTCAAATAGTCTGTAGTATAAGCATGGCATTATATTTAGTTAGTTAGTTAGTTAGTCGACAGATCATCCTCGCTGCACATCGAACCATTCAGTCCATAAGTGCTCGGATCCCCTCCTCAGCAAATCCCGCAGCGTGTAGCGGCTAACGACGCCAGTTCTGTGTTGGTTTATCAATCTTCTTTGGCTTCCTGCGTAGTGTTCTTGTTTGGCCACACCTCTTTTAATTTGATGCTCTAGCAGTCTGGCCATTGTTGTAGATTCACAGTCATCACTTGGTTCTCGCAAAAGTCTCACATCACGTAGAGCATTCAGAATGTCAGCCTGGTCCATGGCGCGTCCGCCCTCCACAGTAGCCTCACCTGCGAGCTTGTCAGCCCGCTCATTTCCTTGTACTCCCGCATGCCCTGGCACGAAGATGAAACTAATCTTTGCCAGCCGAGACCACTTCAGAGGCAGCAACCATTCTCTTCGGATCGACCCCTCCTCTATCCTCTTGATCATGTTCATTGAGTCGCTAAGGAAACAAGCCCTGGTGAATGTCTGTGTCTCGAGCCATGTTATTGCTTTACTTACTGCCATGACTTCCATGGTCAGGCTACTTGTGGTTTCAGTGAAAGCACCAGAGTCCTCCTTCACAATTCTCCCTCCGGCCCGAGCTGTAAAGGCCCATGAGCTTCTCACATGTCGGACGACCGACCCATCTGTGTAGATGACCGCGTCACCGTCTAGCGAATTCTCGAAAATCAACGCTTGTACTTCAGCCTCAACGGCAGCCGGATTTTCTTGTCTGCATTTTCTATCTAGTTGGATGCAAACTGAAAAGGATGTGCAGAAGTCTGTTGGCACTTGCACCCACTCCTCGCCAGGTTCTAAGTCCTCAAGTGAACACACCTGTTGAAGAATGTCTTCGGCTTGACCCATCCACGACCGTCCTCTTTTTAACCTGCTGCCCTTCACCTTCCTAATTTCACTATGCAGTGGATGTTGTGTGTTTGCGTTAATTCTGAGGTAGGCGCGTGCCCTGATGGCATTATATTTGTTGCATACAATTGTGCATGTAATTACATTTCTGTGACTGTTATATGTAATGCCCCATCAAACTTGATGTTTTTTGTTGTCTTCTTTATAGTCTAATCTTTCTTACAACTTAAACATGATCACTATGGAGACTCCTCCTTGTCTAATTTTTACTTCTTCTAACTGTTTCTGAGTCTCTTTATAATCAATATGTAGTCGATGTGATTGCGAACACTATCTTCAGGGCTTTTCTGAGTCTATAATCATCGATATTTTTAGAGCAAGGTTGACCTGTTATCGTGTGAGCTTCTGTCCACTCTAATAATAACTCCTCCCTCACTCATTCCTTCCATCTAGGTCATTGCCACCAGTTACCCCGCTCACTTTTTCGGCTTTTACATTGAAGTATTACTGTCATTTTGAAAGTTTTACATTGGTATAAAGTCATGTCTAATTAATTTTAAAATAGATCAAACCTCATACAATTCATTATAATATATCTAAAATCATGTTGAAATGATTACAAAATACATCTAAAGTCATGCCTAACTCATTATAAAATACATCTAAAGTCATGTCTAAGTCATTATAAAATACATCTAAAGTCATGTCTAAGTCATTATAAAATACATCTAAAGCCATGCCTAACTTATTATAAAATACATCGAAAGTCATGTTAACTCATTATAAAATACATATAAAGTCATGTTAACACATTATAAAATAATATAAAGTCATGTTAACACATTATAAAATACGTCGAAAGTCATGTTAACACATTATAAAATACATCTAAAGTCATGTTAACACATTATAATATACATAAAATACATCTAAAGCCATGTTTAACACATAAAACACATCTAATGTCATGTTAACACATTATAAAATACGTCGAAAGACATGTTAACACATTATAAAACACATCTAAAATGATGTTAACACACTGGTTCTCAACCTTTTTTGGCCCATACCACCCCCCCCCCTTTCACCATATGTTGAGAATGTCATTCCTCCCCTTTTGTATTTCCACCTTATAAATTCCCCCTCCCCCCACCCTGCTCCTACAAAGTATACATAAAAATGGAAGCTAACTTTAATAACACGTACTGGAACAAGTTTAGAAGTCTACATAAAACGTGATTTGTTGGTCTACTTACGTTATAAGACAAATATCAGAAGGGCGAGGAGTACAGAATCGCAACGTATGGAGGGAAAAACAATATCAAGTAATCGCTTCTTGTATTAACGCGATCTTGAAATAATCTTCATTTCCCCCCCCCCCCTCTTTGGAAAGCCTAAAATTCCCCCTAGGGGGGAATTCTTCACCAGTTGAGAACCACTGTGTTAACACATTATAAAATACGTCGAAAGTCATGTTAACACATTATAAGAAACATCTAAAGCCATGTTTAACACATTATAAAACACATCTAAAGTCATGAAAACACATTATAAAATACGTCGACAGTCATGTTAACACATTATAAAATACATCTAAAGTCATGTCTAACTCATTTAAAAATATATCTAAAGTCATGTCTAACGCATTATAAAATGCATCCAAAGTTATGACTAACTCATTATAAAATGCATCTACTGCTATACTTGCGCCTTTTGACTGACACATCCGATTTTTGCGGGCATTTGTTGGGGAAAAAAAATAAATTATCAAATGACAAGTAAAGTGATAAGATTTAAAAGAAAAAACGATCAGACGACAAGTAAACTCGTCATATAAAAAAACCCGTCAAAGGATAATTAAACTGGTCAGATACAAAACCTATTAAATGGCAAGTAAACTGATAAGATACAAATACTTATCAAATGACGAGTAAACTGGTCCTATACAAAACCCCATCAAATGACAATTAAAATAGTCAAATACAAAACCTATCAAATGAGAAGTAAAATGATCAGATACAAAGCCTATCAAATCACAAGTAAACTGACACGATACAAAAACCTATCAAATGACAAGTAAACTGGTCACATACAAAACCTATCTAATGCACTAAAGAAGAACAATTCTAGGAAGTAATCGCCTATACAGACTCAGAATGGCAAGTGACAGAATATGACACGTGTGTAGACTTTCATGGTGTGTACTGTCAATGCAGTTTCTCTTTTATTTTAAGATATCAGATTAACCTTTCTTCCCTGAACACACACACACACAAACACACTCTCTCTCTCTCTCTCTCTCTCTCTCTCTCTCTTTCTCTCTCTCTCTCTCACTCACTCACATACACACACACTCACACACACTCACTTACAAACTAACACAGTCTGGCACACTCACACAACACACCACACACACGCACTCACACACACACACTAACACTGTCACGGAAATACTGTGAGTTTAATGATTCCCTGATAAACTCGAATAGTAAGACTAATGACAATGTAGGAGAAGGGTTAACAGTCGAGTACTTCATTCTGAGATGAGGAAGAATTAAAGAGCAGTGACCGACTGGTATAAACATAGGATATTGTGAGGAGTCATTGACCAGCGATGTTAACGGACAGAACAACAGGGAGACTTCGAGACCAGGAAAATGAACGGAGAAAGCGATCAACGGGTTCGGACGCTTTGAAGTATTAGCGTAAGGGGAACCCAGGGAAATCGTGTAAGAACGGAACGAAACGAGCAACTAATCACTACGTGATTTCACCGCCTTTTGATGTGCAGGATACGTCAAGAGACGAGTGTTGAGGTATGAACATCAAACAATAACGGAGGATGGGCCACTCGATATAAATAGTAGAAATTGGGTTTTCTGTTTTAGTGTGTGTTCCAAACTGGACAGAGATATCTATTAATCCCAGGTGTGAAAAAGAAATTATAGTCCCGTATTGTTTAAGGCAATGGGATATTAGTGCCGATGTGCTTAATTATTAATTTCGATTCCGGGATGATAATAGAAGATATAAGGTAAACTAATCTTAGCGTAATAGTAGCATAGGGATATAGGTGTTTGTTCTTGACTTGTGGCATTGCATTCGTTTATCTAATCGTGTAAACTTTAGTGCACTCATAAATCGTATGTCCGTATGTTTTTCGGAGGCTTCTCAGTATGGCTAGAGAAGGACTCTCACATAAGAAAATAATATGAAGCAGACTCATATCACCGGATTACCTATCTCCTCCACAGGTTCCAATCCCCCTATTGAAATCAGAGAAGAAATTAAGGTTACTTCACTTGAGCAAATAAAGTACCTACTTAGAACCAACAAGAACATAGACATGTTTTAATACGAAGAAGTGATAACGTAACGTCAAATACAGAACACTGTATGCTCAAACGAATATACAACTAAAGCACTTAAAATGAAAAGACGTTAACCTGTGGCAAGCAGGGATACTTAAAACTGCATGCAATTGCACTGTGCAGAAACATTAAACTTTATTAACAAGAGCCATTGTGTAGAACATTTATAGTAACTCTAGACAATGTTGGATAGTGGCGGTGTGTATTCAAGGGTGGACTATAATACCTTCCAAAACGGGAAATATATGGATTTCAGTGACTTACCAAATCGGATAATTTTCTGGTGATAAGACATTGAACAGTTGTTTTTTCCAAGAATTGGATTAAGTCCAGACTCAAGCAGGAGGAGATCATCCAGGGTGAGATCACTCCATTTCTATGTGTGCTGTCCTGTGTTTTAGCCGACAGAAGAGGCGAGAAAGTATACGGCACATACGAAGTCAAAAGTCCTATCTTGCATTCACACTAGCAGACAATACCAACTACATATACACAGTCCATCCATACACCAGACATAGTTTTATTTAATAAATATTTTATTAATTGTTGAAGGAAACTGTTGTCGGAGTATGTGATGAAGGAATAATAGAGAGAGAGAAAGGAAAAGATATATGGAAGGGAAGACAGAAGGGAGGAGTGTAGACAGAAGTCAGTCAAGTATCCCAAAGAAGAAGAAGTAATAAGGTGTGCTTGTTCATTCCACGTTCCTCCCGGGACGACAATTGACAAACACCCACACAATACACTCACACATTCAAGCACATACACATTCAATCACATACATATACATACACACTCACACGCTCACACACTCACACACATTCACACACTCACACACTCACACACACACTCACCGACACACACAATCGCCTACTTCTACAACCTTGCAGTAGCTGCTATTACAATTGTCGGGGTTGATCTTCAAGATCACTTATAAATAAGAATCTCGTCTCCTTCAGTCGCGTGCTATGATCGACGGTCGCGGTGTTTATCCACAGCCTTTTGTCTCACCTATGGTTTCTCATTTACACGCCTTTTCTCGCCCCGACGTCGAACTGTCCAGCATCTGGACATTGAGCCTAATCCTACAGACCGCCTTCGATTCCGATTTCGATATCGATTATACCAATACTCAGAATTGAACCTCAGAAGAGTTCAGCTTCAGAAGAGAAGTCATATTATGTTCCATTCCTGGCTCAGATTAATAATCCTGTGATCTAGTTAGCCTCATGCAATAGGAAATTAATATGAAGATGATTGTTGTCCATAGATGGTAATGGCGATGCAGTCAGCCTTCATTCTACAGCTTATCAAGATAATCTTGTAATTAGCTACCCGAATGCACACACTCTGGGAAGCTGAGTCGCAAAGACAGCTTATCACAAACATCAGAAAGAGGCAGTCATCGTTTTCTAGCCACGTTATGAGAAGACAAAAACTGGAATATGTTGTGACAACTGGAAAGATTTGCGGAAAGAGAGATAGAGGAAGACAGCGTGAGAAGATTCTTGACAGTCTTATGTCATGGCACCGAAGGGGGTCAACATACAAATTAATCCATGACGTCGGAGATAGTAATTTGTGGAGAGACATGATTGCCTACGCCAGCCGGTAAGGCACTGGGGATGATGATGTACACACAATTTACATTCGCTATTCGTCTATATGGCCGGTCTCTCTGGCCGAGGGGTTACACCGCTTTCTCCGTAATCCCGTTTATCACGCAGTCTCGTAGCGGACGAGAACTGGGAGCGGTTCGTCCCCCGCTGATGACTTGCGGGATAACTGAGCCGGCCGCTCCGTAAGCAATGGCAAACTACTGAGCGTAATCTTGCCAAGAAATCAACAGACAGCTGAAAGATGCTGCTGTTGACAGCGATGTCCTGTAAAGGATATGCGAATTTAACACACAAAAAATACCCCGACTTGCCTAACCGGAACAGTGGCTTAGGCGATAGTGATACACGCAGTCTCATAATCCCCTGTCATACTGAGTCGAGAGTTCTAAATCAGCTGCAGAAGATTGAGAAGCAAACCGCTTTGCTTTGATTTCGATGGTGTGGGACGTCGGTCGCTAAGAAAACAATGGCAAACTACAGCCAGTAATTGTTGATGTTGATTGCAAAGTCCTGTAAAGGGTCATACAACTAACGACATGCCTGTCTGAATGTTTTACTATGTGTATTCATGGCTATCTACCTACCGATATTCATACTGCCTGTCTATCTGTGTCCTTTTCTGTTTGTTTACTTTCTTATTTTTTAATGTTTTTTTTTAAATATTTATTTTGTTGTTGTTTGTTAAGGCTTGCTCGCTATGAACTTAAGAGTAGTTCCTACACGTGCCACTACTTCTAGACAGCAACTATCAGATGTCAACAGTGGCGATATGAAACCCGTATCTATGCATTACAACAGTTCCGACTATTGAGGCATGGCTGACATAAAGGTCACGGCTATCACATCTTGCGTATCTCACCAGGATGATCGTGATACATTGGACAACCGTTTCATTTTCCAATTGGGTTCACTATCTCCTCATGCCTCAATGTCTAACGCAGTTTCATTTAACTTCAATTCCCCCTCTCTTCCCCCCCCCCCCCAAAAAAAAAAAGTTAGTGTGATTTTTGCCCGCTGTTTTGTTTTTCCAGTGCCCTACTCCCATCTTTAAAGCTACCCGCAGTATAGTCGTCCACAACTGTTCCCTATTTTACTGTCCACTCACAGAACCATACACGGGAATGTAATGAAAGACGTGTCCGGTGCACAATACAAATAGAGAAAAGTAACTTTCCCACTCTCTTGCTGTTTATACTTCACCTCGATACCGCAAGGTACTAGAGTAACTAGAGGAACATGATGAGATGGATGTGATGAGGTGTTTATATTTTATTGCATTGTTTTTCATGCATTTGTGTCGGCCTGTGTTGTGTGTGAACGTGCGTGCGTGCGTGCGTGTGTGCGTGTGTGTGTGTGCGTGTGTGTGTGCGCGCGTGTGTGTGTGTGCGTGTGCGTGCGTGCGTGTGCGTGTGTGCGCGCGCGCGTGTGTGTGTGTGTTAAGGCTTTAGCGTCAATATCCATTTCTTTACTTATGATCATTTTCTAGTAAAACTTAAGGTCATCTTCTCGTGTTTTTTTTTTGGTTATTCATTCTAGTAATTGTTGCTCGTGGATTAACCTCCTCTCTTACCCGTGTCCCTCACCATCAGGCGAGCCCACTACGACATCAGAGGTATTTGTAATTTATGTCCCCATGTGAAGAACGAGAAATTAATTGTCTAAACGTCCGACTGACCGGTATAGTGTTTCAACCCGTTACCTCGGCATCAGCACACCGGATGTTTAAGAAGAGGCGTTCTTATCCATTCTGCCATGCAGACGTCTATTTATGTATTTACTCGTTAATATGTCCGTCTGTCTATCTATATAAGTCTCGCAACTTTCTGTCATTCGGTCTCTCAGTCCCTCGCTCTCTACAGTTCGTTCCATCATTGGTTTGTTTATGCTGTCAATCCTAGTTTCCTATTCTGCGGTAGGTGATCGTGTGTGTGTGTGTGTGTGTGTGTGTGTGTGTGTGTGCGCGCGCGCGCGCTCGAGTGCGTGTGTGTGTGTGTGAACATATGAATATAATCAACTGTACAGGATGTAACTATAATCAACATGTACACTTAAAGATACATTCGCTTCCAGAATTTATGAAGGTAAGATTATCTGCTGCTTTTCCGCCTTCTACCTCCTCCTCATTTCTCGTTGTCTCTGGTTTGTGCTTGGCGGTTTGCCTTGTGTTGATGCTCGCTGCTGGAGGGGCGCCGCCGCCAAGTTCTATGTTTATTTTGCGATTGTATTCTTGTTTACTAGGCCTGTACTTTCTCTTTCTTAAATTGCTTACTTTTCCATTGCTATGCCGCAGACAACTCCATTTCATTTGTGAATGTTTCCTCCTAATCATCACCACCATCATCATCAGCATCATTAGCTTCTACTTATTGAATCTTCTTCTTCTTCTTCTTCTTCTTCTTCTTCTTCTTCTTCTTCTTCTTCTTCTTCTTCTTCTTCTTAGTGTAGCATATCCAGTTATTGTTGTTTTATTTGTTTGGTATCTTTAGGTATTAAATTCCTTTTCGCACTCTTGCCCCTCTTAATGTTCACATTTTGTCTTGTTCTTGGCCCTCTCCCGTGTGAACATGTCGACACTAGACTTCTTCAGATTTTAATGTTGCACGCCCTTTGCAGGGCGTTGCGATCAACCTCAGATTGATTTTATAAGCAATTGTACGTTCATTAATTTGCAAACGTCTAAGTCCAACTGACAGGCGTGGGAGTTGAACCCCATAACCAACCGTCAGTGCACCGGAGGTTTAAGCCCAAATGCAGTAAACCTTAAATAGGCCTCTTTTCAACAGACAGAATATGATAAATACAAGCATTAAATCATTATAAAAATTGGAGATATTTCTCATCAATAAATAATTCCGTGTTGTGTCATAAAATGTCCGTTCCCAAATGGAATTGTCGACGAGCTCTTGAGGCCACTGAAATAATACGAAAAATAATGTCGCAAGTATTGATTGACATTCAAAGATAGCAAGGAAAACAAGTGGAATGTAAGTACGGAAATAATGGGCCATGTCACTCGCCTTAAGAGGAATCGGGATTGTGGTGGTAGACCAAGATTTGTATAGACCACACAAGGTATTCTTGGTAACCATTTTTAAGCTGTGTTGACCTGAGAGCCGGTGTCAATTTGTATAAATTCAAATTGGCTCAGCTGCGGATCGAACCCGTGTCTACCTCGATTATAATTTTTTTTTTTATTTTTTTTTTTTTGTTGTTGTTGCGTATCCTGTTTACAGGACATCGATGACAACACCACCACAGCTGTTGTTGATGTCTTGGCAAGTTTACGTTCAGTAGTTTCCCATTGCTTTCTGAACGTCCGGCTCCCATGCCAACACTTTAAAACCCAGCGCGACACGGTCTGCTGCCAAATCGGTCGCAGCTGTGTTTCGAACGCAGGTAGGCGGGATTACGAGTCGCGTCCGTAACGCCTTTGCCACGGAGATGGCGGATTAGAATTTACAAGTCTCAAATTATGAAATGACAACGGAAGCCGAGATTTATATTGCTGTTAACATGGGCAATATATCCACACTAACTAATCGGTACTCATGGAAGTAGAGTAAAGTAGTGATCTGAACACACATTTTTTTTTTTTTTTTAGCATATCCTTTTTACAGCAGGACTTAGCTGTCAACACCAGCATCTTTCAGCTGTATGTTGATCTCTTGGCAAGATTACGCTCAGTAGTTTGCCATTGCTTTCTGAGCGGCCGGCTCACATACCCCGTAAGTTACCGATGCGATTCGAACCACTGCTGATTTGAACCGTCATCACGTTACCTGACGAGAGTATACGAGATTACGGAGAAAAGTCATAACCTCTAAACCACGAAGCCGGCTAAAAATGAACAGCTATAGAGACCAGACAGGGATTCGAACCCGGCGATAGCCCCTCACTAAAGCAATACATGCACTTCAATGAATCCCAAGTGTAGTCAATATACAAAAGCTAGATCCTTGAACCGGTCTGGTCGGACAAAGAAGATGTATGCCACTGGTTGGGTTTGAGGAGCCGCGGTATCGCAGAACCTGGCACGCTTGCCTGCCGGCCCGATAATCATTGGTTCGAATTCGCATGGAGGCAGATATTTCTTTCTTTTTTGAATGTCCTGGGCTCCAATGTCGATCCAGACTAACATAGGTCCCAAGAAATGATGAAACTAAAGACGACCGGCCTAATGAACACCACATCACCCCTCGATCGCCGTTTGGTACATACACATAATATGGACCTTGCGCCCACGCCCAATAATCCAAAACTGATTTAGTGCCACAGTAAACGTCGGTTTGGAGCAAACGTGATGCAGCATATAATAAACAGGAATTGTCATGTAAGTTTTCGTTCACTGAGCGCTGAAATTGCGGAAGTTGCCACGAAAGAAAACGAATAACACGATGACCAATAGTATGGCGATATACTGTTCTTCTACCCAAATTGGAGGCCACATTTAGCGATATATTATCCTTCGGCACTGAATCAGTTAAGGCATGTAAAAGTGTCCTTTACCATGAGCCCAATATACGTCCAGATATGTAAAAGTGTCCTTTACCATGAGCCCAGTATACCTCCAGGTATGTAAAAGTGTTCTTTACACGCCTTCAGGTGTGTAAAAGTGTCGTTTAACATATGGTAAATACGCCTTCAGGTGTGTAAAAGTGTCGTTTAACATATAGTAAATACGCCTTCAGGTGTGTAAAAGTGTCGTTTAGCATATGGTAAATACGCCTTCGGGTGTGTAAAGGTTTCGTTTAACATATGGTAAATACGCCTTCAGGTGTGTAAAAGTGTCGTTTAGCATATGGTAAATACGCCTTCAGGTGTGTAAAAGTGTCGTTTAACATATGACAAATACGCCTTCAAGTGTGTAAAAGTAAACTTTAACATATGGTAAATAAGCATTCAGGCGTGTAAAAGTGTCGTTTAACATATGACAAGTACGCCTTCAGGCATGTAAAAGTGTCGTTTAACATATGACAAGTACGCCTTCAGGCATGTAAAAGTGTCGTTTAACATATGACAAGTACGCCTTCAGGCATGTAAAAGTAACCTTTAACATTTGGTAAATAAGCATTCAGGCATGTAAAAGTGTCGTTTAACATATGACAAGTACGCCTTCAGGAGTGTAGAAGTGATGTTTAACATATGGCCAATATGCCTCGAGGAGTATAAGAGTGTCCTTTTATTTTATGCCCAATACGCCTCTAAGCGTGTAGACAGGGTCCCTTACTTTGTACTTATTCTTGAGTTTCAATCCCTAGCCATTATACTGGTAAGCAAGACCACTACCACTAATGCACCACTGCAAGCAGCATCAAAAACGGACATCGGCTGTTGGTTAGTGTGCTAGATACCCTTCTCATGGACAGTAATTATCGCTGTATCACAATAAAACAGGTCATAAATAAATTCGCATTTAGAACTAACCGAATACTAGCCGAGACTAGACGACATACTACAACACACAAAATTGAAATCTACGGTTACACTGATCAGGATTCGAACCAGTGACATCTAAATGATGATAACTCCTCACAGATGTTAGAAGTGTGCTTCAACGCATGAAAAGCTAGACACCCAGAGTTCCCTATGTTTTTATTTATTTATTTTTGTATAGTGCTATAGCTCGTTTTGAACGTAAGCGTAGTCCCCCACGTTACTTCTAGTAGCTCTTGACTGAATTGTGTGTGTGCATTAGCTTTCCCTATAACCAGTGTCCCGCGCCATAACGCAAACTCACTCAGACTTCAGATGTAGATTCTCTAAATGATATGGAGTATCATAATATCATAACCGAAGCACAACCAGTGCACTAATAACATATCTGTTTTGCAATATTGATGTATGTTTATCACTTCTAGGTTTTCACTCGAATCTTTATGATCTTAGTTTTTACGTGCTTTAATTCGTGCACTTTTGTAGTTCTGTCCTCGCTCTTGTTATTGAATAAATAATATGCAGATAATATTGTGAAAGATTATGCCATATAGTGTGGTATAGTAAGGCTTCACAGACACAGTAAGAGGATTATGTGATGACGTGACCATCAAGCTTTCATGTGACATTTATGAAAAACAAATGTCATGTCACCATGCTAGTTCACAATGAAATCATAGTGTAGAGGTAAATATCCTAAGAAAATTGAATAGATGAAAAGCGTATTAAAATTTTATAATTTGTCGAGGAGGAGCAGCATTAGACATGAAGCCATTCAGAAGTAAGTGAGTACAGTATTAGTAATGGATTTGAGAGAGTGAGAGGGTGAGAGAGAGAGAGAGAGAAAGAGAGAGATGGGGGGAAGAGAGAGACAGACGGACAGAGAGAGAAACAGACAGACAGAGAAACAGAGAGACTGACAGAGAAAGACAAACATAGAAAGAGATAAACAAAGAGAGACAGACAGTCCGACAGAGAAAGGCTCTGAAAGAGACAGACAGATAGAAAGACATAGACAGAGTCATAAAGAAAAAAGAAACAGACACAGAGAGACAGCCAGCCAGAGAAAGAAAGATAGATTGACAGACAGAAACAGAGAAACAGACATACCGAGAGTGCAGACAGACTGACAGGGAGAGACAGACAGAGAGAGGCAGACAAATAGAGAGAGACAAACACGAACATAGACATAGAGAAATCGAGAGACAGGCAGCCAAGGGGAGAGAGAGAGAGAGAGAGAGAGAGAGAGAGAGAGAGAGAGAGAGAGAGAGAGAGAATTTTCAGAGAGAGAGACAGACAGACAGACAGACAGACAGACGGATGGAAAGACGGGCGGGCGGGCGGGTGGGCGGACGGACGGACGGACGGACGGACGGACGGACGGACAGACAGACAGACAGACAGACAGACAGACAGACAGACAGACAGATTACTCGTTCATGCAACGTGACTACTATCAAACAGCAGCCAGCAAACAATATTCATCTTGATGTGCCACGTCGGCAAGCGTGACCGGTCCACATTTGCCACCTCACACGATCACCAGATTTGAATTAGTTTCAGGAGGCGCTTAATTACATTAAATCAGGAAATGCAAAGAAATTAAATCTAGTATCTAAATAATTCTAAATTCAAATGTGGACTTCTGTATGGATAAGAAACATGTAGAACGACTAAAATAAACTACAATGATCCATAACTGCACAGAATCCGAGGACTAAAGAAGTATAGCGGAATCTCTAATGTGAAGCTTATGGAAAGAAATAACAACTTGTACGCGAATCAAGAGTTAAGGAAAACTACTGGGGCTGGATAAGACACAAGTTAGAAAACCTGTTATTAATATAATAGAATGCTCTTTCTCTGTAACCACAGGGTAAAATAACAGAGGGAAATCTAAAAATACACGGAGCTGAGAATTAGAGGCACAGATGACTAAGTAAGGAAGGACATTTGGTAAGTGGCAATGAAGGAGCCCTTGGCACCAGTTTTGTCATGAATCTACAGTTGCAAAAGATCACAGAAATAAACGACAGTTCGATATACTATAACTGGTTAAATGTCGTGGGATGATTAATCGTTTTAAGCAATTTCCCGTATCTGTCATGAGATTATATATCGCCGAAATGTTGTCATTGTATTATAATGCAACATGGTTGCTACCATATTAACAAACTTCAAGTCATAACTGTGACACACCCCTACTTCCGGTTTTCCACCATCCATTTTTGTTTGATCTGAACCTACTTATTATTTGCCACAGAATCTCTTAATTCTGTACAAATAAAGGCGCACTCAAACTCACTGCACACAAAACAAGCGATATTTGAACTATCTGATATATACTGCGCATTTATCCTAAACTATATAATATATACTTCGCATTTATCCTGGACAATCAGATATATACTTCGCATTTATCCTGAACTATGTAATATACATTTCGCATTTATCCTTAACTATCTAATGTATACTTCGCATTTATCCTGATTTATCTCATATATGCCGTTCTCCCTGGCGTAGGGTGTTAAAGACGTTTGTTCATAATCCCGTATAATCTCGTACGAAAAGCAGATGCGCGTGATTCGGCAACTGATC
Organism: Cepaea hortensis; assembly: GCA_963921405.1. Taxonomy (NCBI): domain Eukaryota; kingdom Metazoa; phylum Mollusca; class Gastropoda; order Stylommatophora; family Helicidae; genus Cepaea; species Cepaea hortensis. Next base: position 89,619,277 of record OY992883.1, on the reverse strand, counting down.
GAGTCGTGTTTGTTACTTACTGAAGTCTGTGAGCCGGTTGTTCAGAAATCAATGGCAAACTACGTCAATGTTTGCATATCCTTTACAGGACATTGCTGTCAACATCAGCATCTTTCAGCTGACTGTTGATTTCTTGGCAAGATTACGCTCAGTAGTTTGCCATTGCTTTCTGAGCGGCCGGCTCACATACCCCGTAAGTTACCAACGCGATTCAAACCACTGCTGATTCTCACCGTTAACTGCATTGTCCTGTAAAGGATATGCGAAAAAATATCTCATATATACTTCGCGAGTATCCTGAATTATCTAATATACACTTCGAATTTATCCTAAACTATCTAATATATACTTCGCATTTATCCTGAACTATCTATTATATATACTTTGCATTTATCCTGAATTATCTAATATATACTTCGCATTTATCCTGAACTATCTCTAATATATACTTTGCATTGACCCTGACCTGACTAATATACTACGCATTTATCCTGAACTATATAATATAAACAAGACATCCAGACTCGTGTAGTTGCAATATTGTTTATTTCGGATAATCATGTGCCATGGCGATATGCGTGTGTGGACATGTTTAGCCATCTCACACGAATACCAGAGTCGTGGATCAACTCTGTGTCCTTGTCTTGACCATCCCATGTGCCAAGCCATGCAGATATTTATTTCTTTGTCTTCCTTCTGTTATTTTCTCTCTCAATTTTGTCAGTTATTTTTTTTTTCCCATAACGCGCCCAAACATGTTGACTCTCTACATCTAATTTCTCTAATCAGTTTATGGTTTTCCTGTCTTTCTTCTATGACTTCCTCGGTGGTTTTTCTGTCCGCCCATGGTATTCTTAGCATTTTCTCATAAACCACATGCCCACTGTCATTGGATGTTCTTCGGCATATCTGCTCATTGTCTATGTTTCACATCCCTAACAAAGTACAGATTCTATGTACCATCTCAACACTATTTTTTTTTCTCGTTGCAATTGACATCGTTTTATTGGAAAGTATGTTTTCCATTTTGCAAACGGCAACCCTTGCCATAGCAATTCTTGTTCTAATCTCTTCAACACACATTCCATAAGATGTTATTCTTGCTCCGAACTAGTTGTTCTGATTTCCTTGTTTTAAGAATATTCCCATTCACCTGTATATAACATTGAGGTTATTTCTTTCTTCACATCGGTCTACGCCAATGTCATAGACTTTCACTACGTCTTTTACCCCGAATGATTAGGTATCAACTACTTCCTTGTCTTATCACTTAACACAATTTCTCCTGAGCTTTGTTTAATTAACGTGACAAATGTACCTTATCACTTAATCATGCTATGCGTACTATGTTAGCCATGCCCTATTCCTTTACCCTGACACCCACGTACATAATGATTTATCCAGGGGGCGCAGATGTGGACCGCGAAATGTTGGGTACAAGATAGAAGAAGAAGAAGAAGAAGAAGAAGAAGAAGAAGAAGAAGAAGAAGAAGAAGAAGAAGAAGAAGAAGAAGAAGAAGAAGAAGAAGAAGAAGAAGAAGAAGAAGAAGAAGAAGAAGAAGAAGAAGAAGAAGAAGAAGAAGAAGGAGGAGGAGGAGGAGGAGAAGAAGAAGAAGAAGAAGAAGAAGAAGAAGAAGAAGAAGAAGAAGAAGAAGAAGAAGAAGAAGAAGAAGAAGAAGAAGAAGAAGAAGACTATTTCCTTTTCATCAAGCCAATTGGGTATATGGTGCTAGCTCTCTATGTGTACACTACTTAGCATCAATGGACGACGTGATCACCATCACACCGGCCTCCTTTACTTCCCAGACCATATCCTGGTACCCATTCTAAGCTGGGTAGACCTGGACGACCGGGCATATGAAGCAGAACATGCTCGCCGCGAACAGAATTCGATGACATGACCACTGGGCAAGCATCTAATTTAATCAGTCATCTCTTCTTTACTCATCTTGTTCCTCATGTGCCTTGTGGTGTCGAGGTGTAAACAAACAGCGGGTGAGTGCCCGTTTATGGGCTCCATGTATCGAGATTCCCATGGACTCTTTTATTCCGCCTGTCCATTATTTACATAGTCAGCCTCTTCTTCTGGTTCTGTTTGGTCTGTACATCATTACTTGTTGTGGAATACTGTCAGTTGGTAGCCTAGTGTGTGGCAGGCCCATTTCACTTGCTGTTTTCTAATTAAATCTAGCACTGCTATTACCGCTACTTTAGTCCTGATTTCATCATTTCTGATTTTCTTTCTCTTGATATGCTGAGCATGTTCTCGGGAAACTCATTTCTGTTGTTGTAATGTTTCTTTCTTTTCTTTTTTCTGTCATTGTTCAAGTTTGATATTGGAAGCATAGAGTTCATAGAAGGATTGCATTGTATAGTTCTGTTTAGAATCTACTGATTCGTATTTGTTCTATAGTATCGATGTCATTTGTCTAATGAGTTGGTTTGCTTTATTACATTTATTCTCGCTCTCTTCTTTTGATTTGTTATTTGATGATATTATACTTCCTAAGTACGTGAAGCTGTCTCCGTGGCTAAGGCCTTGAACGGGATTCGTGAACCCGCTTACCTGCGTTCGAAAAGCAACTGCGACCGCGTGGCGCTGGGTCTTAACGTGTTGGTATGGAAACTGGTTGTTCAGAAAGCAATGGCAAACTACTGAACGTAAACTTGCCAAGATATCAACAACAGCAGTAAAGTGATGGTGTTGGCAGTGATGTCCTGTAATTAGGATATGCAAAACAAAAGTACTTAAAGCTCTTTTTTTCAGAGTGTGTTAATTTAGATTCATTGTTTTTTTCTTCTTCTTTGGTTATAGTCGTGACATCTGTTTTAATTATGTCAATGTTCATGTTATGTTCCTTGCACACTTTGTTTAGACTATTTATGTAGACTTATTGTTCTGCTTCTGATTTTGCAAATAGGAGTTGTTTAAAATGTAATGTACTGTAGATTCTTCTTTTGCGTTCTGTTTTTCATGAGGTGTTGTTTCATTCCTGTTTGGCTGGTGTCTGTACATGTATTGTCTATATAAGTTATGAACAAGAAGGGAAATTGGGCACAACCTGGGAGTACCCGGAATCTTATGATGAAGGGTTCTGAGTGTCCTCGGTTTGTTCTTACAGTGATTTCACTTATATAAGCTTCTACATAAGTTCGTTAGATGGGTGCTCACTCCATACCTTTTAAGAGTTTCACACAACTTGTTTCTAAATACTCTTTCAAATGCCTTTCCTTGGTCGACAAAGACTAAGTAGAGTATTTCATTAACCCTATCAGACCTCAGGCCCTGGACCTAACTGTCCCCTATACCTGGGCGCCTGAGTATTAAAGAGAAAAAACCACCATGATATAGAAAATTGTTAGTTACATGCAAACAAGTGGTTAGAATAAGAAATAACTTGGAGACATTCTAGAAAATAGGTCTACCTTTCATCTAGTGCCAATATTCCACCTTTGTGTGCCAATCCAGTCTGAATAAACCAAAGTATCGATCACCTGTTGGACTGAAAAGTGTAGACCTACTTCACTTTCTTGTTGAAGTGCTTGGTTCATCAGCAGCTTGTTTCATTGTGAATTTTCAGAATTTTTTTCTCGTTAAACAACACAACGGCAGTTCAAACCTATAGGGGCAGACATTTGCAATGGCTAACCACGAGGTTTGACCATGATTGATTGGTTATTTTTAGTTTGTGACGCATTTTTTCGCGTACTAGGCAAAGTACCGAAAATCAGGTACATGGGGATAGCGGCAGATTCGAAGATTACCGAAACATCGGTACAACGGTCAGCGATTGATTTTTCTATCTTTTGTCTAAGAGCAAAGATGGTATCTGTGCATCCTTTATCTTCCCTAAATCCAAGTTATGTTTCGTTTAGCTGATGTTCTGTTGTAGGTCAAAGTCTTTTCTCGAGAATTTTGCTTACTATTTGCCTGGTATGACTAAAACTCAAAAATGCCTCTATAGTGTGAGCAGTCTCTGCTACTACCTTCGTTTCTCAAAATAGGATGATTATGGTCGCTTCCACAGTCTCGTATTGTTCTACCAAACTCTGTTAAACTGTATATGTAGCCAAGCTGTTCCTAATTCTCTTGCTATTTTAATTAGTTCATTTTGATATTTCGTCCTGTCCTGTGATTTATATAGTTGGTACGTAATCTGATGGATTCTCTAATTTCTTCTTTCAGCATGTCAAATTCTAGTTCTATGATGGCATCCGTGGAGTCTTCTTTTATGTCTTTAGCATCGGATGGAATGTTGAGAAGTTGTTCGAAATGCTGCCGCCACATCATTCGAGGAGTCGTTTTTTGTTCACTTATTGGTTCTCCTTTTTCGCTGTTAATTATTTCAGTTGGTTCAAAGGGTTCTGTTCTGGTTCACATTGCACTAATCTTTTTGTAGAAGTTTCTGGTTGCCTCTTTATAGGTTGTTTTTCTTTTAGGGTTACTTTATATTTTTCCCAGTCTTTTTGTTTTATCTCTTTAATATTCTATTTGCGTGTCTTCTTGCTATTCTGTATTTGATGTAATCACTATCCTTTTTGCTTTTTACCCACTTTTTGTGTTTTTCATGTTTGTCTTTTACAGCTTCATTAACATCGACGTTCCACCAATTTGTTATTTTCTTAATCCATGTTGTGCATTTTATCGTGATTCCACATGTTGTCTTTGTAGCGTTTAAAATACATGTTTGAAACAGCTCCTATTCTTCTTCCACTGTTTTTCTTTCTGTAGGATAAACAACGACCAAGACCTACAAGAAACAAATGAACATCGTAAACTGATTAGAGAAATTAGACGTAGACATTCATAATTTTTTGGACATGTTATAAGAAGAAATAAATTAGAGAACTTGGTGACAACTGGTAATATCGAGGGTAAGAGAACAAGGGGAAGACAGAAAAGTAAATACCTGGAGGGCTTGACCACATGGCATGGTCGAGACAAGAACACTGAGCTGATCCACCACTCCGATGATCGAGCCAAATGTCGAATCGTGACCGCCCACGCTTATTGGCATGGCCCGTGGTGGATGGAGGTAGTTCTACAAAGATTTCATTTAGTTCTTTCTCATAATTTTTTCTCACTGTCTCGTCTTTGAGATGTTTTTAAGTTTACTAGCTCGCATGGTATGTTTTTGCATGATCGTTGCTTTCTTATCCTGATGGTTCTTATTGTTGTAATACTAGCTTTGTTGTTTTGTGTATACTTAAGTTTGGCTCTTTTATTTCTTGCTAATAAAAGTCAATTTGGCTTTTAGTATCTAGATATTTCAATTTATACCAGGGGTATATTTGATTTTTCTTTGTATTAACAAAATGTGTTTGTTGTAAAGAGGTCATGCCTACTACATTGCTCTATCAATCTACTTCCATTATCATTTCTTGCAACGTGTTGGCCTCCAAATGCTTTAAAATGTTTCTCTATTTCGTACTGTTAAGTCCTACTCTTGCAATTAATTCTCCCATAACTGTGAAGCTGTCTTGCTTCTCAATTTTATTAGTATATCATGGATGTCTTCGAAGAACTCGCATTTTTTTTCCTGATTTTGTATTACGGTAATTGCCTCTTCTTTGATTCTCACCGTTACGATTATTTCTGACATATATTTTATTTATGCTATTCTTCTTGCTATCAGTAATTCAGTTACTATTCCTACGCGGCCGGTCTCTCTGGCCGAGGGGTTACACCACTTTCTCCGTAATCCCGTTTATCACGCAGAGTCTCTCAGCGGGCGAGAACTGGAAGCGGTTCTACCCCCGCTGGTGACTTGCGGGATAACTGAGTCGGTCGCTCAGAAAGCAATGGCAAACTACTGAGCGTAATCTTGCCAAGAAATCAACAGACAACTGAAAGATGCTGCTGTTGACAGTTAGGCTATTATTTTAATCGCTAAGCTGTCTCGTTGCCCTTTAACATTGTCATGTCTGTTTCCATTTGAGTAAGTCCGGTTATGCTTCCTTCTTTTTCTTCGAGCAGTGGGAAAAATCCCCTACCAGCTTCCTAGGCCATTCGCAGGTTTAGGACAGGAAAATTTGACCAGGGAATTCGCTCCTCCTTGGCGAGCTAGAACTGCGTTGGCCCATGGCCTGATGGTCATGGTTTCCCGGTCTACACCGCGTGGAGGTGTGGCTGACTTGTGTCATTTGCGCGTCATCGGCAGACCACTGATTTCCACTGTTCATCCCTCTTAAGAGAGACTAGCCGATCCTTAATCCTATTGGCTGAAGGACTTCGCGCAGTCCACACCTTGTAGCGCTAGAAATAACGAAGACGTAAGTGTTTGTTTAATATGTAAAATATAATAGTTCATATTAATACGCTTCTCTTTCCACTAATCCTTTAGATGGTTAGAAGTAGTTAGTATTCTTATATAACACGTTATAAATCTCTGGCGAAAGGCAGGCTGTCATGGCTCCTGTCTTGGCAATATATTTTTTGATTTGTGACTGAGGAAATCTGGTTATAGTAAAGAAAGTAAAGGACCCTTTTACACATCTAAGGCGCAATGTGCACATAGTGCTAGATCCATATTTGCGTCGACCAATCACCTCTCAAATTATAATGTGGTCAGTAGGACACCGGCCGACTTTACTTCTCAATATAATTCGTGGTACCCATTTCAGACAAGGTCAACTTAAGTGCCTTGGTCAATTTTAAATATCCACCCCGAAGAGGATTCCAACCCTGCTCTATTAGGCGAGCATCAGGCGAAATTATACTTGGTTAACAGTTGGTTTCACAATCCTCATTCCCCGAGAGGTCACCATGGCCGAATTGGATAACAGCGCTCGCTCGTAAACTTCCGGTGTGCTGACGCCTAGGTATCGGGTTCAACGCCTACAGTGGTCAGTTGAACTAACATATTGACTTCGCTTTGGTTACTTACGGGGGTATGTGAGCCGGTCGTTCAGAGTGCAATGGTAAACTACTGAACGTAAAACTTGCCAAGACTGCAACAGCAGCTGAATTATGCTGGTGTTGACTGCAATGTCCTGTAATGGATATGCGGGGGTAAATAGCAGTTTGATGATGAGTCCGCTTAGCTTTAACTCTTCGCATTGACTATAATCCAGACCTTCTACTGATATTCTGTTCAGCTGCAATCTCCACATGACCACAGAGAGCATTCACCACATGAAATCAGAGAGCATTCACCACACGAACTCAGAGAGCATTCACCACATGAACTCAGAGAGCATTCACCACATGAACCCAGAGAGCATTCACCACATGAACTCAGAGAGCATTCACCACATGAACCCAGAGAGCATTCACCACATGAACTCAGAGAGCATTCACCACATGAACTCAGAGAGCACACTCCACATGACCCCAGAGAGCGATCACCACATGCCCCCCAGAGAGCATTCACCACATGAACTCAGAGAGCACACTCCGCATGACCCCAGAGAGCATTTACCACATGACAACAGAGAGCACACTCCACATGACACCAGAGAGCATTCACCACATGAACTCAGAGAGCACACTCCACATGACCCCAGAGAGCGATCACAACATGCCCCCAGAGAGCATTCACCACATGAACTCAGAGAGCACACTCCACATGACCCCAGAGAGCGATCACCACATGCCCCCCAGAGAGCATTCACCACATGAACTCAGAGAGCACACTCCACATGACCCCAGAGAGCATTTACCACATGACAACAGAGAGCACACTCCACATGACACCAGAGAGCATTCACCACATGAACTCAGAGAGCACACTCCACATGACCCCAGAGAGCGATCACAACATGCCCACAGAGAGCATTCACCACATGAACTCAGAGAGCACACTCCACATGACCCCAGAGAGCATTCACCGCATGACAACAGAGAGCATTCTCCACATGAAACGTTTCGCAAAGTAGCTCTCCGCTCAGAACGGGAGCACGCACACCTACTTGCCCAAGACACGAAATCTTCGACACGGTCGTAATCACTCCACTAAGGGTCATACCGGTTTCACTTTCAAAAACATATTCTACAAGTCCGTTAAAATACGTCTGACTGTGCTGCCCTCCAACCAATAGAATCACGACCTCAACTTCCATTCTCATGATTCTTAAATAAACACATATGTATTATTTGATCACTGCGTCGAAGCACACTTGTTCCTGCAGTGAGGCGCTGTTGTCATTTGGAAGTGACAGGTTCGAATCCCGGTTGGAATTTATAACTTTCAATTGTTATGTTATCTGGTGCGTCATCAAGCCTAAACTTATTTCATATACTTCTATTAGCGCCAAACACTACATGCGTGTTTATTTAAGGAATCTTAGCGGTCTGACAGTTTTCCACAATTAATATTTAAATGTTTCAGTAGCATATGTTAGGCTGCACTCTTTAAACAGTGTCCATTTGTCGTTGGAATAAGATTCCCTCCATCACCCATCGTTCCTTTTGCTTCTCACCACATCACTTTATATCATCTCCATGCCTGGGCGTGATTTGACCTTTATCATCTGTTGCAGGGTTCCTGCTGTCGGTTCCTGGCATCCTCGGCCCAAGTAGTAACTCTATACGTTAGGCGGCACCGTGACTCCGTCTTCTTCATGCGCTAGCCTACCAGTTCAACACATTATGTGCCTAATTAAGTCTTCAGCTTTTTCCATTCAAGACCTAAAGCTCCTCAATCTATGTCCCTGATTTCAGCTAAGGCTTCTGCCTCAGAAGTCAGAGTGGGTTCGCCTGATGACGAGGAACACTGGTAATAGGGAAAGTTAAACCACACGCAAAAAAATCAGTTGCACGTGCATGGACTACACTTGAGTTCAAAGCGAGTGAAATAAATAAACAACTAAGTCATCTACCGGTGATGATCCTTGTTGACTTCGACCCTAAGTTGCAGCCTGTCCTGGAACAACCTGTGACATGTGAGTGGCAAGACGAGTATATGCTGCATACATGCAATAGATTGGTCCCTTGTACAGCCAAGAATGACTCACTCACATGGCCTCATTTTGTATACGATCCAGCTTCACCAGCTGGCTATGACATATTGTGGCTAATCACAGATCATACTCCGTCATCTATATAACGAGATGAAACTAACCATACTCTGTATGTCTGTCTGTCTGTCTCACTCTCTATCTCCATCCACACATACACAGCCACACACACACACACACACACACACACACACACACACACACACAGCCACAAGCATGACTTCACACAATTACATAATATTTGTTTTTCTTTTGTTCAAACCGTTTGATAAGCGGTAGCGCTGCGGTTTTTCTTGCATTTATGCGAGCTTAATTATTTAAAATTCATTTATTCCTATCTTTTTCTCCATCTAACTTTTTATTCTTCAACAGAGTGTAGGGCCTTAGCCAACACACGCCAGGTTGCCCTATCTGCTGCTATCGCTATACCCCCTTGTCAACCTTCACATTATCTCAATAGCTATCTTCATCTCATGTCATCTCATCATGTTCCTCTTGTACCTTGCGGTGTCGAGATGAAGTATAAACTTCGTGAGAGTGCCCGGTTATGGGTTTCGTATATCGACATTCCTTATCTTCTATGTCTCCAATTCTCTGCTCCATGCCTTTGCCCTGTGGGATCCAGAAACAAAGTAATTTCTAGCTGTACCGTTATCATGCTGGTCTCCCTAGCGAAGGTGTTAACGACTTTCTCTGTAATCCCGTATATCCATATATGGGAACACAGCTGCGAGAGATTTGGTAGCGGATCGCGTCGCGTTGGTTACTTACGGGGGTATGTGAGCCGGTCGAGCGAAAGCAATGCAAACTACTGAGCGTAATCTTGCCAAGACATCAATAACAGCGGTAAAATGCTGGTGTTGACAGCGATGTCCTATAAATAGGATATTCGAGGAAAAAACCCGTTATCGTATTGTTTATTCCAGCTCCTGCGCCAGCATAATTTTCTCACTTCTTGCTTCGCTGCTGTACAGCTTGTTCTATCAATAAGCATCGCATTAGTGATTCTGTCTTATCTCTAGAGAAACCTAATTTCATCTTGGTTAACATCGTTACTCTTTTTAGCTTTACCTTTAATTGGCTGAATTTTGCAGCTGTGGTTTCTATGAGATACAATAGCCATTCCTACGCCAACTCTTCTTCATCGCCTTTTACGACATGCATGGTAAGTAACAGTGTTATGGTTTCTATGCTTTCTGTAAGGGCCTTGATAACACAGCCGCGCTTGTAGTTTTGATGAAATTTTCGTTTCTATTATGCAGACTTCCAGGGAAAGATGCAAACAAAAACATCGGGTTTATGCTTAATGATGTCGCTGATGCCGTGCTATAACAAGTAAAGTGAAGGAACACTTGTACACAAAACAAAAATTGTAATATAACAAACTAGAAAAGAACGGAAAGCAGGAGATAACCCCACGTAAGGACTAATCCTTATCAGGACCATTTCCCGATGAGTGAGAAATATCCTGAACGAAACAAAAAGTATCAGCAGAGAAAATACAATGGAGACCAGCAACTAACAGACAACCCGAAGTATAACATTATTATTAATACTTGAAGTCGGAGTGGGTTCACCCGATGGCATGGAATACTGGTAATAGGGTAAGCTAATCCACACACACACACACACACACACACACACACACACACACACACACACACACACACACACACACACACACACACACACACACACACACACACACACACACACACACACACACACACACACACACACACACACACACACACACACACACACACACACACACACACACACACACACACACACACACACACACACACACACACACACACACACACACACACACACACACACACACACACACACACACACACACACACACACACACACACACACACACACACACACACACACACACACACACACACACACACACACACACACACACACACACACACACACACACACACACACACACACACACACACACACACACACACACACACACACACACACACACACACACACACACACACACACACACACACACACACACACACACACACACACACACACACACACACACACACGCACGCACGCACGCACGCACGCACGCACGCACGCACGCACGCACGCACGCACGCACGCACGCACGCACGCACGCACGCACGCACGCACGCACGCACGCACGCACGCACGCACGCACGCACGCACGCACGCACGCACGCACGCACGCACGCACGCACGCACGCACGCACGCACACACAAATCAGTCAAGTGTACTAGAAGTAGTAGCATGTGTATGGACAACGCTTGAGTTCATAGCGAGCGAATAAAAGGGAAAAAAATAACCTTATTAAAAGATAGACATGGTAATCTTATAATTTAAAAAAAAAAAAAAAACAAACTAATATGTGGAAAATTATAGCATTTGGGTTCAAATGCGGCCAAAAAAAAAAAAAAAATTATATAAGACCTGTGCATCGAAGAAAACTGGTTCGTAAGCAGTATCGCGTCTCGGAAAATAAAATACTTTGGCAGGTAGTAAACATCAAGATAGATTGGAAAGAGCAGTTATGGAAGTCATGGTGCGAGGAAAAAGAAAGAAGAGTGGATCAGAACGAAGAAAGAGAATGGAACAATGCTGACACCTCTGCTTTGAGAATGCATGAGACAGGAGAAATGGTAAGAGATCGAGAAATGTGTGGTGCGCCGTGGTGAGAGCAAAGTTCTGCAAATAGTGTATTGGATAATAATACAAACAACCACCTACTGGGACCGACACTTTGAGCTTTGGATTTCATGTGGAATGCTTTTGTATATGTAAGCGATTGTTTGTATTGTGAATTGCATGTTCAGAAAAATGGCAGACGGTCGGTTGTTGAACTAGCTGCTTTTACCTTAAGCTGTAATGTTTAGTTTAGTTTAGTCGATGGATCAACATCACGGCACACGGGTGCAACCCATACGTGCTCCGTTCTCCTCCTAACTCAAACTTGAGTCTGGAGAAACTCAGGTCAGTGCATGAACTCCGTAGCACCTGCGAGGATCCTGAAATACTTTGGGTAGATTCTTAACTGGAAATTTTGCCCGGGCAGCGCCGTTAGGCTACTCTTCTTCGATTTGCAACTGCCAAGGGATTTTTTACGCAGTAATACACACGGGCGTCCGATCTCACTACCCAGAGACCAGGGGAAATTTTATTACTAGAAGTCCACGTGAAAAAAGTCCCGGTGTAAGCAAACGGCATAACGGCATATGATAGTCCTAATATTTCAGATACTGACAAGATGTTCTGCTAAGGGACTTGATGTTTGTTTCTTTACAGAAGTGAACAGAAACTTACTTTGTTGTTCACAAGTGAAATGATTTACGACGGTATTAGCAGTAATGTGTGTGCAACTGCTGGTTTTCTAGTGATTGTCGCTTCCATTGATGATGAACTGTGCTTGCATTCTGACAACGGCCTTATGTGTGTACATTTGCGCGTGCTGTTGGTTTCTGGATTCAGATGTCTGTCCCACTTTTAACATGGTACAGTGAGGAGCATATGATGTGATGTTCACTGGCACAGGAATGGAGCATTATAGGGTGACCTTAGTTGGAACCGCGATTACCGACTAACAAACACAATATTAGTGATTGATTGATTGATTGATTGATTGATAGAACTTTATTTTTGAGAATTTTACGAGAATGAAGACGATGTTTTAAGTATTGCCAAGCGGAACTTGAAAATATTTCTCTCACGCCAAGTGAAGAGATCAATCGGACGAGTGTTCGATGCCAACTCTCGTCGTCCTGTACTGGAGAGAAAGATGACTACCCATTCATCTATGCTGCCACTTCCATGGCATATGATAGTCCTAATAGTTCAGATACTGACAAGATGTTCTGCTAACGGACTTGATGTTTGTTTCTTTATAGAAGTGAACAGAAACTTACTTTGTTGTTCACAAGTGAAATGATTTACGACAGTGAAATAAAAAGAAGATAGGAGAGAGAAAGAGAGAGAGAGAGAGAGAGAGAGAGAGAGAGAGAGAGATATAGAGAGAGAGAGAGAGAGAGAGAGAGAGAGAGAGAGAGAGAGAGAGAGAGAGAGAGAATGTACGAATGAATGAACTTTATTTTCAAAGGTTGACAAACTCGATCTCATCTTATATTCGACCTTTCAAATTACTCATCTGTCGCATATTAATTAAATGTTTCATGTTATGCATATTACATTTACATAGACAAAATCATTGTAATATGAATGTTTGTGCATAATCAACGCACAATACAATGTTATTAGACTAACAGACTCTCAGAGAGACAGGTTGGGAGGAAGACAGACACAGAGACACAGACAGACCGACAGACAGACCGACAGACAGACTGCTAGACCGCCCGACCGACCGACCGACCGACCGCCCGACCGACCGACCTACAGACAGACAGACGGACGGACAGACGGACGGACGGACGGACGGACGGACGGACGGACGGACGGACAGACAGACAAACAGACAGACAGACAGACAGACAGACAGACAGACAGACAGACAGACAGACAGACAGACAGACAGACAGACAGACAGACAGACAGACAGACAGAGATCATCCTGCCTTCATGAAATGGAAAGACATCATCAACACTTGCGCATATAAATAAACCCAGTCAACGGATGTGATTTCCTGAACGAAGTGTTGCAATTCCATGGAGATATCGCTAACATCCTACATTTGATATCACCGTATGTCGTCTTCTGTCTGGTGCTCCTGCCAAGAGCACATCATCTACTACATATCTGCTCCTGCTCACCTACGTTTTATACACCAGCACATATCTACTTTATTCTTCTCATACACCAGTCAGTGCAGAGGCTTAAGGGATTTTGAGACGCGCAGTTTTATAATTCCCTGTGGTAACGAGGGTTTTAAATCAACTGTTTGTGTTGTTTGTCCATCAAGAATGATGATGACCATTCATTTCATCCAGTGGGGTTGAAAGTATGAGGTCGTGAGTTCTAATATGGCTGATAAGGCTTATTTTGGCTCCAAATGTTCTTTGACAATGTGGGCAAAGAATGCTTGACGTTCCAGGAGGAGGATCTCCTGCAGTGTATTTTTCTGTCCAGCCTTTTCTTCACAGCTCTTGCAGTCCTGGTTGCTTCACGAGTAACTGCATGCTTGCGTAATGATGTACGCCACGAATTTCGGTCTTTGGAAGCAGTCTCTCAGGTGTCATGATGAATTCCAAAAGCTTTCAGTGAGATTGTCAATGTCTTTAAAGCGTTTCCTCTGGCCGCGTTGGGAGCGTTTACCATAATACCATAACGTTTACCATAATAAAAAAAAAAAAAATTCATTTAGGCAGCCTGTGATCTGGCATGCGATTTAAGTGACCAGCCCAGCGAATCTGATTCTTCATTAGTAGAGTGTGGATACTGGGCATGGTCGCTCTATCAAAGACTTCAGTGTCTGGAATCTGTCTTGCCATTTAATCTTCAACAGCTTCTTAAGGCAGACTGTGTGGAAGTGGTTTAATTTCCTAACGTGTCGCTGATAAACAGTCTAGGTTTCACAAGCATATAGCAGTGTGGATAATACAACTGCTTTGTAGACTTTCAGCTTTGATTGCAGGCTTATTCCAGTTCTGTCCCACACATTCTTGTACAGTCTGCCAAAGGAGGCTTTGGAGATTCTTGCATTCACTTCGTCATCGATTGTGGCAGCATGTGACACAGTGCTATCAAGATATGTGAATTTGTTCACAACACTTAATCTATGACCATTCACTTTGATATTAGGCACGGTGTGATTAATTTACGTTGCATGTCCTTCACAGGACGTAGCAGTCAACCCCAGCATTTTTCGCTGTTCGTGATTCCTGGGCAAATTTTACGTTCAGTTATTTGCCATTGCTTTCTGAACGACCGGCTCCTATACCTTTTTCGAAAAAACCAGCACCGCCGTGTTTCGAACCCGGGTATACGGGCTCACAAACCGCGTTTGCAAGTCCTAAACCACAGAGACCGGTGTGATTAATATAATAATAATAATAATAATAAAATCATCTACGGGCGATTTGGAAGCAGACCGCTCTGTATTTTTTGTCGATGATATAAAGCGTAGGCCGTCTAGAGAGCAAAGGCAAACTACTGATCTTGCATTTCCTAGTAAATAACAATCAGACAATAAATGCTGGGATTGAATGCAATTTCATGTAAAATACATGCAACTAACTTTAACACACGCCAGTAAAATTGAAGTCTTGCCTGCCGGTTGTCTGGTCGTGGGTTCGAATCCTCTTCGAAGTGGGGATTTGTTTGTTATCGTTGACCTGGGTTGGGGTTGGGTAGCAATATTATCTGGGAAATAAAGTCCGTTGGCTTGAGACTGACCACGTCACCCATTGAGTGCTGACTGACATAAAATATGTGACTAGCACCATTTACTCCATTTCTCCCACTGAATAGGGCTTTCTTTGTTTGTTTATGTGTTTGTTTTTATTTTAATTGAAGATTATAATTCATATTATTATTGTCATTGGAATTTAGATAAATTATTCTTGAATATTACAAAGAACCCAGCATCTATCTGCATATTACAAAGAATGAAAGACGATATATTCATTCATTCATTCATTCAGTAGCATGCCCCTTGCAGAACCTCGCTCCCATAACAACCTCCCGGAAAACTTCTCGATCACAAGCAAGATGTCCCGTAACGATATATAAAAATAGATATATAAAAACATCTCTCTTCTCTCTCTCTCTCTCTCTCTCTCTCTCTCTCTCTCTCTCTCTCTCTCTCTCTCTCTCTCTCGCTCTCTCTCTCGCTCTCTTTATCTCTGTTAATCATTATCTCAATCTAACTCCAAATCTATCTTCCATTCTCTCTCTCTCTCTTTTTATCTCTCTCTCCTTCTCTCTTTATCGCCCTCTCTCTCTTTATCTATATCTAACATATGGCTGCGAATCCTAGACAACTTGTAAATAAGTGAACAAATCCCTGGAAGCTTTGGAAATGTGGCTTTGTAAAAGAATGCTGAAAATTCATTCAACAGCGAACACGAGTAATCTGGGCATTTTGAGGAGGGCTTATTCGTAAAGACAACTTATCACAGACATCAGAAAGAGGCAGTCATCATTCTTTGGCTAAATTATGAGAAGACGAAAACTGGAACACGTTGTAACAACTGGGGAAAACAAATTGTGGAAATAGAGACAGAGAAAGACAGCGAGAGACAATTCTTGACAGTCTTGTGTCGTGGTACAGAAGGTAATCAGGACATAAACTGATTCATGCCGTTGAGGATCGCTTGACAGAGAAAAGCATGATAACCCACGCCAGTCGGAAAGGAACTTGATAATGATAACAGATAAAATTAAAATTGGTAGTCCGTGGACAGATGTTTTAGAGGCACTGCTCTGCATGGAACAAGCTGTTAATTACCAGTCAATGAGATAACTAACAGTTTTTAAGATCGTCCATAATTTCCAGTTTTGTCAGGTTTATGCGTGCTGTTTTAAGATATGTCATTATATATCCGCCTCAAGTGGCCATTAAACCAAGTTACTACCTGTGAACACACGATCATCTTAAAGATATAACAGGCATTTGTACAGGTAGAAGTAACACAACAGGTAACCAGGCTCAACGGGATACTTTTTTGCCTTTCTTTTCCTCTCTTTCTTTCTTTTTTTCTTTCTTTCTTTCTTTCTTTCTTTCTTTCTTTCTAACACACACACACAAACACAAACACAGACACACACACACACACACACACACACACACACACACACATATATATATATATATATGCGAGGGTAAGTTAATAATTAAATCACAAATGGCTTTAGAAAAATACTAAATATGATAACAACTTGAAACAAGTTTATTTTTATACATACATTGTCCCTTTATTTCTAAACATAATTTCCACCAACATTGAAGCACTTATCCCATTGTTTTATCAGTCCTCCCAAACCGGCTGCATAGAACTGCATGCTCTGTTTTCTAAACCACTTTTTCACTTCACAATAAAACTTCGGCGTCATTCGCGAAATGTCTCCCGCCAAGGTGGGTTTTCAGTGGACTTAGCCCCTAGCGATTTCCCGTAGAGCGGTGCATAGCTGGGTAGAAAACGTTACGAGGGCGAGTCAATAAGTAAGTGACACAGTTCTGTGGGATGCCAGGCAAATGAGAACAGGGCACGCAGATCTATGCAGTCGTGTTGGGAGAACTGATAAAACTATGGGATAAGTGCATCAATGCTGGTGGAAATTATGTTGAGAAATAAAAGGACAATGTATGTATAAAAATAAACTGGTTTCAAGTTATTATCATGTTTAGTTATTTTTCTACAGTCATTGTGACTTACTTATTAACTTACCCTCGTATTTACATACACATTCAAACATAGTACGTAAGTACAGACAGACAGAGTGGGACCAAGCCCACTGTCTTTATGGGTCCTCACAAGGTGATGTAGCTAATATCACGTGGGTTACCTTTACCTGATATGTCATTTCCCGCTACCCATGTTACGCTGGATCGACCCAGGAGCCCAAGTCAATTATAAAACGCCTCCTCGAAAGAATTCGAAACCATGACCACCTGACGGAAGCTCAGCAAGCTAGCTTCAGCAGTACCGAGCTCACTATAACCTGTAGGCGCACAATACACTAGATGGCTACATACAAGTATAGGGTGTATATTTAATGACTCTGGGGTTTTTGAAAATATTTCCGTTCCATGTTTTGTATTCACCGTCTGTGGAGTTCATGCAACATAAATGGTACATTCAAAACTTGGAACGGCAAAGGTGTCAAACACCCCACAGTCATTAAAACTACACCCTAAGAAGTACAATACTATTTCTTCCTGCACTCTATATCCCCCATTGAAGCACAGGCCTCAACCAACTCACCACAAACCCCACCCCCCTGCCCGGAACTATCCCATGCAGCTCCATACATTTCCTCTCTGTATTATTCATTTCTCATTCTACTTCTCTTCTCCGTGTGTTTTTAGTTTTTTCCTGTTTCTTATACCTTGTGGTTTTCAGACAAAGGCCTTTCTAATTATACTATTCTCAGTGTATGTCCTATCCAGCGCCATCATCTCTATAGGATGTATTTTTAATGACTTTGGGGAAGAAATTCAGATATCCTGGCACATGGAATACATCAGATAAAAGATGCATCACTGAGATAAAGAGCAGAATAGGACAGCAAAAACTGCACTCTATCAAATGAAAAACTTTGTGTGCAATAAGTCACTGTCCTTGTTAGTCAGGAAAAGATTTCTTGCATGTTACATAGAACCAGTTTTAACATTCTGCTACGAGTACTGGACAATTAGTTTTATTTTTTTTTTTTTTAATGTTGCAAAGATATACATCTTTGCTTTATTGACTACACAAAGGCTTTTGATAGAGTAAGACATGTCATCATGGTAGATATGCCTGCAGATCTACAAATTGATGGGAAAGACATTAATAATAATGTTGCATATCCTTTACAGGACATCGCTGTCAACACCAGCATCTTTCAGTTGATTGTTGATTTCTTGGCAAGATTACGCTCAGTAGTTTGCCATTGCTTTCTGAGCGGCCGGTTCACATACCCCGTAAGTTACCGACTCGATTCGAACCACTGCTGATTCTCACCGTCGTCACGTTACCTACGAGAGTATACGAGATTACGGAGAAAAGTCGCTAACCTCTAGGCCAGGAAGTCGGCGGGAAAGACATTAGACTTATAAAAACCATATATTGGAAACAACAAGCTGCCATAAGGATTGATAATGAAGTAGGACAATATCAACCTATTAATATAGGTGTGAGACAGGTATGTGTAATGTCTCCAGATCATTTTTTACCTATACAGTGAAAATATTTTCAGAGATGTAGAAGATATAAATGGAATCATCATTGGAGGACGAAACATCAATAACATTAGATATACAGATGACACAGTATTGATTGCAGACACTGAGCAGGATCTGGCACAATTAGTAGATGCGGTTGTTGCACACAATGAACAACTGGCATTAGAATTAAATTGTAAAAAGACGCAGAGTATGGTTGTCACTAGTAAGAAAGAAATATCACAATGTAATATACAAGTAAATGGGAATATTCTTCAACAAGTGAATCAGAACAATTATCTCGGAAAAGTCATAACATTTGATGGGAGATGCCTTGAAGAATTAGAACAAGAATCGTCATGGCGAAAGTAGCCTTTAGCAAGATGAAAAACATACTGACCAATAAAAAGATGTCAATTGAAACGAGAAAAAGAGTGATGAGGTGCTACGTAGAGCCTGTACTGTTTGGTATGGATGTGAAACTTGGACAATGAGCAGTCAAGCTGAAAAATATCTGATGGCTGTAGAAATGTGGTTTCTGAGGAGAATGCAACGAATACAATGGACAGACAGAAAAACCAATGACCAAGTATTACAGGAAACAAATGAAAATCGTAAATTGATTAGAGAAATTAGACGTAGAAAGTCAACATTTTTTGGACATACTATAAGAAGAAATGAATTGGAGAAGTTGGTGACAACTGGCAAGATCGAAGGGAACAGATCACGAGCAAGACCGAGAAGTAAATACCTGGATGGCTTGGCCACATGGCATGGTCGAGACAGGAACACTGAGCTTATCCACGAATCTGGTGATCGAGTGAAATGGCGAGTCATGACCGCCCACGCTTTCCGGCATGGCAGATGATGGATGGATATCCCTTCAAGACGATGAAGTCAAAACAAGCATTTTTCAGCTGCTGTTGATGTATTAGGCAAGATTACGCTCAGTAGTATGCCATTGCTTTCTGATCGACAAGGCTCACATACCCCGTAAGTTACCTTAGCAGCGCTAACCGCTGCCGATTCACGCGCAGCTGCGTTACTTACGAGAATATACGGGATTACGGAGAAAGACGTCAACCCCTAGATGTAAATTTAGTGACAAAATGATGAGAAAACAGCAAAACACAGGCGAAAAAATCCATGGAAGCCATGGATATGTGGTTTTATAGAAGAATGCTGAAAACTAGTTGGAAAGCCAAAAAGAGCAATCCGGATGTTTTAAGGAAAGTGGAGTGACAAAGACAACATATCATAAACATCAGAAAGAGGCAGTCGTCGTTTTTTTTGGCCATGTTATGAGAAGACAAAAACTGGTACATGTTGTGACAACCTGAAAGATTTGTGGAAAGAGAGATAGTGGAAGACAGCGTGAAAAGATTAATGACACTCTTGTGTCAATGGCACGGAAGGGAGTCAACACACTAATTGATCCATGACGTCGGAGATCGTATTTTGTGGAGAGGCATGATCGCCCACGTCAACCGGATGATGATGACGGGGTTTTTGAAAATATTGCCGTTCTAAATTTTGTATTCACCCTCTGTGGAATTCATGCAACATAAAAGGTAAATACAAACCTTGAAACGGCAATATTTTCAAAAACCCCACAGTAATTTAAAATACACCATGTATCCATCTATTCTTCACCACTTGGTTCACCGGTGTTTATTTAGTTCTCTCCGCGAGCTCCACTTTTATACTTTTATCATACCATTTTATTCTGTCTGTTTTACGCAGGCACCAATTAGTGAAATGTTCGTAGTTTATTAGAAATGCTATACATGAACTCACAATACTATGTTTGTTTAGTTACGCGCAGTAAACAAAATGTGTACTTATACTATACATGTGATGTCCATTACACGGGATGTTTTACATGATATAAGAAGGCGCCCTGTCGGACTATAATATACATTCACTTATGTCTGGCATGGCGGGCGCGTTACTGTAATCGCTAGAAGGTTAAGCTGATAATATCATGAGCGCGGTCCTGACTAGGATTCGACACCAACTTCGTCATCCGCTAAGAGAGAGAAAGATTGGGCAGGTAATGATCTGTGCATACAAGCTTACAATATGTGATCGCCCTATCACATCACAGACTCGTAGCAAGTTCTTGCTTGGGGACTTTAAATGTATGACATTTAGCGCATATTAAGCGGGTGTGTGTGTACATGATACATAGAGGGACACCACAAACTTTAAGTAAAAACCATGTCGCTTAAAAGTCGACAGGGTCGACTTCATTGCAGTAGGTTTTTTATCGCATATGGCAGTTTCTCGTTCCGCAGGGGGGAAAGCGTCGCACAAAGCACGAACTCCGTAGCTCCAGCGACGACCCTCAGGAGTCTCCGAGAAAATGCACTAACACCGAAGGATGCGGCCCGGAATCGAACCCACAACCTTCGGAGCCCGAGAGTGTGTGTACATGGTACACCGACGAGTAAGAAAAACTATAAGCGAGAGTGTGTGTACATGATATACCGAGGGGCACAACAAACTATAAGCGAGAGTGTGTGTACATGATACACCGAAGAGTAAGACAAACTATACGCGAGAGTGTGTGTACATGATATACCGAGGGGCACAACAAACTATAAGCGAGAGTGTGTGTACATGATATACCGAGGGACTCGACAAACTATAAGCGAATGTGTGTGTGTACAATATACACCGAGGAGAACGACAAACTGTAAGCGAATGTATGTGTACATGATACACCGATACGCACGACAATCTGTATGCGAGTGTGTACGTGTATATTCTACATAGAGGGGCACGACAAACTATAAGCGTGTGTGTTTGTGTGCGCGCGCGTGTGTCTATGTGTGTGTGTGTGTATGTGTGTGTGTGTGTGTACATAATACACCGAGTGGCACGACAAATTATACGCGAGTTTGTTTATGCATGATACATCGAGGGGCATTAAAAATTATAAGCGAATGTGTGTGTGCATGATACACCGAGGGGCGCGATAAACTATAAGCGAATGTGTGTGTATATGATACACTGAGAGACACGACAAACTACAAGCGAGAATTTGTGTACACGATACACCGAGGGACACGACAAACTATAAGCGAGTGTGTGTCTATGTGTGTGTGTGTGTACATGATACACCGAGGGGCACGACAAACTATAAGAAAATGTGTGTACACGATACAACGAGGGGCACAATAAACTATAAGCGAATGTGTGTACATGATACACTGAGAAACACGACAAACTATAAGCGAATGTGTGTGTGTGTGTGTGTGTGTGCATGATACACCGAGGGACACGATAAACTATAAGGAAATGTGTGTACATGATACACTGAGGGGCACAATCTTATATATAAAAAAGACTTGTGCGTATGTATCTCTGTATGTATTTATGTATCTCTGTCCGTATGGCCTTTATTTGTTCGCGAACGGCCCATCCGATTGAGATGAAATTTTCTACACGCCTTCCTTTCATTCCAGAGCTGACAACTGTGATATTTTGTTAGTGTGAAATCGCCTGCTTACTCAGTATTATTTCATTTTTCATTTTTCATCATAATTTCATATATTTCAGGGGACCTAACTCTGTAAAAGTTATTTCAAGGGGCATAACTTTTCTGTATAACTTATAGTCATATTGTGGCATCGTTTTCAAAGATTTATAAACTCTTTGTCCATAGTTATGTACCGGCATATGAGTTATAATAAATAATGATACAATCTGTAAGGCATTTTCAAAGTTTTCATAAAAATGATGCACAATGCATAACATTGTAACTCATCTTTTTTTGCTTAAGAAGTTACTGTAGTCATGCAGGTGATTAGAAAGAGTTTTCATTAAAAATAATGGATGGTGTGTAGAAGAACGTTCTTTTAAGTTACTTTTTTTGTTGTATGAATTTAATGAAGCCGGACAGGGTCAGGCAGACAGATAGACAGTCGGGAACGGGAACTTATATGACTACTTATATGAATTAAATGAGATGCTCCACATCAGGAGCTGGGAAATGCCGGGCCGGGTCAGACAGACAGACAGACAGACAGACAGACAGACAGACAGACAGACAGACAGACAGACAGACAGTCGGTAACGGGAACGAGAACTTATATGACTACTTATATGAATTAAATGAGATGCTCCCCACCAGGGTCTGGGCGAAGCCGGGCAGGGTCAGCTAGTAAACTATAAGGAAATGTGTGTATATGATACACTGAGAAACACGACAAACTATAAGCGGTTGTGTGTATATGATACACTGAGAGACACGACAAACTACAAGCTAGAGTTTGTGTACACGATACACCGAGGGAGACGACAAACTATTAGCGAGTGTGTGTGTAAACGATACACCGAGAGGCACGATAAACTATAAGCGAATGTGCTTACATGATACACTGAGAGATACAACAAACTGTAATCCAGAGCGAAAGTCAATTTTTACACATCCGCCTCGGTGGAGATTCGAACATGTAACTACCAGACAGAAGGCAAGAATGATAGCCAGCACTACCACGAGCTGACGACAAATTACACTTATAATTATATTACATATATGGGCACAATAGAGGGATGTTTACTTACATACAAAGGTACGTTAGTATATGTAGCCTGCACTAACGCAAGCTCACGGCAAATCACACTTTTAATTATATTACATATATGGGCACAATAGAGGGTTGTTTACTTTCATACAAAGTTAAGTTAGTAAAAGTAAAAGTAGCCTGTGCTACCGTGATCTGAGGGCAAACTCTACTTTTAATTATACATATATGGGCACAACAAAGGGATGTTTACCTACATAACAAAGATAAGTTAGTAAACATAAAGTAACCAATTTATCACAGTGAAGCGTATTGGGTATATGATGCTGGCTATTACTTTTGACCAAATGACTCTGGATTGGTAATGTGGTTAATATAAACCGACCACCTTTATTTCTCAGAAAATGTCCTGGTACCAATTGTAGGTTAGTTCGCCATAAGCGCCAGGACAATGAAACAAAATCCCGCCTCGAAGAGTTTTGAACACATGACAACTAGTATAAAAGGCAAGCATACCATAAAATAGACACATATTTTTTAAACAATACCTCTAACTGCACAATACACGCTTGTATTTGCATACAATCAAGCGCACAGACAAACTAGATGCGAACTTACATACGATATGTAGACGTGCGGTAAAGACTTTTACTTACATGTGGTAATATGTATTCGCACACTGGGCGCCCGTACTCATCGGCGATAATATATCCTGCGTATGAGTTGACTAACGGCGTTAGTTTTGTCAGGGCGCCATCGTCAGCTGTCATTCGAACGGCGCAGCCGTCGACCCCGCCAGCGTCGTTATCACGCTCATAGTGCCGCTATCGACTGCCTCAAGAACCGCTATGAGATCCAGCTGATGATGATGATGATGCCGCGCGGCGCCGAACAGTCGAGCTATAGAACTCTAATTTGCGCGCCGACCGTTAACTGCGGCCAAGAGGATTGCTACCTTTACGACGTTTGTGTTACTACTGTTGGCGTCTGTTGAGCGGGATGCGTGGCCGTAGATTTAGCCTTTTCGCGTCTCACATTGTGAGGTGTGTATTCTTTTCAGCGCTAAGGCTGGGAGTTTTTTGTCTCATCATTTGCATCATGTTTCGGTCAATTTGGCCGAATTGAAAAGGTCGCATGGACGTAAATTTCCGGTGTGCTGATGACGTGGTAGAAGGTTCTACCTCTACACCGGACAGTTTGACTAAAATGTTGACTTCTCGTCCTTGACTTGGGGACGTAAATTACAAGTACCTCAGAGACAGGGAGTGGGTTCGCCTGACATACACTGGTAATAGGGAGAGTTAATCCAGACCCAAAACTCAGCCCAGTGCACTTGAAGTAGTAGTACAGGCATGGACTTCGCTTGAGTTCACAGCGAGCGAACAAATACAAACAATGAGCAGCACGTGACATGCCTATAATCGTTGGAGGTGATGATTGGCCAATTCTCGTAGATACTAAAGTCTTGAATCAGGTTTACGTTCTTGTCCAGATAATGTCTTGAGGCCAAATCATCTCGGTATTTATCTCTTGGTCTTTCTCTTGTTCTTGTCCCATCAATTTTGCCAGTTAGTGCTAAGGTTTTAGCTTTAGTTCTCCTACCAAATAAAATTATGACTATCAGTATCTAATTTCTTTAATCACTTTACCATTGTACATTGCTTTTTAAAGGACTGTCTAATTAGTTTCTTTTTCCTCTCATTCCATGGTTTTCTGTGCATTTCGTTCAAATACTGCGTTTCCTCTGCCATTAGATGTTTCTCAGCTTGTCTTCCACATGCTTACACGAGTTTATTCGCTATATAACACTTCAACGCTCTTTTTCTCACTGGAAATAACAGTTTTTTGTTGGTATGTTTAATCCACAAATAATAATAATAATAATAATAATAATAATAATAATAATAATAATAATAATAATAATAATAGGAACATCCATAATAGGAACATAATTGGAGGAACATCCAAGCTGCTTGATTATGCAGATAATATAAATATTGTAGGGGAAAATGAACAAAAGACATTGGAAATATTGACTCACTTAAAGAAAAAAGCCCAACAGATGGGGCTGGTTATCAACCAAGATAAGACAGAATATATGGTAATTTCAAGAGAAGGAATGACTAAAAACTCTGGCCACATACAAATAGATAATATGACCATTACAAGAACGGAAACATACATATACCTGGGTACAATCTTCAACTGCTCCAACATCATAAGGGAAGAAATACAAACTAGAATCAATTCTGGAAATAAGATATACTATGCACTACAACATCTACAAAAATCAAATGCGCTATCTCCTAACACCAAAATCACAATATACAAAACACTGATCAGACCAGTTGTGCCGCATGGCTCTGAAACCTGGAGTATAACGAAAGGAGACGAAGCCTTGTTACAAACCTTTGAGAACAAAATTTTAAGACGCATCTTTGGACCCATTAGGGATACACAAAGTGGAGAGTAGAAAAGAAGAAGTAACAAAGACATTTATGATCTGTTTAAGTCCCCGCTAATCACTGGTATCATTAAGGCTAATAGACTACAATGGATGGGGCATATAGACAGAATGGAAGACAATAGGGAAACAAAACTCGCTTACACTAAGGAAATAAATGACCGTAGACCCCGAGGTAGACCAAGAAGACGGTGGAGAGATAATATATATACAGACCTACAAGCACTTCGAATCAACGACTGGCATGAGAAGGTCAACCAGAGAGACGAATGGAGACGGATTGTATCTGCAGCAAAGAACCTCAATGGCTCGGAAAGCTGAAGAAGAAGAAGAAGAAGAAGAAGAAGAAGAAGAAGAAGAAGAAGAAGAAGAAGAAGAAGAAGAAGAAGAAGAAGAAGAAGAAGAAGAAGAAGAAGAAGAAGAAGAAGAAGAAGAAGAAGAAGAAGAAGAAGAAGAAGAAGAAGAAGAAGAAGAAGAAGAAGAAGAAGAAGAAGAAGAAGAAGAAGAAGAAGAAGAAGAAGAAGAAGAAGAAGAAGAAGAAGAAGAAGAAGAAGAAGAAGAAGAAGAAGAAGAAGAAGAAGAAGAAGAAGAAGAAGAAGAAGAAGAAGAAGAAGAAGAAGAAGAAGAAGAAGAAGAAGAAGAAGAAGAAGAAGAAGAAGAAGAAGAAGAAGAAGAAGAAGAAGAAGAAGAAGAAGAAGAAGAAGAAGAAGAAGAAGAAGAAGAAGAAGAAGAAGAAGAAGAAGAAGAAGAAGAAGAAGAAGAAGAAGAAGAAGAAGAAGAAGAAGAAGAAGAAGAAGAAGAAGAAGAAGAAGAAGAAGAAGAAGAAGAAGAAGAAGAAGAAGAAGAAGAAGAAGAAGAAGAAGAAGAAGAAGAAGAAGAAGAAGAAGAAGAAGAAGAAGAAGAAGAAGAAGAAGAAGAAGAAGAAGAAGAAGAAGAAGAAGAAGAAGAAGAAGAAGAAGAAGAAGAAGAAGAAGAAGAAGAAGAAGAAGAAGAAGAAGAAGAAGAAGAAGAAGAAGAAGAAGAAGAAGAAGAAGAAGAAGAAGAAGAAGAAGAAGAAGAAGAAGAAGAAGAAGAAGAAGAAGAAGAAGAAGAAGAAGAAGAAGAAGAAGAAGAAGAAGAAGAAGAAGAAGAAGAAGAAGAAGAAGAAGAAGAAGAAGAAGAAGAAGAAGAAGAAGAAGAAGAAGAAGAAGAAGAAGAAGAAGAAGAAGAAGAAGAAGAAGAAGAAGAAGAAGAAGAAGAAGAAGAAGAAGAAG
Organism: Cepaea hortensis; assembly: GCA_963921405.1. Taxonomy (NCBI): domain Eukaryota; kingdom Metazoa; phylum Mollusca; class Gastropoda; order Stylommatophora; family Helicidae; genus Cepaea; species Cepaea hortensis. Next base: position 89,592,224 of record OY992883.1, on the reverse strand, counting down.
AAGAAGAAGAAGAAGAAGAAGAAGAAGAAGAAGAAATAACATAAGAAAATAGGTAATATATAATTTAACCCACAACACACAACTCACACGTGTCGGTTCTAAAAGCCCTCTTCAACAATAGCACAAGAATGTTGGCTAATGAAACACATCTTATAATAACCCATAACTTTATATGTATGTCACCTGCTATTATAGAACACATGCACTGGATCACAGTCAGAATTGCACAGTTCATGTAGTGGGCTGAGATGGTCAAAGTGTAAGCAAACGAAGGCAGGAGGCAGGAGCAATAGTGGATGTTCTAGACACACAAAGATGGTTTTTGAATTTGACTGGCACCTTGCCGTCTTGATAGATGATAGTTTGTAAAATGGAGTTATACTTCTCTACAGCACAAAGCCTGGGCTAAATTTAGAGACCATGTGTTGGCTATGCAGGGTGATCCCTCTCTCAGCTTGCCTAGTTTACTCCGGAGAAAGGTAACACCAATACACCTGAAACAAGACAAGCTGCAGAAGAAGCTATCGGATCAGGAAAGCAATGCTCTAACTGTCCACCTGTCGAAGCTTAGATCATAGACTAGCTTCCGACTAAGGCTTAGGGCCTGGTCTGTCATGCCACGACATTTAGTCTTTAGGTTGCATTTCCTCAAGCCTGGCTAAGGGCTGCACACTCCCAATTTTGTTCCTCCGCCCGAACCGTTGGTACAATGTGGGGTGTCGGGTTTGGATAGCGCCACCCAACAATCGGAGCTAACAGAAAGCATGTAGTACCATCTACTGTCATATCGTAGCTCAGTAATATTTGACTAAGACGTAATCTTTGAATCTAATCAAGTATCAAATCATCCGTAAATCACCATGATATTATCCAAACACATAAACGAAGCAAAGAATAATAGCAAACTAATCTACTGTGTTAGGCAATAAGTAGAAGAAGAATTCTGAAGTGCTATATAATTCAACAATAACAATAAGACAAATAGATTTCGTTGGTCGTGTGATGAGAAGAAAGGCATTGGAGACCATCGTAACCACTGTAAATATCAAGGGGAAGAGAGGCAGAGGCAGACCAAGAGAAATGATGCTGGATGTACTGAGATGATGGCATGGAGGAATATCATCAGCAGAGTTGATCCAGAACATCAAAGACAGAGATCTGTGGAGAGACATGAACACTTACGCCAGCTGGCAAAGCACTTGGGATGAAGATGATGATGATGGTGATGATGATGGTGGTGATGATGATGATGATGATGATGATGATGATGATGATGATGATGGCGACGAACTTTCCATGCTTTTCACAGAAGGATGCTCCTGGTGTTGGAGAGTTTGAGGGTTGAGACTGGCTACCTCTTTCATTTGACAAGTTTTGCTGCAAAATCCAACAAATCATGAACAGGTCTAGGAAGATCCAGCCAATCATGAACAAGTCTACAAAGATCCAGCCAATCATGAACAATTCTACAAAGATCCAGCCAATCATGAACAATTCTACAAAGATCCAGCCAATCATGAACAGGTCTACGAAGATCCAGCCAATCATGAACAAGTCTACAAAGATCCAGCCAATCATGAACAATTCTACAAAGATCCAGCAAATCATGAACAATTCTACAAAGATCCAGCCAATCATGAACAAGTCCACAAAGGGCTGGCGTATGTTGGTTGAGGGCCTAGCTTCCATTGGGACATAAAAAGCAGACGAAGGAGAAGATTTAATCAATCAAGTATCCAAATAATCTATAAGTCAACCAATCTACCAATCAATCAGGCAATCAAATAATATATCAGGTAACCAATCTACTAATTAATCAAGCATCCAAATAATCTATCAGCCAACCAATCTACCAATCAATCAGGCAACCAAATAATATATCAACTAACCAATCTACCTGTCAATCTAGTAAACAAATAATCTATCAACTAACCAATCTACCAATCTAGCAACCGAATAATCTATCAGCTAGCCAATCTACACATCAATCAAGAAACCGAATAATCTATCGCCAAAAAAATATACCAATCAATCAAGCAACCAAATAATCTATCAGCCAACTAATCTATCAATCAATCTAGAAACCAAATAATCTATCAGCCAACCAATCTACCAATCCATCAAGCAAACCAATACCTATCAGAGAACCAATCTACCAATCATTCAGGCAACCAAATAATATATCAGCTAACAAATCTACCAGTCAATCAAGTAACAAATAATCTATCAGCTAACCAATCTACCAATCAATTAAGCAACCAAATAATCTATCAGATAACCAGTCTACCAATCAATCAAGTAACCAAATAATCTGTCAGCTAACAATCTACCAATGATTCAGGAAACTTAATAATCTATCAGCCAACCAGTCTACAAATCACTTAAGCAATCTAATAATCTATCAGCCAACCAATCTGCCAATCAATCAAGCAACCATATAATCTACCAGCCAACCAGTCTATCAATCAATCGAGAAACCAAATAATCTATCCCCAAAACAATTTACCAATCAGTCAAGCATCCAAATAAACTATCAGCCAACCAATCAACCAACCAATCAATGCTACTTGAATGTACTTTGGACTCACTATCAGCCTATATAAGACACAGGTAATGGAACAAGATGCGAGTGCGCCTCCCTCAATAAACATTTCTAATTGAAGGTTGTCCATAAGTTTATGTATTTGAGGTCGACAATATCAGATTGTATCAGATTGTACAACAGTATCAAATTCAGGAACTTACTAATAAATGTACCACAATGTAATATACAAGTAAATGGGAATATTCTTCAACAAGTGAATCGATACAATTATCTCGGAACAGTCATAACATCTGATGGGAGATGCCTTGAAGAGATTAGAACAAGAATCGCCATGGCGAAAGTAGCCTTTAGCAAGATGAAAAACATTCTGACCATTTGATTATGTGGTTGTTTCGGGATTTGAAATTTAAATATCGAGCACAACCCACTACTGGCAACGCCGATCGCATTCTGGTATGAACCTAAGGCCTATCCACGTCAATATGGAAGCACTATACTCGAGTTTCGCCCTCATTTGAGCTCGTCAGTAGTGCATATCCCTGACCGGATCCGGAAACAGTCCCGGATCACGCGTGTGAAGCGGGTGTGTAACCACGCGGCACACACTGGACACACCAAATTATCACAACAGAATACCACAACGCTACCCATCGTAGGCTATGCTCAAGATTGCCCAATCGCCGCGACCGACGTCCGTCAATCGATGGGACCCGAACGATCAGGACTTCTCACTGGCAAGGAACACCAGGCCTCCTAAATCCAATGAGCAATAATCAATTGATTATGTGGTTGTTTCGGGATTTGAAATTTAAATATCGAGCAACCCACTTCTGACCATTAAAAAGATGTCAATTGAAACGAGAAAAAGAGTATTGAGGGGGTACATAGAGCCTGTTCTTTTGTATGGATGTGAAACTTGGACAATTGCAGTCAAGCTGAAAAATATTTGATGGCTACAGAAATGTGGTTTCTGAGGAAAATGCATAGAAGTACCATGGACAGATAGAAAAACCAATGACCAAGTACTACAGGAGACAAATGAAAATCGTAGACTGATTAGAGAAATTAGACGAATACAGTCAAAATTTTTTGGACATGTTATGAGAAGAAATGGATTGGAGAACTTATTGACAACTGGCAAGTTCGAGGGGAACAGACCAAGAGGAAGACCGAGAGGAAAATACCTGGATGGCTTGGCCACGTGGCATGGACGAGACAGGAACACTGAGCTGATCCACGACTCTGGTGATCGAGTGAAATGACAAGTTATGACCGCACACGCTTTCCGGCATGGCACATGATTGATTGATTGATTGACTAATAAAAGAACAAGTACATCAGCAGGCTGTCTAAAAACTAAAGATGGCAAAATCATAATAGAAAAAGATCAGATTCTACATGTATGAACAGATTATGTGAAAAACCTGTATGATGATAACAGAGATGAACAGTATGATATTAGATTTAATAATTAAGGACTGCCAATTTTGAAGATGGAGGTTCGAAATGTTCTTAAACATATGAAAGCTGGCAAGGTACCCGGTTCAGATAACATCACAACAGAAATGATTAAAGCTTTAGAAGAGTATGGAATAGATCAAATCATCAGACTGTTGAACACATTATATGATACAGGACATATACCTTCTGAATTATGTAATTCTGAATTTATTGTAATCCCTAAGAAATCAGGAGCCTTGGAATGTGATTAACATAGAAAAATTAGTATGATTAGTCATATCACAAAGATTTTGCTACGAAATATCATGCAAAGAGTGAGGAAGAAAATACAATCTGAAATAGGGGAAGAACAATGTGGGTTTGTAAAAGGAAAGGATACAGTAAATGCTGTGTATATGCTGCGTTCAGTTATTGAACGTTCTATAGAAGTAAGCAAAGATATATATATATATATCTTTCCTTTATTGACTACACAAAGGCTTTCGATAGAGTAAGACATGTCAACATGGTAGATATGCTTGCAGATCTATAAATTGATGGGAAAGACATTAGACATCTATAAAATATATATTTGAAACAACAAGCTGCCATAAGGATTGATAATGAAGTGGGGCAATATCAGCCTATTAAGAGAGGTGTTAGACAGAGATGTGTAATGTCTCCAGATCTTTTTTTCCCTATACAGTGAAAATATTTTCAGAAATGTAGAAGATATAATTGGAATCAGCATTGAAGGACGAAACATCAATAACATTAGATATGCAGATGATACAGTATTAATTTCAGAGAATGAGCAGGATCTGCAACAATTAGTAGATGCCATTGTTGCACACAGTGAACAACTGGGATTAGAATTCAATTGTAAAAAGACACAGATTATGGTCGTCACTAGGAAGAACGAAATACCACAATGCAATATACAAGTAAATGGGAGTATTCTTCAACAATTGAATCGGTACAATTATCTCGGAAGAACGAAATACCACAATGCAATATACAAGTAAATGGGAATATTCTTCAACAAGTGAATCGGTACAATTATCTCGGAACAGTCATAACATCTGATGGGAGATGCCTTGTAGAGATTAGAACAAGAATCACCATGGCGAAAGTAGCCTTTAGCAAGAAGAAAATCATACTGACCAATAAAAAGGTGTCAATTGAAACGAGAAAAAGAGTATTGATGTGCTACATAGAGCTTGTTCTTTTGTATGGATGTGAAACTTGGACAATGAGCAGTCAAGCTGAAAAACATCTGATGGCTGCAGAAATGTGATTTTTGAGGAAATTGCAAAGAATATCATGGACAGACAGAAAAACCACTGACCAATTACTACAGGAGACAAATGAAAATCGTAAACTGATTAGAGAAATTAGACGTAGACAGTCAAAATGTTTGGACATGTTATGAGAAGAAATTGAGTGGAGAACTAAGTGACATATGGCAAGATCGAAGGGAACAGACCAAGGGGAAGACCGAGAAGTAAATAACTGGATGGCTTGGCCACATTAAATGGTCGAGACAGAAACACTGAGCTGATCCACGACTCTGGTCATCGAGTGAAATGACAAGTTATGACCGCACACGCTTTCCGGCATGGTACATGATTGATTGATTGAATATCAGATAATATTTCATTAGAGACAGAAATCGACAGACGCATTGGAAAGGCAGCCACAACACTTTCCTGGCTAACTAGGAGAATTTGGGAGAATAATAGACTAACAGAGCGTTCAAGTATATAAAGCATGTGTTGTTAGCACACTACTCTATGCGTCTGAATCCTGGACCTTGTACTCACGACAGGAAAGAAAGGTGAATTCCTTCCATATGAAATGTCTGAGGCGTATTATGGGCATATCGTGAAAGCCACATAACAAACAAACATGTGCTTGAAAGAGTGGATATTACCACAGTGCACTCCCTCCTTAAGCAGAGACGCCTCCGGTGGCGGGGACACGTATCTCGAATGGAGGTTGAACGTATTCCCAAAGATCTCCTACACGGAGAACTAGCCATTGGGAAAAGGCCAACCAGAAGACCCCAAATGCGATATAATGATGTGTGTAAACAAGATATGAAAACCATTGGCATAGATCCAGACACGTGGGAAAGAGTTGCACAGACTCCCGGTGAAGAGATTATGGAACAAACTGGCGCTCTTTAAGAGCAATCTGATCCAGAAACAGGAAAGGAGGCACATGCATAAAATGCAGTCAGTAACTGCGGGACCAGCCTCGTCTTACAGATGCGGAAATTGTGAAAGAGATTGTCACTCTCGTATTGGACTATACTGTCACCAGCGGCGCTGCCAAGTGCCTCCCTAGCAGCACAACTCTATAGTCCTTCAGGACTGAAAGAGGCCTATTACTACTACTACTATTACTACTACTACTACTACTACTACTACTACTACTACTACTACTACTACTACTACTACTACTACTACTACTACTTGAGTGTTTTACCTGCTTCGAGAAATTCAGCCAGTACTGACTGCTATGGAGAAAGTAATAGAAACTGTCCATCACATTGGCTAAAATAGTCACTGAACACCCCAGCTGCTTTCTGTTCTCAGGTTCTTAGAACCTGTTCTGCTCTATGACAATGAATCTTGGAATGTAAACCAACAAATAACAAGAACTTGGTTACAACGATGACGTGTGGTCAAGGACGAATGTTGCTGATAACTTAGACTACCAGAGTACTAACATTGATTGTCTGGAAACGTTCATTGAAAGTATGACATTATATGCAACTATGAGAAACTGAGAAACAAGGATCTTTGGTCGTATAATGGGAAGAGAAGTATTTGGGAATATCCTAACAGCTGGAATGATCAACGGTAGAAGATGCAGGGGCATATAGAGTGGGGTGACTCTTGATGGTCTAAGACAGGGGTCACCAAACATTTATAACGGCGGGCCGGATAACTGACAAAATGACGAGTGCGGGTCGGATACTCATTCTGTACAATATTTGCGCCGATCTCTGTGGCGAAGGTCTTACGGACGCGTTTCGTAATCCCGTATACCCGCGTTCGAAACACGCTGCGCGCGATTTGGCAGAAGACTGCGTTGCGCTGTTTTTTTACGCTATGGTGTGGGTGCCGGTCGTTCAGAAAGCAATGGCAAACTACTGAACGTAAACTTTCCAAGGCATCAACAACAGCAAAAAATGCTGGTGTTGACTGCAAAAGTCCTGTAATCGATATGCAACTAAATTTAACAATACTTGCAAGCCAGAACGAAAACTCTAGGGGGGGGGGGGGGGAGACGAAAAATTAAGTTAATCATGGGTGATTGGCGTGTAGTGCACAAAAACAAAGACAAGCAACATATTTATTTACTTTAAAAAGTTATCAAAGAAGGCGACATTAGCAAAAAGATAGTTCATCAGACCTAGTGTGCACATATCCGATTCTCACAAACTAAGCAGCTAAAAAGGTTGATGAGATTTGTGAAACTGATATTTGGCTTTCAAGACATCATGAATGTTTGGTTTGAAATTGCTGCACCCAATCAAGGGAATTGCCTTCAAATGTTCATCAGTCAATCTCGTTCGATGTGTTGTTTTCACATACTTCATCTTTGAAAATGTTTGCTCACAGACGTAGGTTGTTCCAAACACTGATGCCATACCAGCGGCAAATTTCTTCAGTTTCGGAAACACAACATCAGGTAAAAAAATAAAAAAATAAAAATTAAAAATTGTGTTGCGTATCCCTTACGGGACGTTGCAGTCAACACCAGCATTTTCAGCTGCTGTTGATGTACTAGGCAAGTGTTACGTTCAGTAGTTTGCCATTGCTTTCTGAACGACCGGCCCCTATACCTTTTTCGAAAAAACCAGCATCGCGGTGTTTCGAACCCGGGTATACGGGCTCACAAACCACGTTCGCAAGCCCTTAGCCACAGAGACCAGTACATCAGGTAAGCAGCGATATAATTCAACAAGTTTTCATTCTCTGTGCTTCTCTTTCAACAAGTCATTTGCTTGCAAATCAATAAGTTCCAACTGTAGTTCAGCTGGCACACCATCAAGGTTACAATCAAACGGATTCTGGAACAGAAGAATGTCACTCTCAATTCTGTCAAGAAATGAAAATCTCTCCAAAAATGCTTCTTTAAGTCACGAATATTTTTTTTTCTCTCGGAAAATCGAGGTTGACATCTTCGGCGACTGAAGAGCAAAACTCTTTGAAACATTGAAAAGGAGAATAGTTTTCTCCTTCCAGTTGTGCTTCAAACAATGACAGCTTTCTCCGAAATCCTTTGATTATTCTGTAGAGATCACAGACGAGATTATTCTTTCCGTGAAGTTTCAAATTCAGTTCATTCATGTGGGATGTGATGTCGACCAAAAATGACAACTTTGACAGCCAGGAAGGATCAGACAGCTGTGGATCAGCTCTGTCTTTTTCAGTGAGGAAGACATCTATTTCGTTTCGGAGCTAGTAAAAGCGAAACTGGGCTTTACCGCGTCTGAACCACCTCACTGATGTGTGATAAGGAAAGTCACAGAGTTCAGAATCAATTTCTTTATAATAAATAAATAAATAAATAAATAAATAAATAAATACATAAATAAAGATTGGAACTGACGGTGGCTGAGTGCATGTCCCCGAATGAAGTTCACAGCACAAACAACTGTTTTCGGTACACAAGAAATATCTAAGTCTTTCCCACAGAGTGCTTGGTGATGTATGATGCAGTGTATGAACAGAGCGCCCGCAATTTGCATATCTTCCAATTGTGTCCTGATCTGCCTCATCAGACCTTTCCTCACCCAGCTATGTTATTCCTCCATCAACTTTAACACCTCGAAGCTGATTCCACTAAAGGTTATAGTCTTGCAAAACCGTTTGCACTTCCATGAAAATGTCTTTTCCAGTTGTTGTTCCATGCATGCTGCAAACGAATGCCAACTCTTCAGTTATCTGAAAGTCCAAGTTGACACCACGAATGAACACGAGAAGTTGTGACGTACTCGAGAGATCAATAGACTCATCTAGCGCCAGAGAATACCACAAGTTCCTAGTTTTCTCGCGTATCTGTAGCACTGTGTTCTCTCCAAGTTCTTCTGTTCTTCGCACAACTGAACTTGTCGAAAGGCTGATAGTTCCAAAACAAATCGGCTTTCTCGGGACACAAGTCATTTGCAGCTTCCAGCACACACTCTTTGATGAAGTTGCCACAAGTAAACAGTTTTTCTCATTCTGCCATCTTATGCATTATTTTGTAACGTGTAAGGGTGACAGATTCATTTTCAGCAAACTTTCTCGTGAAGATATTTCTTTGTGTTTCCAAACCACGATTCATGGACTCATATTTCACAGAGCGTAGCCATCCAGAAAATTTTGGATATGTTGATAGCTGTTTTGTCTCGTAGTGACGCCGATGATTGTACTCTTTAAAAATGGCAACACTTTCGCTGAATATTACGCAACTATTTTTCTGGTCCTTTATTTCCATAAAGAAGTACTTTACTCCACATTCTTCATTGAAAACGCGACACTCCGCGTCCACTTTTCTTTTCTTAGTAGCCATAATTAAGGGTGAAGTACAAGGGATCTGAAAATGAAAAAGCCATTGAATTAGAAACATAATTAAAATCCTGTTGAAACACAAGAAAAGCAGCGGACTAGGGGTTAGTGGTGAAGCTACGGCTCACCAAAGTTAGTTAGTTAGTCAAGGTTCCAACTTCACGGCAACGGGTCGTCCCCATTACGCTCCGTTCCTATGTCAGTGAATATCACACAAAATGCTCTTCACTGTCCAATGTGAAAAGTGGAACAGACAGGAGTCTAGGAAGGCCAACAGCCTGCAGGGGTACACTGTGCATAATGCCGCCGCCAGAATGCCAACACAAAAGTAATCCATGAAAATTACAGTTCATCGTCGATGGAATCGGCAGTCACCAGAAAGACTTCATTGACCCGAGTTTTCTCACATGGCTCGGACTCTTCCGCAGGGCGATCCGCGGAAAACGCCGCACAAAGTACGAACTCCGTAGCTCGAGCGTCGAATCCCAGGAGTCTTCTGAAAAATGCACTCGTGAACCGAAAAATCAAATCAGTCAATTCAGCAACAGCCGGTAACCATTGTTCCGAACATGTAGTTTATATAAAGTTTATACGTATTTTTGATAATAGAATATATCTCATAATGAGGTTTGCAAAATATATAAAATTGGCCGGCCTACATAAACAGCCTAGAGCAGAGATTTTCAACTGGTGTTCCGCGAGTGGCAGCCAGGGGTTCCACCGAAACAGACCCGCGAAATCGCCTAAATGCAACATTTCTGCCCATCTGGTTGATTACATAAAGTAGGACAGACACTTGGATAATCATACAGAGTTCCTTGAGCAACGTAAACATCTGCGTAAGGATCTGCTCTAGCAGAAAGGTTTAAAAAACTGGCCTAGAGACCAGCTCGATTAACACCTAGACCTGGAAATTCTTCTGAGCTGTGGATAATATTTTCGTAATAACACGAGGGAAGATGTACAGCAGAGATTAAGTGCAGAATAGGGCAGGCAAAGGTCGCATTTCAGAAAATGAAGAGTATCTTATGCAATAAGTCACTATCAATGAATATAAGAAAGCGATTGCTAAAATGCTATATAGAACCAGATTTGCTGTATGGCAGTGAATCTTGGAATGTAAATGAACAAATTAGGAAGAACTTAAAAGCAACAGAAATGTTGTATTTGAGACAAATGTTGTGAATTCCTTGGACTGCCAGAGGAACTAACAACTGTCATTTAACTGTCATTTACTGCCAACATAGTACCTTGCGATGTATGGCAGGGGGGTCTTTGAGCCTGAGGAATTAAGGCCGCCTGGCTAGTGCAGTCGCCGCGAACTGTGCAGGTTAGGATTTTCTTTTTTCCCCCGACAGAAAAAAATCCCACACCTTACTGAGGGATCGAACCCGGGTCTCCCGAATGAGAGTCCGGCGTTCTAGCCACTCGGCCAGCCGCTCCTCCCTAACAACGATTGCATGAAAGAGGATAATGAAACTAGAACACTATATACAACAATAAGAAAGAGACAAACAGCTTTCTTTGGTCATGTGATGAGAAGTGAAACATTGGAGAACATCGTGACAACTGGAAAGATCGAGGGGAAGAGAGGCAGGGGCAGACCAAAAGAAATGAGGCTGGAAGGACTGAGACGGTGGCATGGAGGAATGTCATCAGCAGAGTTGATCCAGAACACCAAAGACCAAGATCTGTGGAGAGCCATGAACGCCTACGTGTGTGAGTGTGTGTGTGTGTGTGTGTGTGTGTGTTGCCATGAAAACCATGGTAACATCAGAGCGTAGACGGCGCTACCACGAGCTGGGGAAGGACTTGGGATGGCGCGAAATAAGCAAACATTTTAATAAGCAAGAAAATCTAGATACAATAATTTATAATTGAAAACAATAAAGTTAAGACACATAGCAGCCAGGATGTCTCCGCACGTGTGAAGCTATCCTATTATTCTTAACATAAAATTTACATTTAAATTGTATCATATCGTTTCGTGTTCCATACGTTATATCAAGCAAGTTCGAGTACTGTCGGCGGGCCGAATGAAATGACGTCGCAGGCCGGATCCGACCCGCGGGCCGTAGCTTGGTGACCCCTGGTCTAAGACAATGGAATGGAGGAATAACATCTAATATCTGACTATAGTATACCAGCACTTCTGTATACCACACACTGGCGTCAACCGAGAGGCATCCTAGTTTCCTTTTCATGCTCGCGCTGCCTAAAGCAAAGTTTTCCCGCAATAGGATAATTTCTCTATTCCTTGTCTTCTGTTAATATGCCCCATACATTGCATGTGTCTTCTCCTTGTGGTGTTTTGGGGTTGTCTTGTAGTTCCTGCAGCTCTCAATACCTCGAAGTTTTACTTCGTCTATGTTCGCCATATTTTCAACATTCTTCTCTGTCTATGATATTCTCATCTATCTTTCCTGTCCATGATATTCTCATCATTCTTCTCTGTCCATGATATTCTCATCTATCTTTCCTGTCCATGATATTCTCATCATTCTTCTCTGTCCATGATATTCTCATCTATCTTCTCTGTCAATAATATTCTCATCTATCTTTCTTGTCCATGATATTCTCATCATTCTTCTCTGTCCATGATATTCTCAACATTCTTCTCTGGCCACGAAATTCTCAACATTCTTCTCAAAAACCACATCTTTACTTTTTGCAGTTTCCTCATAATTTCACTACTCATCGCCCAGTGTTCGTATCTATACAGAAAGAAAACATATCACATACAAATTTTCAGTCAACATACTGTTTTTCTTGTCCCCGTGTGTATAAAACCCTAAATGTTTGCTTTTACTATAGCCTATTCCATATATCAGGGCTACGTTTACAAAAGCAGTGTACTGTAAAATAAAAAAAAAATAAAAATTACTATCCGGCTGAAAGAAATGTTCATCTTTATCAGCAGGGTTTTCAGCGATATGTAATCTGTTCGCCAGCGAAGAGCCTTGTCTCAACGTTAACGGCAGCTCACTGGTTGCGTGTTGTCAGTTTCTAGAGGCTGAAGTGGTTGGAGCAATGTCTTAAAATAAGATGACAATGGTTGCCGATTCCTTCAAGAAGCGTTGGGTCCTGTGGTTTGGAAAGGATTCCTTTTACTGAATTATATGTGAATAATATGATCTAGTTTCGTATTTGTAACAGGATCCATGAGAGAATCCCTTATACTTCCGGAGTCCTAGGGTAGTTGACCCTGTCCATACCTCACTCTTTCAGAGCAAACAATCAGACAATGACAGCACCTAGGGGAATGTTAATCACTGTATAAAGAGATGTGTGATAGACATAAATGTAGATAACCACACACATCTAGATCATAATAAGACCTAATATAAACTGACAGGCACACAATTCTCACTCACTCAGGTAATTACCCAAGACGGTGTCAAAAGAATAACTAGATAATTTTAATATAAGAAGTGTAAAGAAAACCGGCCACGCTCCCTGGCGATGTTGTTAACGACTTTCTCCGTAAGACCGTATAAACACGCGAGGAACACAGCTGCGTGAGGTTCGGCAGCGGATCGCATCGCGTTGGTTACTTACGGGTTATGTCAGCCGGTCGCTTAGAAATCAATGGCAAACTACTGAGCGTAATCTTGCCAAGAACGTCAAAAACAGCTGAAAAATGCTGGTGTGGACTGCAATCTCCTGCAAGGGACATGCAACTTTAAAAAAAAAAAACCAAAAAAAAAAAAAAACGAGAGAATAAGGAATCTCTGATCTGGAAATGTCCCTGAAGAAAGTCTGTCATAATTTAATGTGACTGTCCGGTTTCATATAACATCAGTGGAAGGTCTCCCGAGTTGAGTGATGTACATGATTGAATACGGATGTTCAAACGTTGGAGAATAAAAACAGTCACCGTCGAAGTTTCCTTTCCTGTTACCTGATTACGATCACGTATGAAGACACAGATGGCTGAGTTTCGGCACGATACAGGTTTTCACAGATAGTTATTAAAGTATTCCAGGTGTACCCTACACCTGGCTTTCAGCTCATACTTGATTAATATGTAGACACATTTTTATCTTCGTTCAGGTATACATCAAACCAAAAAGTGGAATCTGCAACAGATAGAAAGGAGAACCCGATGAGGGATCCCAGCCATATCTAAATGTTAATTTTCACCCCTCCTTTTTCACCACCTTCCCAACTCAAACTCCTTCAGTTCTAACAGATCAGATCTACAGAAGATATGTTACAACCAGAACCCATTGCTCCTGACACTAGATAGTTTTCTGAAAATGATTCCCGATTAAGAATCCTTGGCTTTCGATAGGAATCCTACATACATTCGCAACAGTGAAAGTAATTCATCTTCCTCTCCGAATCAGTCCTCATAATAAGTGGTACTCAATAAGGACAATAGCGACCAAAGTGCCCAAACTATCAGGATGATAAAAAGATGAAGTTTACTAAACACCCCGAGAAAGGAGTCAAACGATTTATATTCGTCTGTTTAATTAGATTTAAAATTAGTTATTTTTATAGTCTTCCTCTGACAAGCTTTATGATCCTCAAGAATCCCCAAGAAAACTACTAGCACTGAATGATGAATAGCCACTAGCCCAGTGGTTCTCAACCTTTTTTGGCCCATGCACCCCTTCACCATATGTTCAGAACGTCATTTCCCCCTTTCGTATTTCCTCCCTATAAATCCCCCCCCACCACATTTTTCCCCTACACAGTATACGTAAACATGAAAGCTAAATTCAATAACACATACTAGAACAAGTCTAGACGTCTACATAAAACGTGATTTGCAGGTATACTTACGTCTACCTTCTTCTACCTACTTCTTTCAGGAGGGACAACAATATGAAATAATCGTTCTTGTATTCACGTGATCTTGAAATAATCTTAATTTCCCCCCCCCCCCTCTTCCCCTTGGAAACCCTAAAATTCCCTCCCGGGGGGGGGGGGAATTCCCAACCGATTGAGAACCACTGCTTTAGCCATTTATCAACCCAGCCCACTGGACAGATGACCTACAACGCAGAAACGAAATGATATCATAAATGACATACTGAAACAATTTTCCGATCGAGACCAGGACGATAGCTTATCGGCTTACCTCTCTCATAGGACAAATCTTGCTACCAGGACTGGTCAATTTCTTAACAGATCTTTGAACAGAAGTTTCAACACTTGGACCATCCGTCCCCTCGGAAGACTTGCAAGCTACTGCCCAAAAGTTCTACCCTGACAACCTCAACATCAACAATAGAGCGATAAGTCAAAGTGCAGGACAAGCCGTAATGGAAAGAGAGACACACGGATATTCGCCCATTCTGCCAAGCTGCAGTGTAGTCTTAAACCCAATATATAAATGTGCGAGGATTATAAAATGTATGTGTATAGTTGACAAATAAATGTAAATGATTTTTTGGGATTACGAATGGGTGCCACATGGGAAAGATGACATGAAGTAACTCAGAAGACCCCAGAGTAGCTGATTCCGTTACACCTCGGCAGCAGCAAACCTGAAGTTTAAGGGCGAACGCCCTTACTCATTCGGCCACGATGACCTCCGAGTGGGGGGGGGGGGGGGGTTATAAGACACTGTTTTATAAGGAGGAAGTCTGGTACATGCTGGTATCAACTGGCCTGAGAATCTAACTTGAGACTGTTACAGCGGCCTTCTGATGGCTGGATGGAGGAACAGCTGGACATGTGTTTGTAGCAGACTCACTGACTTTGCCTCGAAAAGTGCAAACTGAAATATTCCGGCTGGTTAATTTTTTTTTAGTCTACATATGTTGGACATTTGTGCAACATATCTTTAGCTGTCATTTTACATGTTCCAGATACATTCATCAGTGTCTGCTGTTTTTATTTTATTAAACACGTGATGTTTCCTTGTGTAATTTTTTTTATGGAATCGGAAGATTGATAATAGTTCTCAATCGGTGGAACAGCTAATATGCATAATCTTTCCTTTGGCCTGGATGCTCTGATTCCCACTTGGTTCTGAAATTGTTTCTTATGAATATAATGACCTCATCAAAGATTATGATTATATAAAGTTGATGTTGTCTTCCAGCTTCCTTTGCCTGTCTGTCGTATTGTTCATTTGCAGTTACGTTGCAGTATGAGGGGGTTCCATTATATTACAAACCCCAGTGTCGTTCCATAGATCACACAAGGAGAATCGCAAAAAAGTGCACCATCTACCCAGTACGGTAGAGGGTGCAAATGTTTGTAAACCAAACCTACAAATTATATTAATTTTCTTTTCGTTAGTTGGTTTTCAAATATGAAATGTATACTGGGCAGCAGACATGAGGGAATATTCTTTTCGACTGTAAACTGCTGAGTGAGTTTTAACACTTGTAATATGCGAGCAGGGTCTCCTAGATTTTCGCCCTGTTACATTAAGGCTAGGCCCACGATACACTACCCCATGATCTGTGGAGGTATACACCATTCCCAGGATTCTTATTTATGAAAATGCACAGCCTGTTTCGAAGTATGCCAACGTATGTCGGAGGCCGACACTCTGTATGTAAGGCAGACACAGTATCTATACTGTGCGCACTATATCATTAAGGCGAATATCGTATCTGAAAGGCGGACAACGTGTCTCTAAGGAGGACGACGTATAAAAATGCGCGGACAACGTTTCTGAACATCGGACAGTGTATCTGTCTCGGTGATGTGCGACAATGTGTATTAGTATCTTACCCGCACTGAACTCCTGTTCATACTGGCCAATCTTCCTTAGTACGGTATCAACTAAGCTTATATAATACTCCACTTGTGCTACGGTTATTTTAACAATGTTGACTGAATCCTTGACAGCAATATACCCCATCTCAAAATATGCTTTCCGTAAGAACTAACTCATTCGTGAAAGTTGTATCATAAGGTATCACTAATCCAATCACAACCACTAATTCAATCACATTTTCAGGCGTTACTTCAAGCTCTAATCCTCTTGCTATTTTCCGCCACAATTGCAGTGATGCTCTTCACCGAAGTCCTGAAACCATAAAAGTTAACCACGGATGACAGTATCCATTTGAAATAAACTTGGTAACGCAATAAAGGTTTGCCTGTTATCAGCGTGTAGCAGGATCTTTTGATAATATTGCTTTCATCACTAGTCGCCGAAAACACACTAGATCTTCTCTTAGTTTCTCTGCTTCGTGGATTGTTATGCCCACGATCTTTTTAATGTTCTGTGTCCTCCTTAATGGTGATCAACCCCAGCCTCTTCTTTCATGAATAATAAAAATGCTGTTCATTTATGATCTGTCTAAACCAGTTTCGTTTATTATGAACAGTGTATTTCAGTTTATGTGACACGGTACTGTTTCTGATGCAGTTTTCTTTCATATTTGGATATTGTAGAATGTTTGTATGTCAATCAATACTTCTTGTTCCGTAGTATTCTATGAATTTATTTGTAACATATAAATTAAAAAACATAGATTGACTTCTTTGGTGAATTTGACAGGATCCTTGAATCACACCCGTATATCGCCACATAACAGTGCACATCATTAATATGTTTCCATTTATTCGTTTACTGGTAGTGTACCGCAGCCTCTTTATACTATTTAACATCTGCATTGCTACAGCGAGGACTTCTTTTGGACAGAGTGAATTCTGACTTCTTTTGGCCAATCTGACTTCTGACATCTTTTGGACAGTCTGACTTCTGACTTCTTCTGGCCAGTCTGACTTCTAACTTCTTGTGGACAGTCTGAGTTCTGACTTCATTTGGACAGTCTGACTTCTAACTTTTTGTGGACAGTCTGAGTTCTGACTTCATTTGGACAGTCTGACTTCTGACTTCTTTTGGACAGTCTGACATCTGACATCTTTTATTGTTATTCAGAGTTTCACAATGTCTTTTGACAATCATCATTAACTGTTCGAGTGCTTTGGCACCGTGTGATAGAGAACCGCATCATCTGCATATCTGTGTACTAGAATCCGATTTCCACCAATTATTAATAGCTTCAAATTGTTCAAGGTCGCATTAATTTTGACATTTCTCATTGCATTTTCTATGTTGTACAGGTATTGTGAACGAACGCGACCATGTCTTTATCACCTTTGCACTTCAAACAAGTTTGATTTTTCACCAGCTGCTTTGATAGCTGCTTGTTGTTTGTAAGACATGGTTCATTTAAATAGTTCACATGCACTGAAAACCCCATACTTCTTCTAATGTTCCAGAATTTCTGATGTTGAACACTCAAAGACATTGTGGCATGCCTGTACTTGTGTTTCTTCTTCTTCTTCTTCTGCGTTCATCCGGATTTATTTATTTTTTCGGATGTGACTGCGTTGTGCCTGTTTACAGCCCAGCTGCGTTCTTGCGCCGTTAGGCCGACACATCCGACTTCTGCGGGCATTTGTTGACCGGGTTAACCTTCCCTGGTACTTGTGTTTAATTTGTTCTCATGCTGTTCTCTATATTTCAGATTACCAAGTGACTCCGTGTTGGTGGTATCATCCTAAAGAACACAATATTCTTTAATGCAAATGATTAATTACGTCCCAGTGGTATCACTGTATTCATATCACTAAAAACAAAGTTGCGAATTAGAAATCACAAAAAATACAGGACGATAAAACATTTATCAACCGACACACATTAAAAAATTAATGATAAAGCCATAGACACGCCGAATTCAGACTCATCAATTTTCGCCTTCCTGCGGGGATAATGAAGGGATCGACTCTGGCGTATATAGCTTCAAGCTATTTAGATTGTTCTTCTTCTTTTTATTCTTCTTCTTATCCCCCACCCACTTCTGCTTTTGTAATCAACGTTTGCTATGCTTGATTCAAGCATCCATTGTAATGTGTAGATATCCTCTTTCTAGTCTCGTGCCACTTAGGCCAACATCTTCCGACTTCGACGGTTGAGATTTCTTTTCTGGAATCCTCCTTCCATAAGCAGCTTGCCTTCCCGGCTTGTGGACTCTGCCTGCCCATATTTTGTTTGGCTTTGTTGCCCTAGCTTTTGTTCTTACAAGAACTTTTACAAGGAAGTAATAGTTTGGCATTCGGTGTGTCCTTCATGTAGGTGGATTTCGTGCCAATGTTCTAGTGTTTTGGGTGATCGCTCCTTTCATTGTTTCATGTTGTTTGTTCCTATGGTGTAATTGTGTGTATGTTCTCTATAGTATCTTGTAACGTCTATATGTTTATATAGCATAATGTCTCTTTGTTTATATCGCATGCCGTCTATATATTTGTATAGCATGACGTCTATATGTTACAGTGAGCAACTAGGGTTAGAATTAAATTGTAAAAAGGCACAGGTTATAGTAGTCACTAGGAAGAACGAAATATCACAATGTAATATACAAGTAAATGGGACTATTCTTCAACAAGTGAATCGGTACAATTATCTCGGAAGAGTCATAACATCTGATGGGAGATGCCTTGAAGAGATTAGAACAAGAATCGCCATGGCGAAAGTAGCCTTTAGCAAGATGAAAAACATTCTGACCAATAAAAAGATGTCAATTGAAACGAGAAAAAGAGTGTTGAGGGGATACATAAAGCCTGTTCTTTTGTATGGATGTGAAACTTGGACAATGAGCAGTCACGCTGAAAAACATCTGATGGCTGCAGAAATGTGGTTTCTGGGGAAAATGCAAAGAATACCATGGACAGATAGAAAATCCAATGACCAAGTACTACAGGAGACGATTGACAATCGTAAATTGATTAGAGAAATTAGACGTAGACAGTCAAAATTTCTTGGACATGTTATGAGAAGAAATGGATTGGAGAACTTAGTGACAACTGCCAAGATCGAAGGGAAGAGACCAAGGGGAAGACCGAAAAGTAAATACCTGGATGGCTTGGCCACGTGGCATGGTCGAGATAGGAACACAGAGCTTATCCATGACTCTGAAGATCGAGTGACATGACAGTACATGACCGCCCACGCTTATCGGCATGGCACATGATGGATGGAAGGACGTCTGTATGTTTAAATAGCATAACGTATATATCTTTGTGCCGGTCTCCCTGGCCGAGGAGTTAGCAGCTTTCTCCGTAATCCCGAATACTCTCGTGGTTGACGTGAGCGCACGAGAATTGGATGCGGTTCGAGTCGCGCCAGTGACTTATGAGAGTATGGAGCCGGTCACACTGTTTCCTACCTTTTGTCCAGCTCGTAGTCTAATAACAGTAAGGCAGCTCAACAGGAGCAATTCAATATAACGTCAGTAATTAGAGTAACGGCTGGCGTTTTTTGTCATTCCAATTTTATTTACACACATTGTCACGTCAGAGAAGGTCACCGTTCCCATGTTGATGGGAGGGCCGGTGCCATGTTAACAAACATAAGTATAATGATATTATCAACTGCCGTGGCCAAATACATATATTTATTTATTAGAATGTGAAGATAATTTCAAACCGCCTATCGTTCCCTAGAATTCATCACTGCCGACCATCATAAAAAGGTTACTTACATACACACCATGTCTGTTGACAAGCTGTGACTTCTGGTTGCTAACCGAACGAAAACTTTCTAGCGCAGTGCCATTTCATCAATTTTTTTTTATCTAAATATCCATGGCCGACCTTCCGTCTTGACTCCAGAGTGTGCCCTCCTTAAGTACCTTAATCGAATGACTGATTATCTCTTCGATTCATCTCTTCCGAAGGTATTTAAGATAATAATTCACCGCTGTAACTTTAGTCTGCATTTGCTTCATCATCCCCAGACCTAACTGCGGTTCATGACGTATTACATAGTGACTTTTGTCACACAGTGACGCCACTTAGCAACCTTTGCTGTATGCTGCTTCGAGATTAACCCTTCGGTTCCTTTTCACTTTAAATTCTGTGTCTCATTCTGAAGTGTTGTTTATTTCCCCTTCTGCTACATGGCAAGCGTAATCTTGCCAAGAAATCAACAATCAGCTGAAAGATGCTGATGTTGACAGCGATGTCCTGTAAAGGATATGCAAAACATTTTTATTATTATGGATGTTTATATAGCATGCTTTCAATATATTTATATAGTATGGCGTCTATATGTTCAAAAAGCATAACGTATATATGTTTATATAGCGTAAACTATATATGTTTATATAGCATAACGTAGATGTGTTTGTATACCATACCGTTTATATGTTTATATAGCATAATATACTGTATACTGGCACCTTGCTGTCTTGAAAGACGATAGAGTGATACACTGTGCTTCCAAAATAATCATAATACTTACAACCCATGGCGGTAAGGAAAGAGATGGAGTTATAACTCTCCATAGCACGATGCCTGGGCTGAATTGTAGAAACCATGTGTTGCCCATGAAGCATGATCCCTCTCTCGGACTGCGTATTTTTTTCCAGAGGAAAGGTAACACCAATACATCTGAACAAGACAAGCTGCAGAAACTGCCGGATCAGCAAATCAATGCTCCAACTGGTCGGCTGTCAGAGCGTCCATCCTAGACCAGATGCCAACCATGGCTTAGGGCTTGGTCATTCCTGCCGTGACATTTAGTCTTTAGGTTGCATTTCATCGCCCTAGGGTAACACTTGTACCTTCCCAATTGCCCACCTACGCCCGAAGCCGTTGGGGCAATGCGGGCTGTCGGGTTTGGTGGGCCCTGCCCAACATTCGGCGCTAACAGAAAGCAAGTAATACTATGTGCTGTCATACGGTAGCTCAGTGGCATATGACAAATAGCACAGCGTGCATATGTTTATGCAGCGTAACATATCTGTTTATATAGCATAACAGAAAGGAAACACCTTCATAACATGTGATGTCGGTAAGGTCCGCGGTCATTATTCTCCATCTCGCATGATCAACAGTTTCGGATAAGGTATGTGTTAATGTCTCCAATACTCCAATTGACCAAGCCATCTAGGTATCTAACTCTCTAGCGCCTTTTCTGTCAATTTTGAAAGTTGTAACTACTTTTCCAAACGTATTACACTTCATAATAAAATAATATTATTGACTGTCTAAATCCATTTTCTATAATCATCTTACGGTTTTCTTCAGCTTCATGGACAGACTCATTTATTTGTTTTTAACAATTCGTAATCCGGCACCGCGTTCGAGACACATCTGCGGGCGATTTAACAGCAGACCGCCTTGCGCTGATTTTTATTCAATGGTATAAGTGCCGGTCGTTCAGAAAGCAATGTCAAACTACTGTACGGAAACTTGACAAGAAATCACAAGCAGCCAACATTTCCTGAGGTGGACTGCGGCGTCCTGTAAAGGATATGCAACTAACTAACTTGTTTCTTTGATATTTTGTTGGTTTTGTGTCCGCCACCCCCCCCCCCCACACACACTTCCCCCTCCCCCACACACACAACCCCCCTACCCCCTATTTGTTCTTGGTACTCTATATTTTGTCTGAAAGTCACATTTCTTCTGCCTGCATGCTGGCTTTTGTCATCTTGTCTGCTTACTGTTCTGGAAAAGTGTCATCGCTTGGAGTATATCCGATAATGTCATGGGCGCCGTTAGACAATCCTTCCATGCTAGCGTTCGTCGTCCGTTAAATGAAGAATAGACTGGCCAGCTACCCCTCCATTTTGGCCTACAAAATGTGCTGACCATGACACATCAGCCCCATAGTAGGCTTCTGCTTCGACTTTTACAAAAGTAGGAGTCTCTGTGGAGGAGTGGTTTGGCCGTCTGGCTCGTGTTCAGAAGGACGTTAGTTCAATTCCGGGCACGGTCATTCGGTTCTTAAGTGTTCTCAGTTTCCTTACGAGACTTCTAAGGATCGTCGCCGGAACTATGGAGTTCAAGCTCTGCTCGGCGCTTTCGGTAGGCGGTTAGCTGCTCTGCCGAGAGACACTGAGATATATGGGATAAAACCTGGTGCCATAAAATCGAACCGCTTGCCTTTTAACACAGCTTTGGACATCCAGGCCTTCAACACTATCACCTTCATACAGTGTCTTGGCGCCTGGCGCAGGCGACCATGCCCCTTCACAAATTGAGATCTCCAAGGGTATGATTCAGTTTGTATCTTGACTTCCTTCCGTGCCATGACACAAGACTGTCAAGAATTTTCTCACGCTGTCTTTCACTATCGATTTTTTGGCAAATCTTGCCGGTTGTTACAAGATACTCCAGTATTTTTCTCATAATGTGGCCAAAAATGGAGACTGCTTCTTTTTGATGTTTGTGATAAGTTGTATTTGCGACTTAGCTTCCCTTAAAATGTCCAGATTGCACATTTTGACTGTCCACGTAATTGTCAGCATTCTTCTATAAAACCACAGTTCCAATTGTTGTTTTCGACTATTAACTAATTGACCTGGATTGGCAGCCATATGTTAAAATGTGTTCTATGTAACATGTAAAAGACTCTTTTTCTGACGTTCAAGGTCAATGACTTATTGTAAAAGATATTTCTTCATTTGATTGAATGCAGTTTTGCTCGTCCTATTCTGTTCTTTGCCGTTCTCCTTGGCTAAAGGGTTAACGACTTTCTCCGTAATCCCGAATTGTCCACGTAGCGTAACGCAGCTGCACGAGATTCGGTAGCGGATCGCGTCGCGTTGGTTACATACGGGGGTGTGTGAGCCGGTCGCTCAGAAAGCAATGGTAAACTACTGAGCGTAATCTTGCCAAGAAATCAACAACAGCGGTAAAATGCGGGTGTTGACAGCGATGTCCTGTAAATAGGATATGCGTTAAAAAAAAAAAATTCTGTTCTTTATCTCTGTGACAACTTTATATAGAAATGTAACATTGTTTTCTCACAGAAAATAACAACTATTTAGTTGTATGTTTCCCATCTCGAAAAAGGTTATTTTTCCCCATTGCAAATTCTGAATGAGAAATGAATGTGGGTCATATTTCCAAATGTATGCCCCGGATCAGTCACAAAATCACAGAACGCATTTTACTAAATTGTTGAGTTGAGTTGAGCTAAGAACCGACATCACTGCACTCAGGACATTCCCATACGTCCTCCGTCCCCTCGTTCAACAGCCAGCGAAGAGTCATACTAATAATCGTTCCCATCGCTATCTGATTAAAAGTTCTCCTGGTCTTTCCTCTCAGTTTTGAGATTCTTCTAGAACCTCCACCGATCTCCTGCAATATCATTCTTTCCAGATACGTGTTCTCAATCTGTTCCCCCGGCTTCTCCACTTGATCCTATATATATATATATATATATATATATATATATATATATATATATATATATATATATATATATATATATATATATATATATATATATATATATACATACATATATATACACATACATATATGAATAACATATAACATTTGGTGGAAGTGCGGTAAAGCTGTAGAAATATAAACAATATAAAATAACACAAAGTAATGCAGCTGTACAGAACAGAATTACGAAACAAACAGGACGTTGCGGCGATTAGCCTTCATCGGCAACCACATACATACACAAAACACAACATATAATCAAGGAGAAGACCCTCAATATTACGGCATAAGAACGAGATGAGAAGAATATAACGATGAAAAAATATTAGAACAATGAAGAGAAAATGAAAATGAAAATAACAAAATATATGTGCTACTTATCTCAGGACCCCAGCCTGTGATAAATATTTTTAAAAGTAGGAACCTACTATGAAACTGATGTGCCATGATCGTCACATTTTGTGGGCCTAAATGGAGGAAAGCCGGTCTCCCTGGCATAGGCGTTAACGTCTTTCTCCGTAATCCCGTATATTCTCGTGAGTAACGTAACCTGTACGATAATCGGTAGCGTTTCTCGCCGGGTTGGTAACTTACCGGGTATGTGACCTGGTCGCTCAGAAAGCAATGGCAAATTACTGAGCGTGATAGTGCGTAGTACATCAACAGCAGCTGAAAAAATGCTGATGTTGACTGCACCGTCCTGTAAGGGATATGCAAAACAAGAATGAGGAATTGCTGGCCAGTCTTTCATGCATACAGTCCCAATGGAATTAATATAAATTCTGCAAGCAGCAAAAGACACAAATCAGACACCATCCCCGCAGTTCGTGATTCACTACATAAGAGTAAGACAAACAAGTGACGGACCCTGTTAGACGCCTTACATAGTTCTGGGCATACTGTGCTAGACCCATACTGTCATAGACCAATCGGCACTCGGTGACTGATGTGGTCAGTATCACGCTGACCGCCTTTACTTCCTAAAACATTTCCTGGTACCCGTTTTAACCTGGATCGACCTGGGAGCCTAGATCAAATTTAAAAATCGACCGCTGAGGAATGGAACCCATTACCACCAGGCGAGCGCCTAGCCAGTATACTACAGCGACTCCTCCACATGAGAGTTTCGCGAGGATATTTTCATCCGTCCATCATGTGCCATGCCGACAGCGTTGGCGGTAAGTATTCGCTATTTCACTGTATCACCAGAGATGTGGATCAGCTCAGTGATCTTGTCTCGACCATACCATA
The DNA here is from genome assembly GCA_963921405.1 of Cepaea hortensis. Lineage (NCBI taxonomy): Eukaryota > Metazoa > Mollusca > Gastropoda > Stylommatophora > Helicidae > Cepaea > Cepaea hortensis. The sequence continues at coordinate 89,567,249 of OY992883.1, read as the reverse complement.
TGGCCAAGCTATCCAAGTATTTACTTCTCTGCCTTCCCCTTGTTCTCTTCCCCTCGATCTTGCCAGTTGTCACCAAGTTCTCCAATTTATTTCTTCTCATAACATGCTAACACAATGTTGACTGTTTACTTCTAATGTTTCTAATCATTTTACCATTTTCATTTATTTCTTGCAGGACTTGGTCATTGGTTTTTCTGTCAGTCCATGGTGCTCTTTGTATTTTCCTCAGGAACCACATTTCCACAGCGATCAGATGTTTTGCAGCGTGTCTGCTCATTGTCCACACTTCACATTCATACAAAAGTGCAAGTTCTATGCAGCACTTCAACACTCTTGTTGTCGTTGCATCTGACATCGCTTTAACCGTCAGTGTGTTTTTAATCTTGCAAATGGCTACCTTCGCCAAGGTGATTCTTGTTCTAATCTCTCCAAGACATCTCCCATTAGATGTTATGACTGTTCCGAGGTAATTGTACCGATTCACTTGTTTAAGAATATGCCCATTTACTTGTATATTACATTGTGGTATTTCTTCCTTCGTAGTGACGACCATAATCTGTGTCTTCTTACAATTTAATTATAACCCTATTTGTTCACATTTGTTCGCATCTACTAAATGTTGCAGGTCCTGCGCATTGTCTGCAGTCAAGACTGTATCATTTGCATATCTAATGTTATTAATTTATCGTCCCCCAATTTGATTCCTTCCACATCTTCTATATTTCTGAAAATATTTTCACTGTACAGGGAAATAAGATCTGGAGACATTACGCATCCCTGCCTCACACCTCTCTTAATAGACTGATATTGACCTACTTCATTATCAATTCTTATGGCAGCTTCTTGTTTCCAATATATGTTTTTTTACAAGTCTAAGGTCTTTTCCATCAATTTGTAGAACTTCAAGCATCCTTATCATGTCGACATGTCTCACTTTATCGAAAGCCTTTGTGTAGTCAATAAAGCAAAGGTGTAGATCTTTGTTTACTTCAATAGAACGTTCAATTACTGTTCTCATTATATACCAGCATTTACTTGCCTTCCATAAACCCACATTGTTCCTCTCCTATTTCAGGTTGTATTTTCTTCTTAACTCTTTGCATGATAATTCTTAGCACAATCTTCGTGATGTGACTCATTATACTAATTGTTCGATGTTGTTCTTTGGGATTGCAATAAATACCGGGGGTCTTGACAGTTTTCATATGGTTAAGTGCATTCTGAACCTCCATCTTCAAAATGGATGGTCCTTCATTATTATTTTGAATATCATAATGGTCTTCTCTGTTATCATCATAAAGATTTTTTTCACATAATCTGAGCATACATGTAAAATTTTGATCTTTTTCTATTATGAGTTTTCCATCTTTTGCCATTAGGCAGCCTGCTGATGTATGTGTTCTTTGATTAGTAAGCTCCTGAATTCTTTTGTGCATTAGTTTGGTATTTTTACTGTTGTGTTGTTTTTCAATTCCTATGCAATTTTTCTCGAGCCATGCTTCTTTTGCCTCCTTACACAATGTTCTGACGTTTTCTTTATATTTGGCAGAATTATTTTTGTTCTGTCTTCTTGTTTCCATTACCTGTAAAATTTCTTCAGTCATCCATGTCTGACGACTCACTTTCTTTAATTTTGGAATAGTTTTTTTCTGCAGCTAAACTGATTGAATTCTTCAACATTCCCCATTGATCATCAACATCTTGAAAAAGGATCTCTAGATCAGATAATATATCAAAATGGTAACCAGAAAATGTCTTTTTTTAAGCAAGGGCCCCGTTTAAACTACCTAAGGTGTGTTTGGCATATGTTGCTAGATACACATGTTTATAGTCCAATCGGGACTCGTGGCTGATGTGGTCAGTGTTACGCAGGCCTTCACTTCCCAGGACATTTCCTGGTTCCCATTTTAGGCTGGTTTGGTCTGGGAGCCCAGATCAATGACAAAAATTGAGATCCACCTCAGTAAGGATCCAACTCCTGACCACTTGAATGGCAAGCCATAGCGTCTTAAGACGTTTCTAAAGGTTCTCTTCTTGTTAGCGTTACTACATGGCAGATGTTGGCTTTACTACATGACAGAGTTCTAGCTTTACTACATGGCAGATTTCTAGCTTTACTACATGGCGGATGTTAGCTTTACTACATGGCAGATGTTGGCTTTACTACATGACAGATGTTAGCTTTACTACATGGCAGATCTACCTTTACAAGATGGCAGATGTTGGCTTTACTACATGGCAGATGTTAGCTTTACTACATGGCACATGTTAGCTTTACTACATGGCAGATCTACCTTTACAAGATGGCAGATGTTGGCTTAACTACATGACAGATATTAGCTTTACTATATGGCAGATCTACCTTTACAAGATGGCAGATGTTAGCTTTACTACATGGGAGATGTTGACTTTACTACATGGCAGATGTTGGCTTTACTACATGGCAGATGTTAGCTTTACAACATGGCAGATGTTAGCTTTACTACATGGCAGATCTACCTTTACAAGATGGCAGATGTTAGCTTTACTACATGGCAGATCTACCTTTACAAGATGGCAGATGTTAGCTTTACTACATGGCAGATCTACCTTTACAAGATGGCAGATGTTGGCTTTACTACATGACAGATGTTGGCTTTACTACATGACAGATGTTGGCTTTACTACATGGCAGATCTACCTTTACAAGATGGCAGATGTTGGCTTTACTACATTACAGAGTTCTAGCTTTACTACATGGCAGATGTTGGCTTTACTACATGGCAGATGTTAGCTTTACTACATGGCAGATCTACCTTTACAAGATGGCAGATGTTGGCTTTACTACATGGCAGATGTTAGCTTTACTACATGACAGATGTTAGCTTTACTACATGACAGATGTTAGCTTTACTACATGGCAGATGTTAGCTTTACTACATGACAGATGTTAGCTATACTACATGGCAGATGTTCGCTTATCTGTCTGTCTGTCTGTCTGTCTGTCTGTCTGTCTGTCTGTCTGTCTGTCTGTCTGTCTGTCTCTCTCTCTCTCTCTCTCTCTCTCTCTCTCTCTCTCTCTCTCTCTCTCTCTCTCTCTCTCTTTGTGAGTGTGTGTGTATGTTTGTGTGGACTGTTTTCTCAGTCAGACACAACAATATTTAAAACAATGTTTTCCCGTATTTAATTTGAATAAGGAAGACACAAACAATAGATGTTACGATTTATTGCCTGGTATACTTCAATGCATCTCACCGGGTACATACTGCAGAAATCACAACACATAAACCAATCAGATATACCTTTAGAGCTGAAATATACAACACTCGTATTCACAAAGTAATTTGTCTTGTCTGCCACCGTAATTAAACTGACAACTGTGTGTTGTGGTGTGTGTATTTGCGCTTGCGTGAGTGCGTGCGTGCGCGCGCGCGTGTGTGTGTATGTGTGGGTGTGTGTTTGTGTGTGTACACTATTTTCTCAGTCAGACACAAAAATACTTAAAACAATATTTTCCCGTAGTGAGCTTGAAAAACGAAGACACAAACAATATATGTTACAATTTATTGCCTGGTATACTTCGCCGCATCTCGTCAGGTACATACTGCAGAAATCACAACACATAAACTAAAGTAATTAGATAAATCCTTAGCTCTGAAGAATACAACACACATTTGCACATAGTAATTTGTCGTGTCTGCCACCGTAATTTTAAACTGACAATCGTGTCTTTATGTGTGCACAAAGTTGCTTTCTGTAAATGCGTTTCTGTAAAAGCTGGTAGAGGCAATCGCCATTCATTTACAGAAACCAACTTTGCGCAATCAGAAAGACATGATAGTCAGTTTAATAATGCCGTGGGAGACAATTCAAATCACTATGTGAATATGTCTTTTGTATATGTCAGCTTGAAGGAGTTATCTGATTACTTTAGTTTATGTTGTGTGATTTCTAAAGTATGTACACAACAACAGTATGTTTATAATTACCTTTTAGCTGTGAGAAATTTACCTGGACTTTGCGTTTTTTCTTTATCAATCTGAGGTTCTTCTTCAAGAGATGTCTGTATTACGTAGGCGTCTAGACTTTGATGCCATAGTTTTCATTGGAGGATTCGATTTCGTATTTACGAATGAGTCTGGGTACGTATCTTTTTGTGTACTATAAACGTATTGTCAATTCCGGCATTTATAACTAAATATGCCAAGATGCCACAATGTTCTGTTTCCACGATGATGATAATGATGATCCTGCTGTCGCTGAAGGTTATAGTAAAAGTAGTTGTTGTAGTAGTAGTTGCTGTTGTTGTTATTGTGTTAGAAGTCGAAGGAGCAATAGTAGTAGTAGTAGTAGTAGTAGTAGTAGTAGTAGTAGTAGTAGTAGTAGTAGTAGTAGTAGTAGTAGTAGTAGAAGTAGTAGTAGTAGTAGTAGTAGTAGTAGTAGTAGTAGTAGTAGTAGTAGTAGTAGTAGTAGTAATTGTTGTTGCTGTTATTGTAGTTGTGGTAGTAGTAGTAGTAGTAGTAGTAGTAGTAGTAGTAGTAGTAGTAGTAGTAGTAGTAGTAGTAGTAGTAGTAGTAGTAGTAGTAGTTGTAGTAGTATCAACAGCAGCAGCAGCAGCAGCTGTAGTAGTAGTAGTAGTAGTAGTAGTAGTAGTAGTAGTAGTAGTAGTAGTAGTAGTAGTAGTAGTAGTATTAGTAGTAGTAGTAGTAGTAGTCGTAGTAGTAGTAGTTGTTGTTGTTGTTGTTGTTGTTGTTGGTGGTGGTGGTGGTGGTGGTGGTGGTGGTGTAATAGAAGTAGTAGGGGGAGGAAGAGCACAGCAGCTGTAATAGTTTAGAAATACTGTAAACTTCATATTATTATCACATAGTTCAACATTTTCATATGCAAATGGAATGATCTCACGATGTTCTTTATGATAAGTGCGTGAGATGGTCGTTGTCTAGGTAACGATGCTCTTAGTGTGTCAATTGAGCTATCTAACTGTCTCACAATGCAACTCACCCGAGTAATACACATCCATTAGTCATTGAACAAGATTGAGTTGGCGCACATAATCCTTTAATACCGAAAGAACACGTACAAACGGACCACAACTCTATATCCAGAAACAATATAATCCATAGAATATAAATATCCTCCTCACAATTTAACACGTACACATCACTGTCTTCTCACGGCCTGCTTCATCTCAAATCCATTCGACAGGTAATCCAGCTCCTATCCACAGCTGGACCTCACACAATACACCCACACACATGGGCCTAGTCTCCACTAACTATAAACCCACTCTGGGTTCAGGCCTCCATTAACTATCCAACCCCCACTGGGTTTCAAGCCTGTCTTCACAACTGGGAGAACAACACACCAAAGATCTGACCGCAGTCAGTCTAAACTCCCACGTGTTAGCCCACCGATCTGCTCGGCGCTAAAACATCAACTGCCTGAAGTCCCTTGACTTCACACAAACCGAACCTCAGTCGGTCTCAGCTTCCACTGACCAGTCAAAGTTTTCCACTGTCTTTAAACCCTGCTGTGTAGCCCCTCCCTGGGCTCCCAACAACATTACACCCCAGCCTAAAACTGTCTCTCCTCCCATCCATCCTGGGGGTCTCTACTCACCCTCACCATTATTTCTCATGGTTAGTTGTTTTTCTCGTAGTCTTGCTACAAAGGTCACTCACCTCAATGTCAATGACCCAGGCATATGTCATTATCTCCCCCCCCCCTTAAAAGAAAACATCGTCTTGAAATGTTGGGAGACTAATACTTATCAAATATGTGACCCAGACATATTGCCTGGGTAGCCCTAAGTATGACTCCATCTTACTTTAGCTACCCCACTAAATAATACATCAAATGCTCATAGTACACTCCCATATTCCTTACACATCACTACCACCAACTTTCTATCTTGTGTACCAATGCATGAACTAATACATCACATAATAATAATACATCATAGGAAACATCATATCTGTGTATCTGCAGGTCTATTAACATCCTCAAAAAGACACAAGCTATTTGTGTACCGACCCTATATCAGGTGGTTCTTTTCTTGCCTCAAACCTCCACCTATAATTCTTGTAGATGCTGTGTCTACCCTTCATATACCCATGCCTCATGTTTCCTATATCTTTAACACATCTGTTTGCTAAACCTAACCCTGGTTCAGTGATGTCGTTAAAACTCTTTTGAACTGCCTTAACTTTGCAATCTGCATATTGTACCGTTACACTGGAGTCTCTGCTTAGTCTGACCTCTTTATTAAATCCTGGCCAATATACCTGGAATCCTGCTCTATGCTGCTTCCGCCTTACTCCTATGTGCCCTGCACATGCCCTATCCAGAGCTGTTCTAGTATATCGGTCTCTATGTGTTAACGGTAATCCTACTTGCCCACATGCAGTTCCGCCATCTGAAAACCTGCGACTGAGAACATTATTCTTCCTTCCAAAGCACCATCTACCCTTCTTTGATTGCCTATGTCTGACTTTACCACACCCTTAGAAACATTTGTCTGTCGTGTTATCTTGTCTGTGGGAGGCACTCCCACTATGTTTGAGATAAATTCTCACCTGCTCAGCTGTACTACCCTTTTTCTCACTCTCTATGTCTACTGCAAGTGCCTCTTCTACTTCAACTATACTCTCTAATTTAGGTTTTCTTTTGGAACCTACATCGTTACTGCTTACACTATGTTTCTGGTCCCAATAAACTACTTCTTCTTCTGTGCAATCTTTAACTCCTATAACATTTCCTATGATCAGATCTGCCACTGGTGAGTCCAACACACACGCTGTCACCCTTCCAGTGATATATGGTGTTTTCACTGTTATTACGGCTAATGGGTAGAATGCTACTGTCCCGTTGAATGTTATGCATCTAATCTTTTTCCCTGTGTAATCCGAGGGATGTATTAAGCTTTTCCTCACTTCGATAGACGTACATCCGGAATCCCTAATTGTTAACGCTGGCCTATCATTAACGACTCCATGGTGCAGCTTCAGACTTCCTCCTTCATGCACTGCTGATCCTGCTTTCACTGTGTGACCACATATTAAGACTGGCTGACCGTCTTTTTCAAAAAGAGGTTTGCACCCACTACAATTCTCGTTGTTAAGCGTCTCAATTACTTGCGCTGCATTAGAGTGCTCTGTTTTTCCCATCGTACAGTCATAGCTAACATGCCCTGTCCCGCCACATTTGAAACAAATAATGTCCTTCTTCCTATTATTTGTTGGCCCACTTTCTGGTTGCACGTCACACTGTGCTGCCTTGTGTCTCCAGCTCCCACAATTCCAACATCTGGCATAACTATTTTGATGTCTCTGGAAATTCCCCCTTTTGTATGGGTACCGTCCTGCTCTGCCAAAATGGTTGCCACGGAAACCATTCTCTTGAGGTTCTTGCAGCTCACATCTATGTGTTGAATCCACACTTTTCGATCTTGGTCTAATAACTGGATTCTGGTCCTGTTTAGTGTATGCTGCACAGACTATTTCCTCACTCATTAGTCTACCAATAGAACTGTTTGGATGTGCAGTCATGTAGTTTTGCCCTAACTGACATTGTGTCTATGTCCTTTGGCTTACGTTCCTCAAAGAAAGCTACTAAGTTTGTATTGCATGCAGATACTACCTTATCTCTTAACATTAAATCCACTAATTTATTAAAATCTTTCCCTAACTCTGCAAGCTCCATCCATTTGTTAAATGTATTCTTTACTGTGTTAACAAAATCTGTGACATCTTGATTTGTCTCTGGCCCTAACTGTCTAAACTTTGTTCTGTATCCATGCTCAGTTAGTTGGAACTTCGTAAGCAGACGTTGACGCAAAATAGTGTAGTTGTTTCTTTCTTCCACAAGTAAATTAAACATTGTATCTAGGGCCTTAACCGTAAGAAACTCACCAAGTCGCATCGCATACTCTCCCTCTGGAATACCTAACACTTTCGCTGATGCTTCGAATCTTCCCAAATAAGATTCAAGATGGTCCCGGTCTGTAAAATATGGCAGTTTTAATCTCTGTGACGACTGCGAAGGTCTTCTGTTTTCCTCACTTTGACCCTTCGAAGATAGTTCTAGTTTTCTGAGTGCAGTTTCCGCTTCCATCTTAATCTTCTCTTTCTCGATTTCCACTGCATTTGTTTGTTTTAACTTTTCAAGTTCCATTTGTGTGTGTGTGTGTCTCTCTCTCTCTCTCTTCCTGTAGACGCTTGTTTTCCATTTCAGCTAACTTTACTTCCTGTAGATGTTTTTGTTGTTCCATTTCTAGTTTCATTGTGTCTCTTTTTCTTCCTGTAGACGCTTGTTTTCCATTTCAGCTAACTTTACTTGTGTGTGTCTCTCTCTCTTCCTGTAGACGCTTGTTTTCCATTTCAGCTAACTTTTCTTCCTGTAGATTCGGCTTGTCTCTGGTCTCTTTCAATCTGTTTTTTTCTTTTGCTTCGGCATACTCCTGTAACTCTTTACCCTTCAGGCCTAACCTTTCACCTGCTTCAATATATTCCATTAAAGTAAGTATCTTGTACTTGTGGACACGTTGCTGTCTGTCAGCCAACTATCAATATAAAGACTCTGCTGCTAGTCTTTGTGTGCCTTCCCTAAGTACACCTCCACTCCCTATGTACGCAAATTCGTAGTGCTAAAATAGCACTCTGTACTCACCCAGTCACTCTATAAGCACTAGATAGTGAGGGGAAATATCACCTATACTCCCTCGCATATATCTATAACAAATAGTTGTATAACATTTCTGGAAATATTGTTAAACATACATATAAATACATATACAAGCGAATGGATGATCCACACTAAGTGTTTTTTATAAAACGCTAGACTCACAAGCCAAGTACACGGAGACGGTGATCACATAGAAATAAACCACAGTAACACTCACAAGCTTGTGTAGGGACACCCACAGTGCGCGTAATATATAAACTGACAAAGACCACTAGACAGCAGAAATGACGAAAGATCACAATAATAACATATATCCAAACACAACTAATACCATATGTAAATATTATGAAAAGAGAGAAAGAGAAAAAAAAATAAAATTATAGCATCAAAATATACACAAACCTGACGTCAGACAACTCGGCTCTAGATAATGGTTAGGACTCCAATGCCACTGCACGACACGCTAACTCATTAGCGTTTTCCATACAAAAATATCGTAAGCACCAGAAAGAACCACGTTCTGCCACGCCTATCCCGATTTAGATAGAGATTGCAAAAAGTGCCTATCCAAAATGTACATGTAATAACATAGCCATATATATATATATATATATATATATATATATATATATATATATATATATATATATATATATATAAGTAGACAAACGATAACGACAGTTAAAACGGTGAGAGCAAACAAATGTCCAGAAGGTTGGCCGATAAATATGTACTTATTAATCTGTCGCCAAAAGTTCGTTTTTAATAGTTTCCAATAATCGCCTGGAAAATGTCTGTTTGTAAAAATTCCGAAATGTCTACGACGCTAGATTCCAAAGCGACTTGTTGTTTTGTTGAGTGGTTACTTCATTTCGCGTTGTAATCACCAGTACCAACTGCCGGAAAACGTTGACGGTAAATAGTAATTATCCAAAATGTTTTTTACAACTGTATGAAACCATGCTCGCGGAGCTGCCACGTCATCCTTCGTTGCGGAGATGGCGTTTCGCTGTATCATATATGTGATAGATTCGCGTTTAAAGGCAAAGTTCAGCAACAACCAAAAAAAATGGCAGCAACTGTCCAGGGCTTTTAAACTCTGTACAGTCAGTTCTTTTTGGCAACTGTATGCAACCTTGTTTGCGGTGATGATACTGCGTTGTTAAAATGTTTGCTCATAACAGAGTAATGGTCACGATAGTAGAACGGTTCAACAAAGACGAAACATAAAGTCTGGCTTTCTTTCAAAACAACTTGTTTATCAAGATCTCCTGTGGAAAATTTTAGTAAATATCCACTGTCCCTGACCTTGACATTGCCGGACACCTGAAGTCAGTACCTCAGTACTCTTTGTCACAAAAATACACACTTAATCTGGCCGCGAACAAAGTAATGTCCGGAAATTTTCCGTTATCCACAAAGACACCTGTCCGTCGAATCAGCGACTGTCAATTTTCTCTGTTTTACAATTTCTCGTACCTCTCCCCTCCCCGAGAGAGTTTATCGTCGCCTTGCGACCACACAGTGCGTCGCATCAGCACACACACACCTGTCAATATCTTTGAATTTTCAATCCTGTACTGTCCTATACACACCTAGGACTGACCTTTTCTTGTCGCAAACAACTCGCTGTCCACGCGACATTCATCTGTCTTCAGCGCGCACAGGACTGACCCGCCCCTGTCGCGCCTTTTCACCTGTGCTGTTCGCTTGACCTATAAACACACGCGCCTGTCTGCGTTAATTCTCTGGCGTTCCCACTAGCTTCAGCAATGGTGTCAGTTATCAACTTTACCTGTACTGACCTTAACGTGAACTGTCTGTTTTTCGTGGACAACCTTGGTCCCGTAATCACCTGTTTTGCGTGTGATTTCTGCCGCGTATTTTTCCACTCGCGCTGACTAGTTTGATGGAACGAAGTCATTGTTACAATCCTAGATCTCTAGGGGATTGAAACTCGGGCTCATACAGGCAACAAACTCCGTTCAGATACAATCGAGCATCATTTATTTACATTTATATTACAGTACGCTGGCGAAGCGAGTTTTCACAAGCCAGCAATTAGCAAGTTGCGTATCACAGGAGTTTACAATGAACATGATTATCACAACAACTCTAGCAGCTATCTAACATATGTATAAGACCCCTAAAACACTTGGGTCTGAAACTATCAAGCCCCCTTAAGGTAAGCCCTGTTGCTTCCTCGATGTCCAGTCCGTGTCTGTCCTTCCACACGTGTCGCAATCCGACACGGGTGGTAACTCTCTCTGAGTTTCTCGTGGACCCCGCAATCGGCGGGCCCCATCAGTGTCCACGTGGCTGTGGACACACTGACCGTTTCTTCGAGAAGGCTCTAGATTATTCGAGCCTTCGAGTGACTCGGTTCTTTCCCTTTTAGCTGGATTTATATCCCTTCGCCAGTGTCTCGTTCTTTTAGGTTGGTACCGCCCTTAGGTGAGGCTGTGACAGGAGTCTCCCTCCCCCCCCCCCCTGCTTTGATGGGTTATTCTATGGTAATTAGTTCTGTACTAATTCTGTTACAGTATCACATAAAGTCGGTGTTTGTAGTTTGGTGGATAGTAACTTGGCACCTTACATATCTGCATCGCCAACTCATGTATTCTCCCATACACCACTTTAAGATGATTGCTGAAGAGGTCTCTCTCTTCTATGTTCTTAAACATGCTTATCTGACCGAAGTACCGTGACGTTTCCCAGTTGTTTTTACAACCGCGCCCTTCTCAAGTATCCATATGATACCAAGATATTAAAACTCTGTGTGAGAGAGTTTTAACAAGACAAATGTCTTGGCTATTTAAGTACACCTGCAAATCTTATCCTGTGTGTGTATTTCGATACATTTTTACTCCCGTATGTTGTATAATGCTGGATATGTAGTTATGCTGTTGTTTTATCACATCTGACTACGTGTTCCTGTTGGCTTGTTTGTGTATTGAATGATATGTTGCTGTTTCTAATAAAGTGACTGTATTTCTTCTTCTTCTTTTCGTTCATCCGGAGTGTTTTTTCAGATGTGATTGCGGTGTGTCTGTTATGCGCCCTTGGGCCGAAACCCGTAGGCCAACACATCGACTTAAGCGTGCTTTTTTGACAAGGTAGCATTCCTGTGAGACTCTCACTTTTGTGGTGCCGTCTACATCCATGCTGGCCAAGTCAGAACGGTCGAAGACAACGGTCATCCCTCAAAGGAAGACAGGGACAGTCCATAGCATTTTCCGCCATCCAAGGTTGCTTCCATAGTTGCAGGGCCGACACATAACGCCCTGGTTCTGGGCTAGCCGAGGGAATCGTCACGTCCTGCTCATGGCTGCTTTAAATCCTCACTTCAATATATTGGTCATTTCGTCTACCCCGGGCCATTCCCGCACAAACCAGACAGGTTTGCAGACGGCATCCACTCAGCGAGTTTTCGGACATGTGCTTGTCGTTGCGCCCGTTAGAGCTGTTCCAGGCACGACAGACATTCGGAAAACTACCTAGTCAGAGCTGTTCCGAACAAGAGCGGCATTCGGAAACTAGGTAGTCAGAGCTGTTCCTAGCACGAGAGACATTCGGACGAGACATTTCACTCGGACGTAAATGCGTAGTGTCAATTTTTAGTTTGCCACCCGTAGGACGACACTTCCGGCTTCCGGCGGACATTTTTTAATGAGGTTAGCCTTCCTCGGGTTTCGAGACTCTTGTTTCGGCTTCCACACAGCAAGCTTTCGCTTCGGGCTGCCACGTAATGAATTCGCAAGACAGGCGTTCCATTTCGTGTCAACGAGACAATTTTCCACCTTTGACTACACTCACTCCATGAGGGTGGTTACAGACTCTCGGACGTCTGCAAGACGTGCGAACGAGGTGTTTTTCCACCTTTTGTACTCGCTCACGAGGTAGGCTACATGTGCTGCCGGCTCAGCACCTTACCTCCGTGCGTCTGTGGGCGAGTAACGGTCAGGCCCTTTCATCCGGGGATACCTCATATCCCCCAGCTAAGAGCCATCGGACGAATCTGCGCCGAGCATGTAACGTTCTCAGCACATCATCACAATTTTGATGTAGGTTTGTGTCGGCCAGGCTCTCACTTCCGAGAGTTTATGGCTTAGAGACGTTCAGCCATACACCTCGGATGGGAGCCTTAGAGGTTATGCCCGAACTGAGATTTTGGGATCGTTTGCCTGATTTTGACTGCTATCCTCAGTCTTACCTGCAGAGCAGCAGGTTGTGTCTCTCTTAGTCTGGTCCCTATCCCACGAGCCGTCCGATATGTAGTTTTCACCCATCGGCAAGCACATGGGGTCGATGGGTCACGCAAGCTCCCCCACCACGGCAAGGTGGAGACACATCGGGGGAGGTGACTGTATTTTAATTGTTAGTGTTCAGTTTTGAGTTTGTATAACGTGTGTGCTCACTGTGTGGTTTATCTCCAAGCGTCACGAGTTGGGATATCCTTTGTCATGAATTACCCTAATGTGTGTAATGCATGATCGGGGCATTCCAAACAGTGGCGCTTAGATGTAATGTATTAAACATGTATCAACAATTTAGACAGGTAATACATTTTTACATGAAGACGCAGACAAATTAAAATAAATACGTTTTGCGTACAATGTGTCCGCTCAGTATATCGCTCTCTTATTTAATTCATTCACTCTGTCATTCATACGTCTTTCATACAAAATAGTATTTTGTTAAAATATATAGATAAAGTTGAGGTAAGTGTTATTGCCCTTGGCAAAATGGATTAGGCGATATGTTCCCTTTAAGGCAACAAGTAATTTTTGTACGTGTAATCAAAAAATGGTTTATAATTTAAATAGCAAAAAATTGTATAGGAAAAATATTTCACCTATGAGTGGAAATACCTGTAATATTATGGTGGAAAATCTACAAGTTATAGGTTGACATATTTTATATACATAATAATTAAATACAAGTGTAATACATATTACCTAATAGTAACTTAATTAACTAACTAACTAACTAACTCCAGCGACGATGTGTGTTGTCCTCCTGTTGTCCGCGTGTCGCGCCATCAATGTTAACAATTAATATAGCTATCCCTTGCATGTTGTAATCGACGTAGTTCTATTCCGGCTGTTTGCGAAGTTTCTTAGCAATAGCGAGTATGCAGTGTTCTTAATCTTTACAGAGGACTGTCAGTTCACTGGTTGAAATCATTTCACAGATATTATATATCGCTTGGATTGTTTTTAACGCCTTGGCATTTGGTAATAAAGGGTTCTCAAAGTTCCATGTTCGTGGGTGTTATACGTAACCTATTCATTTGGGCGTTGATATTTCTGAATGAAAGTTCTCTAGTCGGTGTAGAGGTGCAGTGTTCTATGAAACAGACTAAAATATCACAGCTTCTTGTATGGCGAATAGTTAATGTGCCTAGTGTTCGTCTGCTGGTGCATTAGTTTGCCGTGATAAAAAATCAGCAATAATGTTATCAGTGCCCTTGATATGGCGGATTTCGAAGTCGAAATCCTGGAGAAGAAGACACCATCTTTCCAAACGATGGTTCTTTGGAACACCTTGCTTAAGTACCAGCAGTGGCGAACTATCGGTTAAAACAACAAAATGCGAACCTAAGAGGGACTTAGATAATCGGCGCATACAAAAAAGTAGACTTAATGCCTCCAACTCAACTGTGGAGTAATGAATCTCTGCCTTTTTCAGCTTGCGGCTGACGTAGAGTATCGGATGTCTCGTGCCTTGATATTCTTGCATCAGGCACCCTCCAATTGCGATAGCACTCGAATCTGTGGTTAGAGTAAAGGGTATATCTATGTTTGGTAATCTTAATACTGGTGGGTTAGAAAAAATTGATTTCAATTTGCACATTGCATCCTCTAAGCGGATACTCTTACAAAACTTTTCGGGGTGATCTTTTGTCAACATATTAGAAAAAATTGATGTGAGTTCTGCCCAGTTTGGTATAAACTTGGCATAATAGTTTATGAGACCTAATAAGCTTCTAACCTGTTTCTTTGTAGTTGGAACTTCTAGGTTGAGAATTTTTGATACGATTTTATCATCTGTCAATAATTTGCCTTCGGAAATCCTATGACCTAGGAAGTCTATCTCTTTATAGCCTATTTCAACCTTGGAAGGTTTGATAGTAAGTCCAAAAAGAAAGATTTGGTTAAAGACTTGTTGGAGAGTATGTAAGTGTGAAGTCATGTTTGAAGAATGGATACATATATCATCAATATAAGATTGCACGTCCTTGATGCCGTGTAATAGAAGTCTGGTTAACCTGACAAATGTGGCGGGAGCGTTCTTGAGACCAAACCTAAGATATCTCCATTCGTACAGCCCAAGGGGTGTAGCGAATGCTGTTATATGCCTTGAAGAGGGTTCTAGTGGCACTTGCCAGTAACCTTTAGCTAAATCAAGCTTAGAAAATAAGGATGATTGAGACATATTCAAGATGAGGTCTTCACAGCTGTTCATTGGCTCAGCATCTGTCGTGGTTATGGTATTTAATTTCCTATAATCTATGCATAAACGAATGGTTTTGTCCTTCTTTTTCACCAGGACAATTGGCGAAGAATAGGTTACATACACGATATTTCGCGGAACAATCTGATGTTGGAATCAAAAAAAATTAGTAACTGTCACTGTAATTGTCACAGTCATGTCAAATTTCATAAACATTATCATCAGTTCAAATATTTTTGTAAAAGGACTATAATCGTTCATTCACAGATAGCTGCAAAGTTTTTAACTTTGTCATGTATTAAAGTTGATATATATTTTTTTTTACTTGGCAAAACCAAGAGCTGTTTGAAAAGTAAAGCTTATGTATGCCAAAACCGGCGCTTGCCCCCAAATAGCCTGTCACAGTCCTAGATCTCTAGGGGATTGAAACTCGGGCTCATACAGGCAACAAACTCCGTTCAGATACAATCGAGCATCATTTATTTACATTTATATTACAGTACGCTGGCGAAGCGAGTTTTCACAAGCCAGCAATTAGCAAGTTGCGTATCACAGGAGTTTACAATGAACATGATTATCACAACAACTCTAGCAGCTATCTAACATATGTATAAGACCCCTAAAACACTTGGGTCTGAAACTATCAAGTCCCCTTAAGGTAAGCCCTGTTGCTTCCTCGATGTCCAGTCCGTGTCTGTCCTTCCACACGTGTCGCAATCCGACACGGGTGGTAACTCTCTCTGAGTTTCTCGTGGACCCCGCAATCGGCGGGCCCCATCAGTGTCCACGTGACTGTGGACACACTGACCGTTTCTTCGAGAAGGCTCTAGATTATTCGAGCCTTCGAGTGACTCGGTTCTTTCCCTTTTAGCTGGATTTATATCCCTTCGCCAGTGTCTCGTTCTTTTAGGTTGGTACCGCCCTTAGGTTAGGCTGTGACAGTCATAGATAATAACTCCTCTCTCCGCGAAGAGCCCACAGATATGTCAGAATGACAACACTGTCTATAATGTAATGGGTTTCTTGATCGGACGAGCTCTCAGATATCTCAATATATCCCCGTCGTCCTTGACCGGAGAGCCCACAGATATCTCAGTATATCCCCGTCGTCCTTGACCGGAGAGCCCACAGATATCTCACAATGTTCTTTATGATAAGTGCGTGAGATGGTCGTTGTCTATGTAACGATGCTCCTGGTGTGTCAATTGAGCTACCTAACTGTCTCACAATGCAACTCACCCCAGTAATACACATCCATCAGTCATTGAACAAGATTGAGTTGGCGCACATAATCCTTTAATACCGAAAGAACACGTACAAACGGACCACAACTCTATATCCAGAAACAATATAATCCATAGAATATAAATATCCTTCTCACAATTTAACACGTACACATCACTGTCTTCTCACGGCCTGCTTCATCTCAAATCCATTCGACAGGTAATCCAGCTCCTATCCACAGCTGGACCTCACACAATACACCCACACACATGGGTCTAGTCTCCACTAACTATAAACCCACTCTGGGTTCAGGCCTCCATTAACTATCCAACCCCCACTGGGTTTCAAGCCTGTCTTCACAACTGGGAGAACAACACACCAAAGATCTGACCGCAGTCAGTCTAAACTCCCACGTGTTAGCCCACCGATCTGCTCGGCGCTAAAACATCAACTGCCTGAAGTCCCTTGACTTCACACAAACCGAACCTCAGTCGGTCTCAGCTTCCACTGACCAGTCAAAGTTTTCCACTGTCTTCAAACCCTGTTGTGTAGCCCCTCCCTGGGCTCCCAACAACATTACACCCCAGCCTAAAACTGTCTCTCCTCCCATCCATCCTGGGGGTCTCTACTCACCCTCACCATTATTTCTCATGGTTAGTTGTTTTTCTCGTAGTCTTGCTACAAAGTTCACTTACCTCAATGTCAATGACCCAGGCATATGTCAAAAGACTTCACTATGTTTCATTTCCATGCTAAACTGTCAGGACAGATTTTGAGCCAAGACATGTTCTACATTGTTTTCAGGCACAGTTTTTGTGTTTTGTGCAGAATGATGCTTTTCCTTTACAAATGTGTCAGAGAAAGTAATGAGGCTTAACAGAACTAGGTTAGTTGCATGCCCTTCACAAGAAGTAGTAATCAGCCCCAGCATATTTTTTTTGTTGAGCTGTTCGTGATTCCTGGGCAAGTTTACGGTCAGTAGTTTGCCATTGCTTTCTGAACAAGCAGCTCTTATATCATTTCATTAAAAACACAGAGCTGTGCTTCAAACGCGGGTATGCGGGATTACAAAATGCGTCCGTAATCTCTTCGCCACGGAGCCCAGTTACTCAAAACAAAGGACGTTGCGGTGCCTTGCCTTCATCAGCAAACAAATACACAAGAACAGAACATATAAACAAGGGGGAAGATCCTCCAATGACTACTTTACGACATAATAATCGAATGAGAAGAATGAACAGATGAAAAAAATAAAACAAATCTGCTATTGCTGCGACTTGCCTTCAGTAGTAAACAAATACACGAGAACACAGCATATTAACACGGGGAAGACAATACAATGACTACATTAAGACATAATAATCCACTGAGTGGTCTCGGGGTATGGTGTCCGCCTCGATTGCTGGAGGTCCCGGGTTCAAGCCCGGCAAGGGCCGGGATTTTTTCAAGTGGACTTCTTGTAATGAAATTCCCCTGGTCTGTGGGTAGTGAGATCGGACGCCCGTGTGTATTGTTGCGCACGGAAAAAATCCCTTGACAGTTGGAAATCGAAGTTAAAGTTTAGAGTTAAAAAACTACACAAAGTATTTCAGGAACCTCACCGGTGCTACGGAGTTCGTTCACTGAGATGAGATTCTCTGGACTCAGGTTTGAGTTAAGAGTAGAACGGAGCACTTATGGGTTACACCCGTGTGCCGTGATGTTGATCCGTCGACTAAACTAAACTAACTAAACTAACCGAATGAGAAATCTGGACACATTTCTTACAAATGAAAATAAAATTGCTGTTCAATGAAAATGCTGCAGAATATAGGGAATAGTGGAGGCGCAAATACAATATCCCATTTTGCTTACAGAATTTCGCATCGAATAAGGCATACTGACCTATGTACGTAAATCCCGTGTACTTAGTCCCATGTGTTACACGTTTCCTGTTGTTTCCTGTTTACAGTTTGAATGTAGAACGTTTCCAGAAACAAGCAACAGAATAAATGTCATTCTATGTTTCCTACATGCGTCACACTCTCCGGCTCCGTGGCGAAGGGTTTACAGATGTAGTCCGTAATCCCGCATACTGCTTTCGAAACACAGATGTTGGTGATTTAGCAGCAGACCGCCTTGTGTTGGTTTTCATTTTATAAAATAGTTTGCGTGCAGGTCGTTCAGAAAGCAATGGCAAACTACTGAACGTAAACTTGCCAGGAGATAACAACAACCGAAGATGCGTGGGTTGACTGCGACGTCCTGTAAAGGATATGCAACTAGCGTTAACAAAGGTCACACTTGGACTCGCGATCCCAGTCCTATGCTGTAATTCTTAGTCAAGTACTTCTTAACTCTTAATTAACGTGTTCATCAGCTCCACCAAAAACTATCATGGGCGGGTGAATCGGTGGCCGCTTTACCAAACAATTCGCCATATTATTGCTACGAAATCTCCGTGAGCATTCCAATAAACTGTATCATCAAATAGTTCTTCGTTTGACCATGCCAGTGGATATTATCTGTCATTTATCTATCTCTATAAATGCCAAGTATGTCTGCATTAGTGCACTCTACGTGCCTGTTTTACATGAAGGAAAGTCATTAAGTAACAGGAATTTTATTATAAAGTGCATGGACGAGTATGCACAACGGAAAATCTTATTTCAGGACACAGACAGCCTCTTAAGCAATCCCCATGTGGGGGTTGTAAGGATGGCAATAGCGATTACAACATGACTGCCCAACAATCGACCTGCACCGTGAAGAACAGCGAGGCATTATTCATTGTTTGTGTTCAGAGGGTGTGAAACCTGATGAAATCTACAGAAGCATAATTGTTCACTATGGAGACAGTCGTTTGAGCCAGGGGAAAGTGTATGATTGGGTAGAAAGATTTCAAAATGGAAAGGAAAACGTTTTCTGGAATATGCTGGGAAAGTCATGATAACTATCATTTGGGATATCAAGAGCTCTATTTCTAGGAAAGGTGTGAAACTGTAACTAATACGATACAGTGGCATGCTAATAAACAAACAGGAGCCCGCGATATGCCGGGAACTTCTTTCAAAAGGAGTACTGTTGCTGCACGACAACGCCTGTTCTAATACGGTTGTCTCCTGCAGTGGATATACTACGTGCTCTGAAAATTGAGGTCTTGTAACATCCAGCATACAGTCCAGACTTGGCGGCATGGGACTTTCGCTTTGTTGGACCTCTGAAAGACGATTTGCAGGGTCAGAGGATTATATATGACATAATAGAGGCGGTGCGAACTTGGGTTTAAGGCACGACCCACAAATGTTTTTCCTAGAAGGCATCAACAAGCAAGTGGACATATGGATCAAGTGTGTTGTCAGACAGGGGGACTATGCGGAGAAATAACTGGAAAAAAATGTATGTTTTGCTATATTGTATTTTTTTAAACACAGTTATTCGTAACATTCCTGTTACTTAATGATTTTCCCTCGTAAATGTTGACTGTAGTCTACGCCAGTCTCTTTTTCCCAGCAGTGTGCTGTCCAGTACTCTTTTCGCTATGTCTTCGTGTCTTTTGGAGTAACCAAGCCAAAAGATTCTTCGCTGACTGATCACTGTAAGAAGTCCTCCTAGTTCTGTTTTATTTTCCAGAATATGTTTATTTGTCATTCTTTCCAATGCAGTCGGTTCTAGTTATTTTGCTATAAGACCACATCTTCAATGCCTCTATACGCTTTTTATCAATCAATAAGGTGCCGTCACTACAATGAAGGTTGGCTGCAATGGATATCCATACACTGTCTCTCGCCTTGAATGTACATCCTGTTAGATTGCTGTTCGTCCATCTCTTGATGTTATGTTCCTACTTGTACCCTTGTCTACTTCTTGCTCGTTTGCCTTCAACCTTACCCTCCAGTATGGTTTTTAAAATAGTGTTATGTCTTTTAACGCAGCCGATATATTTCACTTACCTCTTTTTTTTATTATTTCTTTCTTCAACTCTCTTTTCATTCCCAATTTTTATAGCACCAAGTATTTGATTTTGTCCCTCATGTAATACAACATGTTCTTATGTATATCATTATCTCCAAGGTCTCCATTTGACTTTCTAATTGCTTGTTCATTATCACGGCATTTTGTCACGTATAGTCATTGTCAGAAACATGTATACTACAGACCAGATGAACGCCCGAAAATCCTCTTTCATAGATCAAGCTATATTCTTTGACGTCATGATGTATTTGTTCCTGACTGAATGTCCTCTTTGTTGTCGCGATTATTCTAATAGCTGTCTCACATCTGCCGTCCCGATAGTTCGATCTAGACAGGTAAATGGATCACAATTTTTGTTTAAATTTTATTGTGAGCTGTAGTGCTTAAGGGACTGCTACTATTGCTACTGTTTGTATCTTATGGGCATTTATTTGCATTTGTATTAATGGGGATTGCTTGGATCATGATTCCTAAGGGATAAATACAATGGTGGCTAACCATTGCCTTCCGTCGGTTTGTGTATGGGTAACTCCACTATTCTTTGTCTAAATAGATAGACCTTGCAAGGGAGCAGGGGAAGAGGTTATTTGCGGCGCCTCTTCCCACAACAAGCTTGCCGCTGACTGTCTGGGAAGCGGCGCCGTGCTGTCAGTCAACTTCACCGGATATGTTGCCTTCGTTTGCGTGGCATCTTCTTCTGCCCTTTAGGCCAGTGGTTCTCAACCGGTGGGAAATTCTCGGTGGGGGGGGGGGGGAAGTAAGATTATTTCAAGATCACAGTAATACTAGAACCGATTAATTGATATTGATTTTCCCTCCATACTTTACAGTTCTGTACTCCTCGCCCTTCTGAAATTCGTTTTATAACGTAATTAGTCTCGCAAATCACGTTTCATGTATACGTCTAGACTTATTATAGTATGTGTTATTAAATTTAGTTTCCATTTTGACGTATACTGTGTACCAGTGGATGGGAGGGGAAATTTATAGGGAGGAAATACGAAATGGGAGGGGTGACATTCTGAACATATGGTGAAGGGGTGCATGGGCCAAAACAAGTTGAGAACCACTTCTTTAGTCAGTTTCCCCATCGGGACATAGAACCTGAATCAAACCACGTCAAGCCGTTCTATCCTTGGCCATCTCCTGCAGCTCAGAATATAATTCATCCCTGTCTGCGACTATTTCGTTTACCGGCTCCGTGGAGAAGAGGTTACGGAAGCAGTTCGTAATCACGCTTACCGAGTTGGAAACACGGCTTCGGGCGATTTGGCACAGACCGCCTTGCGTTGGTTTTTTTTAATAAAATGGTATGGGTGCCATAGACAAAAAAATGGTAAACTGCTGAACGTAAATTTGCCAAGAGATCACAAACAACCAAAAAATAGGAGATTGACAATGGCGTCCTGTAAAGGATATGCAACTAACTTTATTTTCAACTTTAACCATTTCGTTTGCCGAATGGGTTCCAGACGAATGAGTTTCCAGTTATATTGGGTGAGTGAGATAACGAACAGAAACAGCTGACAAAGCGTCTCATCAATTTAACTAGATGGTTATCAATAATTATATTTCTTTCTTTTTTTTAAATTCTTAATTATCTTGATTAGTTTTGCTTTCTTTCATAGTTTTTATACTATTATTTTGATTCTTGAAATAAGGCTCTTATTTCCTTGAAGCTGTAAATATTGTGTTACATGAAATAATAGGTTTCGGTTCTTTTTATCCTGTTCATTTCTGGAAAGTACGGCTCTTTTCTTGAATGCTGGCCTTGCAATGTTGTTACATTACTGAGTTTGAGTTGACGAAGTGCTTGTACTTCAGCCAGTTAAACGTTGACTCTGGGCATGTGTCATCTGCATACAACTTTACAAACATTAAATCTGAAACGTCTTGTTTGTTCAGGTGGCTAAATATGGGCTGTAAACAATATTAAGTACCTAAGGCCTATCCACGTCAATATGGAAGCACTATACTCGAGTTTCGCCCTCGTTTGAGCTCGTCAGTAGTGCATATCCCTGACCGGATCCGGAAACAGTCCCGGATCACGCGTGTGAAGCGGGTGTGTAACCACGCGGCACACACTGGACACACCAAATTATCACAACAGAACATCACAACGCTACCCATCGTAGGCTATGCTCAAGATTAACCAATCGCCGCGACCGACGTCCGTCAATCGATGGGACCCGAACGATCAGGACTTCTCATTGGCAAGAAACACTAGGCCTCCTAAATCCAGTGAGCAATAATAAATTGATTATGTGGTTGTTTCGGGATTTGAAATTTAAATATTGAGCACAACCCACTACTGGCAACGCCGATCGCATTCTGGTATGAACCTAAGGCCTATCCACGTCAATATGGAAGCACTATACTCGAGTTTCGCCCTCGTTTGAGCTCGTCAGTAGTGCATATCCCTGACCGGATCCGGAAACAGTCCCGGATCACGCGTGTGAAGCGGGTGTGTAACCACGTGGCACACATTGGACACACCAAATTATCACAACAGAACATCACAACGCTACCCATCGTAGGCTATGCTCAAGATTGCCCAATCGCCGCGACCGACGTCCGTCAATCGATGGGACCCGAACGATCAGGACTTCTCACTGGCAAGGAACACCAGGCCTCCTAAATCCAGTGAGCAATAATAAATTGATTATGTGG